>VZQC01010757.1:1938980-2083022 GCA_009823505.1 Rhizomys pruinosus
CACAAACCTGCATGCAGACAGTACACTCATACACATACAAATACAAAAATAAATTATATATATATATTATATATAATATATATATATATAATATATATATATATATATATATATATTATATATAATACAGATTATATTATATATGATAGGTAGACCATGTTCTATTTATTCATTCATTAATTGATAGATGTTGGGTTGTTACTATTTTTAGGGCTTTATGATTAGTTCTATTTTTTCTTTTATATTTATATATATTCAACATTTTGATATATGTCTAGGAACATAATTACTGGGTCATATGCTAAGTGAACATTAATATTTTGAGAAAGTGGATAATTTTCCAACATGAATTTTACACTTCCGTTATGAGTATTTGGATTCAGTCTCCCTTACATCTTTATCAATACTTGCTTCTCCTGTCATTTTGATTATAGTCATCTCATTTAGTTAGTTTTTGTATATGGGTTGAGATAGATACACAGTTCCATTTGCACATATCTAATGTTCTCATAATTTTTGGAAAAAAAGCCTTTTCCTTCTTGCTTTGAAGAAAATGAATTTCTCACAAAGGAATGATTTTACCACTTAAATGTAACTTTTGTTCTGTTAGTCTACATGTATCTATTTATATTAACACTAAACAGTATTGATTACTATAGTTTTACATCAGGTTTTGAAATCAACAATGAGGATATTTTAACCTTATTCTTTTTCTACATATTTTTGGAACTCTCCTAGGTCCTTTGTATTTTCTCATGAATTTTAATTCCAGCTTGTCAAATTCTACAAAAAAACCCTGCTCTTTTTTGTTATGGATACTTTGTTCAAATATTCAGTTGTGATCTCTTTATTTTCAGATGTCTTACCAGCCCAACTCATCCCATAGGCAGACTTACTGTACAGTACATTATAGCATCATCTTACAGGGGTGAAAGGACGTAAGCTGGGTGCTAATGAAAGTCAACTAAAATGGTAGTTTGTAAAGAATGGCTAGGAATGTACTTCACTGACTTTTCTAGATCAGATGGTTTTCACTGTGAAAATTTTTTATTTGCTTTTCTATGAAGCTACATATGCCAAACCTTAAATGATCTTTTAATCCATGAACTCTATTTGTCTTAACTTTTATTCTTATATTGTCATTTATAAACAAAATATGAAGATATACAATTTACGTTCAGATTGTGTTTACCAGCTCAATTTGTTAGTAAGTCTGGATTTTCTTTTTTTTTTTTAATTTTATTTATTTTTGTATGTGTATGAATGTACTGTCTGCAGTGCACCCATGTCGCGCAATGCCGCGGAGGTCAGAAGAGGGTCTCCGATTCCCCTGGAACTAGGGTTCTCCTGGAATTGGAGTTACAGACTGTTCTTAGCCGCCATGTGGGTGCTAGGGATTGAACCTGGGTCCTCTACAAGAGCAGTCGATGCTCTTAACTGCTAGACTATCTCTCCAGCCCCCTGGGTTTTCTTTTTAGTGACTTAAAAGCTTCAAACCCAGTATCTGCTTTTTTTGCCTTCTTTTTTTTTTTTTTTTTTTCTGGTCTTTTTGAGACAGGGTCTCCCTGTAGACCCAGCTGGCCTGAAATTTGCACTGTAGCCAATGCTGGCCTTAAACTCACAGAGCTACAGCTGCCTCTGCTTCCTGAGTGCTGGTATTAAAGGGATGGGCCACCACGCCCAGCTAGTATCTGCTTTTTTTTTTTTTTAATTGCATTTATTTTGTATGTGTATGAATGTACTGTCTGCATGTAGGTTTGTGCACCCGTGTCATGCAATGCCACGGAAGTCAGAAGAGGGTCTCAGATTCCCCTGGAACTGGAGTTAAAGGCGGTTCTTAGCTGCCATGTGGGTGCTGGGGATCGAACCTGGGCCCTCTGCAAGAGCAGTCGGCGCTCTTAACCGCTAGGCCATCTCTCCAGCCTCATATCTGCCTTTTAATGGACTTCTCTACTAATCAAGATTCTTTGATGTGAGAAACAAAAAGTAACTCTGGTAATAGGAAAGAGAATGACTTCAGTAAAAGGACACTGGATAGTCCACTAATTCTCTGTGTTGATGGAAACCTGTGATAGGAAGCTTCTACTGTCATTTCACTTTTCACATACAGTAATTGTAGCCTGCACCACAGGAAGTTTCCAGAAAAATTCTAGTCATTATGTTCTAAGAGTATGCATCTACCTCTATGTCTTAGTGTAAAAAGCTGGCACTTATAATGGAAAATTTCAATGCTCCAGTTGGGTTTAGAGCTCTCTGTGATCATTCAATTAAAATAGACAAATGTGCATTGACCACCCACTATGAGCACTTGGCTGGGCTAAGATCCTGAGTCCTGCTATGTTTGACTTGGCTTGAAAACAATTTAGCCATGTTAAGTGTATTTCCTTTCGTACTGGAGAATGAGGAAGGCGAACTCTCCAACTCTGTTGGGTCTTGATATTAAACAGTACATCCCTGAGAGCCCTACTGCACCTGATATATACAGGGAGAGCAGGGAAAAGAATAATTACAATCAGGCTTCTGCTGGCTGTGCTTAAGATCAAGGAGTCAGCAGAGTGCCAATCAGTGCGTTTCTGCAGAAGCTTGAACTGGGAGCTTCCCTTTGCTCACAGCAAGGTGGCTGGGCTGTGGGAAACAAACAATCCCTGCATGGCTTTGCAATCTGTAGTGCCCCCACTTCAGAAAAAACGAAAGCAAACACACACATACCCTAAATTGGGAGTGCAAAAGTGTCTCCCTGTGGTGTTAAATATGAGAAATGTCTTCAAGAGTTCACACTGAGGAGTCTTTGTGGCAAGCAGACAAGTCAGCTAAAGCAGTTTAAACAACCAACCCTTATAGGTTTGTTGATGTGTTAATGGCAAAGGCCTCAGCCCAGAAACATTGGGCATTGATGGCAAACTTTGTGATTAGTGCAAGCACACAGTTTTTTGGTAGTTCCCTAGGCTACCTTTGTATATATTGAAATAGGAAAGTTTTTGTTGATAGCATCAACTTTCAGTCATGGGAACATCAAATATCTGAAAAAGTAGTTTTTTTTTTTTTTTTTACTTCTTTTTTTTCATTTTTTAACAATAAGTAATAATTTATGAGTACAAGCATCCTTCATGTAAAACCAATTTGTAAGCAGTTGTGCCCAAAAAGGTAGTTTGTTTTTAATGATAGACTATGTAGCAGAATTGAGCCTTGCTATTCTTTGTAATAACGTGTAACTATTAGATTAATGATATGTTAGTATAGTACATAATTATTTTTAAAAGTAAAATTGATTACTGAATTTTTGATGCAATAATTTTAAGGTACTTTGAAAGGTTGGTAATTTTTAATTTGTAGTGAAAGTAACTGGTAGTTTCTTTTAATGAAATGCCCGAGGGTGGATAATTTACAAAGAATAGTTTACTTAGCTCAACATTATGGAGGGTCAAGGACCTGATGGCAGTGTCACTTTGCTTCTGGCGAAAGCTTCACAGTAGATCACATTACAATGATGACCCCTGCAAAAGCGGGAGATCGCAGGACATTGGGTCTATGAACAGGGAGGCCAGTGCTGCCCTTCTTATAACCGTCTTCTCACAAGAACTAATCAGAGTCCCACACAATCCATGTGAATTTTAAAGGCATGCTCTCAGTAACCTAAAACACCAATAGTCTAACATTTTTAAAGTTTCAACCCCTATTTAAAAATGATCAAGCTTCCAACACAGAACTTGGGGTAGATATACCTTTTTATTTTTTAGATATATATATATACATTATCTGTTTTTTTTTTTTTTTTTTTTTTTTTTTTTTTTTGTCTTTTCAAGACAGGGTCTCCCTGTAGCCCCAGCTGTCCTGGAACTCACTCTGTAGACCAGGCTGGCCTTGAACTCACAAAGATCCACCTGCCTTTGCCTCCCAAGTGCTAGGATTAAAGGCGTGCGCCACCATGCCCCGCTAGATATATATACTTCTATATCCAGTCAAAGCACTAATGAGGAAGAGTGTTACTTAAATATAGTAAATATTATCTGAATGGGCACATTTGAAACAGAAAAAATTTCCATCTGTACATGGTATGTCCAAGTGTTTGTGAAAGTGTATGTGTATACATGCTTAAACGATCTGTTTACAGAATAGTGGGGGCAAGATGCTTTTCAATAAATAAGAATCAAAGGCTCCTGCTTCCACACTAAAGAGGATTTGGTTGATGTAATTTGTCAACTTGATGGGAAAAACATATGAGGGTGAGTGGGTAGAGGTTGTGGTGGATCTGGGAAGAGTTGGGGGAGGGGGGATATGATAAAAATACATTGTAGGAAACTTTCAAAAACTAATTTAAAAATATCTTGTGAAAAAAAATCAAAGGCTCTTCTTAAGTACATTAGCTTTCAGTTTCTATGTGGAAAATTATCCCAAGTAGGTAATGAAAGCAATAAAAATTTATTAAATCACAGAATTCTGAGGGTCAGCATTCTGGAGGTTCTTACCACAAGTCTCATGGAAATTCACAGTCAAGGTGTCAAATAGAATTGCATTCTCCAAAGCTTTGAAATCTTTTAAAATTTTCAACAGTACCTTGCTATGTAGCATAGGCTGGCCTCAAACTCAGGATTCCCCTTCTTCTAATGTTCTGTGTGCTGGGATTAAAAGTGTGTGTCTTGATAATAAACTTGTAAAATGCACATTCAACGTGGCTGCTGTCTTCACTGGTTGTTGTCAGGAGTCTTTGTGTTGACCCATGCATGCTGTTCTTTCCCTTAAAACATGGGAGCAGGCTTCCTACAGAGTAAGAAATCTAAGAGTCAGGGTGATACAGAAGACACTCTGCTTATCACATACTCTTAGAGGCTCCACTCAGCATTCTCAGTACTTTATGCAATATGGAAGGTGGTACACAAAGCTATTAAAACCAGGAAGTGGGGACACTTGGGGGAAATCTTGCAAGGTATCATAGGAGTTTTCAAAGTTTATTTTAAGGTTGCAGTTCATTTTTAACTGACAAATGACACTTGTATATATTTATGGAGTATCATGGAATGCTTGAATGTATGTACGCATTACAGAATGTTCAAATCTTGCTGATTAAAAGATCTATCATAAGCACTACAATAAATATTTTCTGGCTCAATTTCCTCTGTAAATGAGTATTATTGCTTACTTTTTATCATATAAGCAATTCATATTTTTTACTTATATAGATATTTAAGAAAATCGAGACAGAAGATGGTCTACCTTACTTAATAAAAACATTATTTTGGGGCTGGAGAGATGGCTTAGCTGTTACAAGCACTGACTGCTCTTGCAGAGGACCTGGGTTCTATCCCCAGCACCCACATGGAGGCTGAGAACCATCTTTTTTTTTTTTTGTTTTTTTTTTTTTTTTTTTTTTTTTTTTTTTTTTTTTGTTTTTAATTAATTTTGCTTGATGCTTTGTGCTTTTCCTACATTTTTTCCAATTCAGTTAGGCTTATGTTCCTTCCCGCCCCCTCCCCCCACCCCCACCATCCCAGATCATGCATTCTGCCATAACTGTCCTGCATCTTTCTCTCAGTTTTATTTTTTTTTTTCATTTTTAGCTATAAGTGAGAATCCCTGAGTACAAGCATCCTTCATGCAAAACCTATCTGCAGGCTTTTGTGCCCAAACACCTACAGCCCCACATCCAGTGGGGGGTGACAGGTTGTTTGTTCAATACAAGTTGAATCAAATGAGTGTCCAGACTCATTGGCGTAGTTGTCACATCATTCACCCCAATCGCAGCCCTTTACATTTACCACGCCCCCTCTTCCGCAGGTTGTTCCCTAGGCTTAGAAAGGGGCACAGGTGGATGAGAGGTAAAACAGTCCACTCTCTCTGGAGCTGTTGACTTGGACTCTGGGTCAATTCTGGCTGTTTTCCTTTCATGGGCTGACAGGTTGTCGCAGGAATAACCTTTCGATCCTACTAATGAGAACAAGCAATTAGATATATAGGTATTTAAGCATAGCATAATAGTTTATGTAGGTTACTTTAGCATAGACACATGTTGAGATATGTTAATCCATGAATTACAATTTTCGCCCCCCTGTTAATATGACAGGGTCTTACTGTGGCTTATAACATCTAACTGAGAGGATGTAAGCTGTGGCATCAGCCATGGGTTATTTCTCCCAAGGGGAGAGCCAATAGCCAATTAGATTGGGATATACAGGCAGACATATGGCTGGCCTCTGCTGCACATATTTTCCAGGCAGGTGAGGTGTATCTGGTGCTGACGTGGAGTCTTGCTTGACTCAGGGAGACCCATATTTGCTTTATTGGTTTAGTGGCCTTTGGTAACATCTCTCTGTGGGCATTCCAGAGGCCATCTGTACACTTGCATGTGTGGTCTCAATTCATCCCTCCCATGTTAACGTCAGGTCTTCGGCAGACAGGGTCTTATTGCCTCTCCTCCTGTAGGTATCCCAACTTAGAGGCAAGGAGCCCTTACCTTTTGGGGGGCTTGGATCCCCTGGCCAACATCCACCGGGTAGAACAATCCATTGCTGATGTCAGAGCCCTGTATTAATATATTTGTATAGGCCTAGTGCATAGCCCAGGACCTTATGTATTAATTTGGTTTCTGAACAAGAGAGTTAATAATGCCTCAATATCCACACTTCCACTTCTAGTTAGTCAATATAAAGAAAGCAGTTTTTAATACAGATTTTTTAACCGTAGTAAGAGAGCTACTCTACAAAGTTGTCTCCAATCTTACCAGTTGGGGAGCGACCGCATCATTGTCATATTTCCTCTCTTCCGCTTGTTTAATGGGTGAGGAAGGCAAGAAGTCTCTCCATATCAAGAACCTTCGTGGCTAACCTAGAAGGTAAGTTTTCATTAGGACTCATTTTAATAAGTTGGTTACAATTAGGATCCACAGGGGGTTCGATGTTTATGGCAATGCTGAAGAGAGCTTATTCTTTTTTCTTGTTTCATTCCGTGGAATTAACAACACATGCGAGCGTAAGCCTTTTTTTCCGTGCCACTATTTTTGGTACATACTCTACCAATGCAAATGCAAACCTGTCTTTTTTATCTTTCTCCTGTTTCATCCACTACTCGTCCGTTCCTCTTAGTTTTTTCTTAGTTCCAGGTCTCGGCCGTAGTTGGTCTTTTGTCTGTTGGAACAAACAAATCTTTTCCCAAGGTTAGTCTTAAGATTTGAATTGCGGGGTTGATGAAAAGTTTTTCATGTCCGTTTTCTGTTCCTATCCCCTCCCCTCCCCCCCCTTTTTTTTTAGCGTATGAGTTCCATAAGATAGTTGTATTATACATGAACTATAGGGTGAGATCATAGGCTAGATTTCATCATTTCCATGTTGTTTCTTTGGGGTGACCACATATGATTAACTTGGGAAGAAACTAATCTTTATTACGCTAAATCACTTAAGAGAATGCTGAAAAGGTGATAATAGTACAACAGAGAAAATTATAGAGAACATTGGTATGTGTCAATTTACCCAGAGACATAAGTGGTCATTCCAAGTTCTTGCTAACAGATTTTATGTTAAAAGCAAATGTGGTCAACAGCGATTATAATATCTCATTAGTTTAATTCATGAGCATACCGTTTTTTAAAATTACAGATTCCTGTAAAAACCAATGTTGTTTAATATACACATGTTTACTTTTACTTTTACTAAGTCCTAAAACAACATGTGTCACTGTAAGACAGTGTCTAGGCGAAACGGGGTACGTGCTGAGCGCACGTCAATTAAATATGCCTTAATTTTTTTTTTTTCCTTTCCTTTCCCTCCCCCACCCCATCCCCCCCTTTCCAAATATGCACCATTCAGTCCCATTTTCTGATGCAGTCTTACTGTTCTTTTTACTATGCATCTCGCTCCATGAGAAATATTTTATATCTGGGTTTTGGGTACTAGCATCCACATAGGGGGGACACCATTGGTCGGTTGTTTTTTCTGGGACTGGGTTACTTCACTTAACATAATGTCTTCCAGCGCGCCCCATTTACCTGCAAAATTTCATGATGTTGTCCCTCTTTACTGCTGCATAGTATTCCATTGTTACAGTTACCACATTTTTGCTCTATCCACTCGTGAGTTAAGGGGCACCATGGGCTGGTTCCAGCTTTTTGCTATTGGTGAACAGAGCTGCAATAAACTAGCTGTTCATGTATCGTTGCAGTAAGTTGTGTCTTGTGGGTATATACCCAGGAGTGGTATGACTGGGTCAAATGGAAGGCTCATTTTGAGTCTTCTAAGGGTTCTCCACAACTGCTTTCCATAGTGCTGCACAAGTTTACATCCCACCACCCACCAGCAATGGATGGTGTGACCCTTTCCCCCACAACCGCTCCAGCACTTGTGTCAGTCAATGTTCCGGAGCCTAGCCAGTCTTATTGGAGTAAGGTGATATCTCAGAGTGGTTTTAATTTGCATTTCCTTAATTATCAGAGATGTTGAACACTTCTTAAGATGTTTCTCGGCCATCTCTAACTCCTCCTCTGTGAAGTCTCTATTCAGATCTTTGCTCCATCTTTTGAATGATTCATTTGTTTTCTTTCTTCTTTGTTTTTTGAGTAGCTTGTATACTCTGGAAATTAATGCTTTGTCAGATGTATCTGCTGTGAAGGTTTCCTCCCACTCTGTGGGTCTTCTCCTCACTTCCTTTATTGCTTCCTTTGATGTACAGAAGCTTTTGAGTTTAATGAGGTCCCATTTGTCAATTGTCGATCTTATTTCTTGTGCAGCTGCTGTCTGGTTAAGCCCAGTTTCAGGGGAATCCGACACCCTTTTCTGACCTCTGCAGCATTGCACGACACAGGTGCACAAACCTACATGCACACAGTACATTCATACACATAAAAAATAAATAAAATTTAAAAAATTAAAAAAAACATTATTTCTTGAGCTAATGTTAAAATTCTTCTTAAGGGATTTCCCCCTTTATTTTATGTGAATAATTTACATAGTAATAAGAAATATGTTGTCTTTTTATTTGTAATAAACAAAATATACCAATAATAATTGACAAATATATTTCTTTAAGTTTTGTGAGTACACTTGTCTATCTATCACTCAAAATCTCCTCCATCTAACACAGTGGTAGTGAAAGAATCTGCCATACATCAGGCCTTTAGATTAAAAAAAAAAAGAAATTTCCTTGCTAGATCTTTCTGCTGTTAAAGAAACTACAGTGTTTGTGCAATGGTGTGTTTCTGGGGAAAAAAAAATTGCTGAATAATATGACTTTTCTTCCCAATCTGTTCTTTTCCTACTAGAGGGAGGAAAAATTGGGAATAAAATATCTGTATTTTTTTTGGAAGAGATTCACACTAAAACAACTCTTTTTTTTTAATTTAAAAAGAACTGTTTTATTAGGGAGATGAAGGTTACATAGAATCTTTAACAGATAAATTGTAGAAAGACCAGATCTTTTATTCTTTCAGCGTTGGAACTCCATTGACATACAGCTCATTCTTTCCCCAGACCTCATCTCAGTGTGGAAAAACAACTTTTTAGAGAGGACACAAAACTGGCCTAACAACCTAGCAAGTGTTACTTTAAAGTCTATAATAGTCTGCAGTATCATTTCTAAATGGAAGCCTTTCCTTGCTTGATAGCTTTGGTTTTCCAATATTGTATATGATTGCTTGCCTTAATGTGCAAATTCAAACTTCAAAAGGCATCTTATTTTTTCTCCAGGCATTCAGGTTGTGCTCTTGTGCCATGTTTTGTTTCTAGTAAGGATATTAGAATTTTTACACCAACATTTTAAGGTTACTGGACTCTATTTTTTATCTACTTTGAGATAAATTTGTTGGTGATAAAACATAAATATTTCTTTCTAATCAATTAAAAAGGGAGGGTTAAAGTTGTTTGAAATATTCTGTATATATAATAATTTTCTGTTTATTATGTATCATCCATAAATTAATTGTATGTTTTTATTACATTTTATTAAAATTATTCAATATGTATAAAAATGACTATATAAGAAAGAAAAGAACTACAAAATTTGATTTTTATTTGAATAGTTTTTTTTTAAATTTTATTTATTTTTCTATGTGTATGAATGTACTGTCTGCATGTAGGTTTGTGCACCCGTCATGCAATGCTGCTGAGGCCACCATGTGGGTGCTGGGGATCGAACCCGGGTCCTCTGCAAGAGCAGTCAGTGCTCTTAACTGTCCTTTTGGGGGCTCAAGAGATGCCTCCCACTGGCTATGCTATTAGGGGATCTAGGTTCAGAACTCAGCAGTCACCTGGCTCCTAAGAACCATCTGTAACTGAAGTTCTAGTGTATCCAACCCCCTCTTCAGGCCTCTGAAGGCATTCCATACATGTGGTACACTTGCATATATAAATAAGGTCTTTTGTCATTGGGGAAAAGAGTATAGGTTTGAAATATTAGTTAAGTCTAGGTTAACCAAAATTCTTTGACCTAATTAATTCTGGATCTATCATTTAGTATGTAAATAAAATAATTTGAATATTTTCTACACCCTTACATATAAGTTTAAATAATAATGAAAAGAGATATTTGAGAATGAGCACTGTTGAAATCTAGTTCGAGTTCACATGGCCCATTCTTCAAGCTGCAAGTGACCTTTAGTGTAGCTGGAGTTAACGGTCAATAGAGAACATACTCCCAGTTTGGAAAGGCATAGGTGATGGGTAGACCTTGCAAAGCTTTGTAGACTGCAGAAAGAAGTTTTGTATTCAGTGTGATCAGATTGACATTTAGAAAGTTTGCTTTGAAGTTGTGTGGAGGAAACTTTTAAAAGAAGTATTATGTGGTTGAAGGATACAAATAAGCAACTGTCTCTCAAGTAGGAAATGACAACTTGGACCAGGATGGCAGCAGTAGGCTTAGAGATGAACAGATTCCTTTGGAAGCAAAAATATTTGGAGATATGCTTTATATGAGGGAAGAAAGAAAAGCTGATTCCCTCCAATAATTTTGCATTCTACAGCTAGGGTCCTGGTCATGTCTGTCACTGGAATGTCTTCTGTGTCAAAGATCAAGATGCAAGCTCAGATTCCTATACTGTCATGCCACTCTTTTATTTCCTTAGGAAGAACTTTGAAAGGCCCTATATCAGAAAAATCAGATGGCTTTCCCTGTTCATCTAAGTGTTTAAAATGTAATTATGTAAAATATAATTACTTAAAATCTGTATAACAATAACTTTGGGATTGGCACATACAAATGTTCTCTATAATTTTTCTGTTGTACGGTATCATCTTGTAGCATTCTCTTTTACCTGTAGGATGATTTAACTTAAGAAATTAAGTTTGCTGGGGGCTGGAGAGATGGCCTAGTGGTTAAGAGTGCCGACCGCTCTTACAGAGGACCCGGGTTCGATCCCCAGCACCCACATGGCGGCCGAAAACCGTCTGAAACTCCAATTCCAGGAGAACTCCAGTTCCAGGGGAATCCGATACCCTCTTCTGACCTCCGCGGCATTGCACGACACGGGTGCACAAACCTGCATGCAGACAGTACATTCATACACATACAGAAATAAATAAAATTAAAAAAAAATTAAAAAAAAAAGAAATTAAGTTTGCTTCCCAAGTTAACGACATACAGTCACCCAAAACAACTTGGGTGAATTTGATGAAATCTGTGCCTTGATTCCTGTCTATAGGTACATGTATTACAACTGCCTTTTTGAGACTCAGGGGTCAAAAAACAAAAACCTAAAATTAAAAGGGGGATACAGATATATATGAAACCTTTTTGTCAAGAACTTTGAAATTCAAATCTTAAAACTAACTATGGGAAAAGATTTGTATGTTCCTACAAGTCAAAACGTCACCAACTTAGCTGAGAAAGAAAAGACACAGCTTTGCATTGTGTAGGATGTACCAGGAAGTGCCAGCAGAAAGGTTGGCCCATCTGAACATTGAAAGGAAGAAAAGCCTCAGACTGCTACAGGCATCAAACCCCTCTGTGGATCCTACTTGTAACAACTATTTATAATGAATCCTAATGAAACTTACCGTCTAGGTGCCACAAAGTTTTAATATGAGAGATTTTCTTACCTCTCCTTCATAGAACAAGGAGGAATATGATGATTATGAGGTCGTTCTCTAACTGTAAATTGGAGCCCACTGTTATAGAGGTAATCTTTTATAAAACCAGTAAAACTGCCTTCTTTAATTGACTAATAGACATAGGAACTGTGAAAAGGATTATTTTCTCTATTCAGAGAAATTAATAGGTTCTCTATTCAGAACCAAATATAATACTAAAGTCTCCTTAAACTGTGCACTTAAGCAAAATATATTAATACAGGAGAGCTCTGATATCAGCAATGGGTTATACCAAGGAGATGTTGGCCAGGGGATACAAGCCCCCTCCCCCAAAAGGTAAAGACTTCTTGCCTATAAACTGGGATACTTGCAAGAAGAGAGGCAATAAGGCCCTGCTGTCAAAGACCTGATGTAAGCATGGGAAAGATGTATTGAGACCACACTTGCAAGTGTGCAATTGGTCTCTGGAATACCAGAGAGTGTTAACAAAGACCACTAAACCAATAAAGCAAATATAGGTTTCCTTGAGTCAAGCAAGACTCCTCCGTCAGCAACAGCTACACTTCACCTTCCTGGAAATACTGTGCAGCAAAGGCAGCCATATGCCTGTATATCCCAAACCTAATTAGCTATTAGCTCTCTCCTTGGAGGAATAACCCATGGCTGATGCCACAAGCTTACATCCTCTAGTGGTTAGAAGATGTTATAAGCCACAGTAAGACCCTGTCATATTTTACAGAAAAAAAATGTAATTCACAGATTAACATACCATCCAAATATCTGTGTCTATACCAAAGTAACCTACCATCAAATTAGTACTGTTTAAATACCTATATATCTAATTGCCTTTGCTTCATTAGTAGGATTGAAAGGTTATTCCTGGACAAACTGTCAGCCCATGAAAGGAAACAGCCAGAATTGACCAGAGTCCAAAACGACATCTCCAGAGAAAGTAGACTGTTTTGCTTCTTGTCCATCCTTGCCCCTTTTCTAAGCCTAGGGAACAATCTGCGGAAGAGGGGGTGTGGTAGAATGTAAGGGCTGTGATTGGAGTGAATGGTGAAACTACAACAATATAGACTGGATACTTATTTGATCAACTTGATTGAACATACAAGGCCCCCAGCTGGATGGTGGGACCCTTGGGCTGTGTGGGTTTGGGCACAACTGCTTGCAAATTGGTTTTACTTGAAGGATACTTGTACTCATAAATTATTACTTATTGTTAAAAATAAAAAAAATAAAAAAGTAATAGAAGAAAAAATGTAATTATGTTGCTGGGACAATGTATGATAAATTCATAGGCTATTTTTATGGAGTTTCTAATTCCTCCTTTTTGTATTCAATTGACTGGAATCTTCCACACAGATGATGGCACTTTATTTTTTCATCACAGGTATTGACTATTATTTCTTTCTTCTTTTTTTTTTTTTGCTTTAGTCTTTTGGAGACAGGTTTTCCCTTTAGTCTCAGCTGCCCTGGAGCTCACTCTGTAGACCAGGCTGGCCTTGAACTCACAGAGATCTGCTTGGCTCTGCCTCCCAAGTTCTGGGATTAAAGGCATGTGCCACCACACCTGGCTTTGATTATCATTTCTTTAAAGAAATGACAAGTAAACCTTAGATATTATTTGACACTGCATTTTAAACTCTCAAACATGTAGTTTAGAAGATTCTTAAACATACTTAGATAATTACTATTGCAAAGTAGTCATTAAAAGTTTTTAGAGCAAGGAAATAAACTTCATTTTATATGGTCCTGTTTTCTAGTGATCTTGATACTGGTGGATGTTTCTTCTCTTTAAAAGTAGTTCCATTTTTTTTTATTCTCTCAAATCAGCTTTATGCAAATCTACAGGGTCTCATATGGATGGAGAGATGTCCTAGTGCTTAAGAGCATGGGCTGCTCTTTCAAAGGATTCAGGTTCAGTTCCCAGAACCCATATGGCTGCTCACAATCACTGTCACCTTCTGTTCTAGGGGATCTGATGCCCGCATTTGGCCTCCATGGGCATTACATGATACTGGTACACTTAAATGCAAGCAAAACATTCACACACATAAAATAAAAATAAAATAATTTGAAAAGATTAACCATCAAATTATAGTGTATGAAAATCCCAGTTCCAGGACAGCTGGAGCTACAGGGAGACCCTGTCTCGAAAAGACCAAAAATAAAAAAAAAAAAAAAAAAAAAATCAAAGAAAAAACGATGAAATCCTACCCATCCAGCTACTTAAGAAAATTTATCTCAGGAATTACCAATAAAGTCTAATTTCTTTTTTTGTCTTTTCGAGACAGAGGTCTCCCTGTAGCCCCAGCTGTCCAAAAAAAAAAAAATAAAATAAATAAATAAATAAATAAATAAATAAAGTAGTTCCATTCACTTGCCTACCACTACTCTACTCCCTCAGCCCTGATGAATATGGGCTCTGCACAGGCCTCAGTAAAGAGATCTTTAGCTATCTCTTGTTTAACCACTTTTGTTCTGTTCTCACTCAGAAAAGGATGGAAAGTAGGTGAAGTTGTAGGATGAAGACTCATAACTCTCTTGTACCTTTTTTTCCACAGCAATTTATTCCTTTTCAGTAATCTCTGCAATTTAACATTTCTAGCGAGCTATTGAAAATGAGAAAACTGCTATTTTTGCCCCAATAGGAGAAATCTCAAGGTCCAGTCACAATTGTTGCATTGAGAGGAATTGGTGAATTAAGCTTCTACTCAATGACTTTGTTCAGTGAGCTCAAGCCAAAATTTTTCAGATTCTTACAAATCCCCTTCACTTTTCTTTGTTGAAAGCCTGGTTTATCCAGTAATTTGAACCATGCAATACTTCTCTATGCTTCATTTCTCTCTACTAAATGGCTGAGCTAATTTATTTTTTACTCTGTGATCAATGTTCAAGTAAGTTTTACTTTATTTTATTTTTTTTTTAGCCCAAGTACTAATTCTACCTCTCATTTTCATTTAGTAACTTTTCTCATAAAAACATTATTGGAAATTTGAATTCATGGATCTGTCATTTCCATCACCCACACAGTTTTCTATCAGAAAATTTATGTCTTTTAAAATTTAAACCTTTGGCAGTAACCTCAAACTGTGTATTATATGCTGTTTCTTTCTATGTTTTTAAATTTTATTTTATTTTATTTCATGAGTAGGAGTGTGAGCAGTGTCCATGGAAGCCAGAAGAGGGCATTGGATTTCCCTGGAACGAGTTACAGAGAGATGTTACCTACCATGTTTGTACTGGGAACCAAATCTGCATCCTCTGGAAGAGTATCCAGTACTCTAAACTGAAATTTCTCCACTGGGTTGCTTTCTTTCTTTCAGTTCAGATGCTGCTTTCCTCAGGAGTGCCTGGGCAGTGATGCAAACACCTTGGGACTAGAGACATTGCACAATCCTGTAACTCCTGCCCTCTACCAAACCTCAAACTTGAGTAGAACCTATTGACACCATAAGATGCTTAATGTTGGATAATAGGCAGAAATGTATCAAAATACTAATTTTCCTCAAGGTGTCTCAAGTAGAGATTGAATATAACAAAAATACTTTGTAGGAACTGGTAGAAATACTTTAGAGAGATATAAACACTAATGGTAGAATGATAGGACTCAGTTGTGAATTTGGCTAGATTATTGAATGGTGTCAGAACTCAACTTGAATCCATAAATCCCGTAAATCTCAAACTCAAAGTCTCATTACTCAGAAAAGAAATATAAATGTGTGAAGCAGATTATATGAAAATGGGTTCCCAGTATTTCATTGTGAGGGACATATGATGATTTTTTTTAAAAGGTTTTTTCCCAAACCTATGACTGCCCTTGACACAGTTCGAAACTATGTGGTTCTAGAGGCTGGATACTTGATATGAGAAATTGAGCTAGTTGATTCTATTCACAGAAGTTAGATACCAAGAATGTTTTGTTCTTCTTTCATCCTTCTCTCCCTATCTCCCTTCTTTGAACTTTGGTGTTGTTCTTTTCATTTATTTCTAGTAACTAGAACTGGATCTGGCTCATAACCCTCAGTGGATATTCACTGAATAAAAGAAAAAAAAATGGTCACCCTTGGGGATTCAGACATGGAGCTTTCAGATCTTAATATTTCTTTAAATATGTGAAATACAAATTTAAACTTTTCTTGGCCACTTTCTGATTTTTAGGTGTTGGAAGCCAATTAAAAATGTTCAATGATTCCGGGAGTCATTTTGATGGCCAATTAAAATATACCAAGGAGGATATCTAGTCCTTTCTTGCACTGTACATTATTTTCCTTCTTAATATTCTTTTTTTGAATTTTGTATAATATATTGTACCCTCTGAGCAACTTTTCCAGCATCCTTCAATATACTTTGATCATATTTACATTTGCTTACATTCCCTACCTCATCTGTGCCTCCTTACTATGCCCTGCCCAATTTCATGTACTCTATTATATATTATATATTATATATATTCTAAGTCCTATAGGGTCAACATTGTGTTCCTAATGCCCTTCAGTGTGTGGGTCCATCCACTGGAGCATGGTTAATCTACCAAGAGTCAAACCCTTAAATGATACTGACTCTCTTCTTTCCACCTGACATCACTTGCCAATAGTCTTTAAATATGATTGGGGTTTTTACCTATGTCCTTATGTCTATGCTGGGATTTTGTCTGCTTTGACCTTACAGTGGGAGAAATAAAAAATACAAACAGAAAACAGTATAAAGAATCAATGAATCCAAAAGTTGTTTCTTTTGAAAGGGTAAACAAGATAGGCAGAAGAAAGAAAGATCAACTACAAATCAATAGAATTCAGGATGGAAAGGGAAACATCACAACAGACAGAGAAAAGATCCAGATAATAATATGGGAATACTTCAAAAACCTATACTCTATTAAAATTTGAAAACCTAAGAGAATGGATGAATATCTGAAATCCTGGAAATCAACAAAGATCAACCAAGAAGAGATTGACAGCTTAAACAAACCAAGAAATATTTGAGGAAATTGAAAATGTAATAAAAAACCTCCCAAATAAAAAATGCCCAGGCCCAGATGGTTATGAGGCAGAATTCTATAGAACATCTATAGAAGACCTACAGCTATTACTACTCAAACTGTTCAGAAGGATACAAACAGAGGGAAATCTCCCAAATTCCTTCTATGAAACCAGCATCACTCTAACACCAGAACCAGGCAAGGATAAAACCCTAAAAGTTGGCTAGCATTCTAAACCAATGGTACCTCCCTGGCCATGCCCATGCAGTGGAATGTAGTGACAGAGACTTTTAGGATTTGTTCCTGGGATGTGAGTCACACTGTCTACATACGGTGGCCCTTTTTAGAATAAATCTCTCTCTGTATTTGGAAACCAAAATATGTGCTAATGTACTGTGCTTTCCTGCACGTGTTTTCTACATGGCTCACCTTGGGAATAAATGGGACACCTCACAACAATCAAAAAAGAAAACTATAGACCAATCTCATTAATGAACACAGACACAAAAATTCTCAATAAAATACTTACAAACTGCATACAGACATATATCAAAAGATCATCCACCATGACCAAGTTGGATTTATAGCAGAGATGCAGGGATGGTTCAACATATGTTAATCGATAAATATCATAAAATATATAAATGGACTGAAAGACAAAAACCACACTATCATCCCAATTGATGCAGAAAAAGCCTTAGACAAAATCCAGCATTCCTTCAGGGAATTGGACTGGAGAGATCGTTCCTCAACATAATCAAAGCCATGTACAACAAACCCACAGCCAACCTCATCCTAAATGGATGTAATAAAGACAGCCTGGTACTGGCAAAAAAAACAGACCTTAAGACCAATGGAACAAAATTGAAGCACCAAACTAGAGCATGCACAATTTCAGCAACCTCATATTTGACAAAGAGGCCAAAAAGACTCAATGGAGGAAAGACAGCATCTTCAGCAAATGGTGTTAGCAAATCAGGATCACCACTTGTAGAAAACTAAACCCCTACCTCTCACTCTATACAAAAATCAACTCCAAATAGATCAAAGACCTCAACATGAAACCCAAAAATCTGAAGGTAATTGAGGAAAACATTGGAAGCAACCTACAAAACATAGGCATAAGAGAAGACTTTCTTTTTTTAAAATTTTATTTATTTTTGTATGTGTATGAATGTACTGTCTGCATGTAGGTTTGTGAACCCGTGTCGTGCAATGCCGTGGAGGTCAGAAGAGGGTCTTGGATTCCCCTGGAACTGGAGTTCTCCTGGAATTGGAGTTACAGACAGTTCTTAGCCACCATGTATGTGGGTGCTGGGGATCGAACCTGGGTCCTCTGCAAGAGCAGTCTGTGCTCTTAACGACTAGGCCATCTCTCCAGCCCAAGAGAAGACTTTCTAAATTAGACAGCAGCTGCACAGGAAATAAGGTTGACAATTGACAATTAAACTCAAAAACTTCTGTACAGCCAAAGAAACAATCAGTGAAGTAAAGAGAAAACCCACAGAGTGGGAGGAAACCTTCACTACTTATACATCTGACAGAGCATAAACTTCCAGAATATATAAACTACTCAAAAAGCAAAGAACTAAGAAAACAAATGACACACTCAAAAGCTGGAGTAAAGAGCTAAACAGAGACTTCACCAGTGAGGAAGTAAAGATGGCTGAGAAACATCTTAAAGTGTTCAACATCATTAATAATTAAGGAAATACAACTTAAAACCACTTTAAGATATCATCTCACTCTGATAAAAATGGTTAAGATCAAGAAAACGAAAGACACCAAATGCTCGAAAGGTTGTGGGGAAAGGGGAACACTTGTTTACTGCTGGTGCGAATGTAAACATTATGGAAAACCCTTAAAAGACTCAAAATGAGTTTACCACTGGGCCCAGCCATACTACTCCTGGGTCTACCCACAAGACTCATCTTACTGCAGAGATTCATGCACAGCCATGTTACTTCATCTCTCTTCACACTAGTGAAGTGCTCGAACCAACCTAAATGTCCCTCAACTGAAGAGTAGAGAATATGTAGTACGTCTTCACAATGGAGTTTGATGCAGTGGTAAAGAAAGATGGCATCATGAACTTTGTAGGTCAATGGATGGAACTAGAAGAAATTATGCTAAGTGAAGTAATACAGTCCCAGAAAACAACAAGTAATTAATCGTATCCATCATTTGTGGATGCTAGCACTAAGCACCTAGTTATAAGGCAAACTGAGCAATGTCAATGTTATATTCCTCTTTTTCTGAAAGCAACAGTGCTCTTATAATGTGTATCCCTTATCAGGCTCTATAATTAACCTACCACTTATTTTCAGACTTTGTAATCTTGTTGTATGTGTGGAAGGTATGTAGGCATATTTTAGAGAAATATAAATTTAGAAAGGAAAAGTGTGTGGCCATCATGAAGCGTGCCTTTAATCCTAGCACTTGGGAGGCAGAGAGGTGTATCTTTGTGCGTTCAGGCCAGCATGATTTACAGAGTGAGTTCCAGGACAGCTGGGGCTACATGGAGATCCTGTCTTGAAAAGACCAAAAAAAAAAAAAAAAAAAAGAGAAAGAGAAAAGATAGTGAGAATCCTGAAATATGGATATGAGTAGAATGTGACATACAGTTTTTTTCAGAAGACATAATTTTAGTATAGGTGCGACATAAATATATGCACATGTTGAAGCTATACAAATGGGAGGGAACAACAACAACAAAAGAACTGGGACAAAACAGACTGAAACAGTAAACATCTCCCCCAAACAATAATCCTCTGCTTTGAAAATCTTTAAAAAGACTCAGAAAAAGATACAAGGCAGGTATGGCAAAACGCATGAACTCAGGTGGAGTTGGGGGCATGGAAGGGGAAACGAGTCTAAATTGGACTGAAGAATGACATATGAAATGCACAAAACTTCAATAAAAATTTCCCCTTTCTTCACATACTTGCCAGAACTTTTTGTTGTTTGTTGTATGGATCTTAGCTATTCAGAGTAGGGTTAACACGAAATTTCAGAGTCAGAGTGGTTTTACTTCACATTTCTCTAATGACAAAAGATTTCGAACACTTTAAAAGTATCAGCTATTAGTATTTCATCTGCAGGGTTTTTGTGTTCAACTCCTTGCCCCAGTGTATAATTGGTTTGTTTGTTTTCATGTTGTTTAGTTTTTTGAGCCCTTTGTATATTTTAGATACTAACCCCCTGTCAGAGGTATAGCTGTTAGCCATATTACCCAATTCTGAAAGTTGCCTCTTCACTCGACTGATATTTCATTTGCTCTACAGAACCATCTTACTTGTAGTCTTCAATATCTTAAACATTTTATTATATAAGTCTGTCACTTCTTGGATCTATTAATTACAAGGTATTTTATGGGTTTTTGAGGCTATTGTGAATGAGATCCTTTCCCTGATTTTTTCTTGGTGTGTTTGTTTTTGGCCAGAAAACTCCTAGACTTGATAAACACATTTAGCAAATTAGCAGGATATAAAATCAATACTCAAAATCAGTAACCTTCCAATATGCAAAAAACGAGCATAACAAGAAAGCTTTAGGGTTGTTTTCTAAATGGTATGTGCTCCAGTGTGTGTGTGTCTGTGAGTGTGTGTGTGAGAGTGTGTGTGTGTGTATGTGTGTGTGTGTGTGTGTGCTAGTAAATATAAGAACCATCCTTAAACTACTTGGCTTTGAGGGTCACTGAACATATAACAGACCATCCTTTCACTTTTAAAGCCACTTCTTACATAAAGTGGTTTTAAATTCACAATGATTTTAAAGGGAAAGGACATACAGAATTTTTGGCATGAAGTGGGATGACTATAATGTTTCCAGAGATTTTTCTGTGAGAACATGACATTACTCTCTTGTTTTGTGATATTGATGCTGCATAGCTTTCATGATGTATCATATCCAATGTTTTCCTTCAAGAAATTTTCTCTTAATTCTACTTAGCCTTACCATATCTCTTATCTAACTAGCTACTGAGCTTGTAGTCTTTTTTTTTTTTTTTTGACAGTTAATCCTTTGTTATAAATCTGTTTTATGTGCACTCATTTTAATCACCAGATGTTATTTTTAGCTTCATTTGATTGGGACTTTTTTTATTTTTTTCATTTGGATTTTGTATAGCACTGGGTTCATGGAGGTATGTAACAGACATCTGTCAGCATGAATTTCTTTAAGTCCTCAATATGGAAAGAAAAAATTTTCCCCTAGAAAACAAAAGGCACTATTTCCATTTGACTGGTCAACAACGTGAGAGAGACACTTTTCATTTTTCCTCAAACATGAACTAGTATGTTTATTCTAATTCTTCTGTTTTTGCTACACTGTTTTGCTGACTTCAATTTCTTCATTCTACTTAGTGCCTGAGCTGAAATAATGTCATACTCTAATTTTCAAATGAATTTTTGTGGATTTTCTTCTCATCTCAATGTTTCCTTTTGCATTATAGAAATGTAAAATATACTCTCCTGGTTTCACCAAATCCACATCATCCTCAGGATGTCATAACTCTTTCTTAACAGTGCTTTTATCAAATTTCAAAATTAAATTTTATACAATTAATTTTCAGTCGTGATTCTTCTTTTTTCCCAAATCTTTCCATATCTCACTCTTATCTTTGTATCTTTGAAGCAAACTATCTAATCAATAAGATTGTGGATTTCTTTGTTGAGTTATTTTTACTAGATCCAAGAGTACAAACCTAGTAATCTTAAGTGATGAATGTAATTGTTGTATGGTGAGAACACCTGAATTTATGGAAATACTCTATGTGGTGGTTTGAATGAGAATGTCCTTCATAGGATTCAAGTATCCAGAAAAATTTTCCCCAGTTGTTTTGGCAAGTCCTAGAAGGTGTGGCCATGATGGAGGAAGTGTGTACCTGAGGACAGTCTTAGAAGAGTTGAAAAAGCCTAAAATGCCTTGCCAGCCCCCAGTAGCTCTCTCTGCTTCCTATGTCTTCTGCTCCAGCTTCTGCCACCATACCTCTCTGCCTGGTCTTTTGGAATTGTCTTCTGTGTTTTTTTTTTTTGTATTTTTTTTTCTGGAGATAGGATCTCCTTGTAGTCCCGCTGGCCTAAGGCATCCTATGTGACCAGGCCTGACTTTGAACTACGCTGCTCCCGTGTGCTGGAATGTAAATTCATGTGCAACACATGTAAACTCTTCCTTGTTATAAACTCCCTTAGTCTTTAATAAACCCCTTTAGGTTTTATAACTCCCTTAAGGTTTTTATAAACTCTCTTAAGTCTATGGGTGGTTCTATCACAGCAATAAAAATGGTGACTAAAGTGCTTGTGCACAGCATTTGGAGAACATAGGCCAGGCGGATCCTGTGAGTTCAAGGGACCAGCCTGGTCTAATTGAGCGAACTCCAGGCTAGCTGGGACTAAAAAGGGAAAAGAGACCAAACGATTAAAATTACAAAAAAAAACCCAAAAATGTAATGTTTCCACATATATAAAAAAAAAAAAAAAAAAAAAGAAAAGTAACTAATACACTCTAGTTTCCTCTCATGAAAATTTTGGGGGAAATCAAATTGTGATCTAAGGCATTGTAAATTTGTTATAGGAAGATGTAGACAGAAAAGCCATAACAACTTCCATCTTTTGGATCAGCACTTTGGCTTACTTTCTGCAGAACTATGAGGAAACCGAATCATGATCCTAGTTTGCTTGGTTAGTGTGGAATTATAGCAACTAGCTTCAGATGACTAAGAGTTTAATGGGAAGAGGCTAAGATTATTTGTAAGCAACTCTACACCTATAAGGATCTCTAGTTCTGTGTTTTGAAGTTTTGATAGTTAGAAGCCATACAAACTGTTATATAAAAGCTACAGATAGATTCTCTCTCAACAGGTAAAGGCTTGACTGTTTCTTAACAAAGGAAAGGAGCTGACTATTCATTAACTCTGGGAAAATCTCCTGAATAGAGTATTAGTTACAGAGATATAAGGCAAGAGTCATGCATGTATTCTTATGTATTGCCCTCAGAGAAAAATGTCAACTGCTACATTTTCAGATTTTGAATGAATGAATTAGTTTTTTTTATCCTTTTATTATTTAAAAAAATATATTTCTTGAGTCTTTGTACATTTCATACAAGAGTTCTTAACAAAATTTAGACCCCTACTCATGGCCCCCACCAGGTAGGAAGAACTTTCCTAGTTCCTACCTTGAATAGTCAAAGATTCTGAGATTGACAATAACAATAACCGGCCTTCCAGATATGCCTCTACTGCAATCACAGATGCTATGAGAGTGACAAATCACTTTCTTTTTTAATATAATATTTTTATTGATTTTTTTGTATTTCATACATCATCACTCAGTCCAATTTAGACACACTCCCCTTTCCATGCCCCAGTCACCACTGCCATAAATGCATTGTAACTTTTTCTCAGTCTTTTTAAAGTTTTTCTCTGCCAAGGTTTATTGTTTGGGGCAGATGTTAACTGTTTCAGTCAGTTCTTTGATCCAATCCTTTTGTTGTTGTTCCCTCGCATTTGTATTGTTCCATAATATGCCTATATATACATCACATATATACCAAAATTATGACCTCTGAAACTAAACTGTATGTAAATTCCAAAATATGTTTAGGAGTTCACAATTTTCCGTTTAATTATATATTCCTCTAAAATATGAGTACATACCCTCCAAACATATACCACAATTAAAAGTCTGAAAATAAGTGGTAAGTTAATTCTAGAACCTGTTAAGAGATTCACATTATAAAAGCACAATTGCTTTCAGATTAAAAGGAATATAACAACAACAAAAAAGAAATATAACATTAACATTGCTCAGCTTGCCTTTCAACTGGGGATGTGGTGATAACATCCACAAATGAGGGATACCATTCATCATTTGTTTTTCTGGTACTGTGTTACTTAACTTTGCATAATGGCTTCCAGTTCCATCCATTTACCTGTTGATGTCATCTTCCTTTACCGTTGCATCAAACTCCATTGTGTAGATAGATGTACTGCATTTTCTCTATCCACTTCTCAGTTGAGGGGCATTTGCATTGGTTCTAGATCTTCACTATTGTGAAGAGACCTGCAATAAACACAGATGTGCATGCATCTTTGTGGTAGGACTAGTCTTGTGGTATATACCCAGGAGTGGTATGACTACATCAGGCGGTAGGCTCATTTTGAGTCTTTTAAGGGTTCTCCACACTGTTTTCATAGTGGTTGTACGCATTTACATTCCAACCAGCAGTAGATGAGTGTTCCCCTTTCCCCACAACCTCTCCAGCATTTGGTGTCTTTTGTTTTCTTGATCTTAGCCAGTCTTATCAGAGTGAGATGATATTTTAGAGTGGTTTAAATTAGCATTTCCTTAATTATTAATGATGTTGAACACTTTTGAAGATGTTTCTCAGTGATCTTTACTTCCTCACTGGTGCAGAGTCTGTTCAGCTCTTTACTCCAGTTTTTGAGTGGGTCATTTGTTTTCTTAGTTCTTTGCTTTTTGAGTAGTTTATATATTCTGGATGTTAATGCTCTGTCAGATGTATCAGTGGTGAAGGTTTCCTCCCACTCTGTGGGTTTTCTCTTCACTTCACTGATTGTTTCTTTGGCTACACAGAAGCTTTTGAGTTTAATGAGGTCCCAGTTGTCTACTGTTGACCTTATTTCCTGTGCAGCTGATGTTTGATTTAGAAAGTCTTTTCCTACACCTATGTCTTGTAGGTTGCTGCCAATGTTTTCTTCTATCACCTTCAGAGTTTCAGGTTTCATGTTGAGGTCTTTTATCCACTTGGAGTTGATTTTTGTACAGAGTGAAAGGTAGGGGTTTAATTTTGTTCTTCTACAAATAGTGATCCAGTGTTGAGCACAGCATTTGCTGAAGATGCCATCTTACCTAAATCGAATCTGTTAAACCCCTCGATCAAATATGAGATGGTTGAAGTTGTGTGAGCTCAAGTTTGGACCTTCAATTTTGATCCATTATTCAACTGGCCTGTTTGTGTGCCAGTACCAGGCTGTCTTAACTACAATAGCCCTGTAATATAGTTTGAAGTCTGGTATAGTGATCACCTCTGTATTGCACTTTTCATTCAGGGCTGCTTTAGCTATTTGGGGTCTTTTGTTTTTCAAGGATTTTTTTTCCAAGTCTGTGAAGAAACTCATGGGGGATTTTAATTGGAATTCCTTTGAATCTGTTTATTATTTTGGATAGAATGGGTATTTTTACTATATTAATTTTTCCAGTCCTTGATCATGGGAGGTCTTTCCATCTTTTGATGTCATCTTCAATCTCCTTCTTTGGCAGTTTAAAAGGTTTTTGTAGAGATTTTTGGTGTCTTCGGTTAGTTTTGTTCCTAGGTATTTTATTGTTTTTGAGGCTATTGTGAATGGAAAGGTTTACTTATATTCCTTCTTCATTTGCTTATTGTTGGTGTAAAGAAAGGCTACTGATTTTTCTAGGTTAATTTTGTATACTGCCTCTTTACTGAAACTCTTGATCATTTCTAGGAGTTTTCAGGTGTGGTTTTTATCATCACTTAAGTAAACTATTATGTCAACTGCAAAAATGGATTA
Organism: Rhizomys pruinosus; assembly: GCA_009823505.1. Taxonomy (NCBI): domain Eukaryota; kingdom Metazoa; phylum Chordata; class Mammalia; order Rodentia; family Spalacidae; genus Rhizomys; species Rhizomys pruinosus. The sequence goes on from VZQC01010757.1 coordinate 1,964,527, forward strand.
GTACTCCTTTAATCGCACTTTCTTGCCTTATTGCCCTAGCAAGTGTTTCAAGCACTGTGTTGAAGTGGAGTGGTGTTAGGGGGCAGCCTTACTGGGTTTCTGCCTTTAAGGGGAATGCTTCTAATTTTTCTTCATTTAGGATGAGGTTGGCTGTGGCTTTTGTTGTACATGGCTTTGATTATGTTGAAGAATGATCCCTCCAGTCCAAGTCTCTCTAGGACTTTAAGCATGAAAGAATGCTGGATTTTGTCAAAGGTTTTTTTCTGTGTCAATTGAGATGATTGTGTGGGTTTTATTATCTTTCAGTCCATTTCTTGTTTTATGCTATTTATTGATTTACATATGTTGAACCATCCCTGCATCTCTGGTATGAATCCAACTTGGTCATGATGGATGATGTTTTTGATATGGGTCTGCATGTGATTTGCAAGTATTTTGTTGAGAATTTTTACATCTATGTTCATTAATAAGATGTGTCTACGGTTTCCTTTTTTGATGGTGTCTTTCCCTGGTTTTAGTGTTAGAGTGATGCTGGCTTCATAGAAGGAATCTGGGAGATTTCCTTCTGTTTGCATTCTTCTGAACACTTTGAGTAGTAATGGCTGTATGGCTTCTTTAAATGTTTTATAGAATTCTTCTGTGAAACCATCTGGACCTGGGCTTTTTAGTCAGGATTTTTAATTTTTTTTAATTTTCTTTTATTATTTTATTATTATTATTATTATTATTATTATTATTATTATTATTTGGTATTTTCGAGACAAGGTCTCCCTGTAGCCCCAGCTGTCCTGGAACTCACTCTGTAGACCAGGCTGGCCTTGAACTCTACCTCTACCTCCTGAGTGCTAGGATTAAAGGTGTGCTCCACCACTCCCATCTGGGATTAATTTTTAATTATGTTTTCAATTTTCTCAAATATTATGGGTCTGTTTAAGCTCTCAATCTCTTTTTGTTTAAGCTTTGTTGATTTCCAGGATTTCAGATATTCATCCATTTCTCTTAGGTTTTCAAATTTAGTGGAGTATAGTGTTTTGAAGTATTCTCATATGATTGTCCGGATTTTTTCTTTGTCTGTTGTGATGTTTCTTTTTCATCATGAATTTTATTGATTTGGACTTGCTCTTTTGTTCTTTTGGTTAACTGGGATAGAAGTCTGTCTATCTTGTTTATCCTTTCCAAATAACCAGTTTTTGGATTCATTGATTCTTTGTATTTTGTTTGTTTGTTTATATTTCATTGATTTCTCCTCTGGTTTTTGTTATTTCTTCCTGTCTGTTGGGTTTAGGGTTCATTTGTTGCTGTCTCTTAAGTGCTTTACCTGCAGTGTTAGATTGCTTATAAGTTCCCTTTTTTTTTTTTTTTTTTTGATGTAGGCACTTAGGGATATTTCCCTCTTAGGACTGCTTTTATCTTAAAGTATCCCACAGGTTTTGTTGTGTTGTATTGTCTTTTGTTTAGTTCAAGGAATACTTTTATTTCTTTCCTGACCCATTCATTATTCAGGAGTGTGTTGTTTATTTAGTGTCCATGTATGTTGTAGATAGTAGGGCTAATTCTGGTGTTGATATTGAGCTTTATTGCATTGTGGTCTGATAGTATGCTTGGAATAATTTTAATTCTTTTGTTTTTGTTACGGTTTCTTTTGTGTCCTAGTATGTGGTCGATTTTGGAGAATGTTCTGTGGGGTGCTGAGTAGAAAGTACCTTCTCTGGTGTTTGGGTGGAATATTCAGTAGATGTCTTTGAGGTCTGTTTGGTGTATTGTATTGTATTGTATTGTTCAGTTAAGATGTCTCTCTGTTTATTTTTTGCCCAGTTGACCTATCCAAAGGGCTCAGTGGGGGTAATTGAAGTCCCTCACTATTAGTGTGCTGTGATTAATCTGTGCCTTGAGGTCCTTCAGAATTGTGTTTATGAAGTTTGTTGCACCAGAGGTTGGTGCATAAATATTCATGATTGTGAGATATTCATGGTTAATTTTTTCCTTTGTAAGGATGTAATGGCCCTCTTTGTGTCTTCTGATTAGCTTTACTCTGAAGTCTATTTTGTCTGAAATTAGGATAGCAACTCCTGCTTGCTTTTTGGTACCATTTGCTTAGACTTTTTTTTTTTTTTTTTTTTTCCCCATCCTTTCACTTTAAGTTGGTGCCTTTCCTTGAGGGTGAAATTAGTTTCTTGTAGACAACATAGAGATGTATTCTGTTTCCTAATCCATCCTCCCAGTCTTTTGATTGGGGAGTTTAGACCACTCATATTTAATGTTATTATTGAGAGATGTGTGTTGCTTCCTTTCACCTTGTTTTCTGTTTGCATTCTTTGTCTAGGTTTTCATTTCTGCTATTATCCTTTTAATTTCTCTCTTCAGTTGCTTGGGGATAGTTGCTCCTTTTCTCTGTTCTTTGAATTGCTTTGAGTATTTTCTGAAGTGTTGACTTTTTTGACATGTTTTCTTTCATCCTTTTTATGTCATGAAATATTTTTCATTTTATTTCATCTATAATCAACATTTTTGTCAGGAATAGTAATTTGGGTTGGCATCAATATTTTGTCTTTATTTTGAGTGTCTAGAATTTTAACTATAATATGGTATGGGGAATTTCTTTTCTCGTCTTGATCTTGTCTATTTGGTGTTCTATGTGCTTCTTGTATTTGTATGGGTTTGTCTTCTTTCAATTTGAGGACATTTTTCTTCTGTATTCTGTTGAAGATCTGTTCTATACTATTGTCTTGGGATTCTTCTCCTTCCTTATGCCTATGATGAGGAGTTTTGGTCTTTTCATAGTGTCGTACATTTCCTGGTTGTTCCACTCTTGTGTTTTTTTTTTTAATTTTTAATAATCTGAACTTGAGCATTCTAGCTGTTCTGTGTTATCATCCAGGTCTGGTATTCTTTTTTCTGCTTCATCCATTCTGCTTCCAAGGCTTTTTCCTATAATTTCCTGTTTATTGGATGAGTGTTCAATTTCTTTTTTCATTTCATCCTGAGATTTCTTTAGTATTTCCACTTCCATTTGGAGGCTGTCATTCTCTTCTTGTAGCTCCTTGCTTTGCTGGTTGGTTTCCTTTTTCATATTAGCATGGGATCTTTTCAGTGTTTCTACTTACTTTTAGAATTAGTCATTCTTTCCCTCTAGTTCTTTTTGGAATTTGTCATTCTCTTCCTCTAGTTCTTTCTAGAGTTTATCATTCTCTCCCTCTATTTCCTTCCTGAGTTTTTTATTCTCTCTCCTTAGTTCTCTGATTTTTTTCTTTATATTCTTTGATTTCTTTGAATATGTCTAAAATTGTTCTTCTAAGATCCATGTCCTGGCTTTCTTCCAGGAAAATCTCATTGTAAGGATCTTCCATAGGATTGGTAAAGTTTGATGTGGATTTATTGTGAGCTTTATCCCATGTTGTTGTTTTTTGTTGTACTTTTGGCATGTGGGTTTGTTTTGTTGCTTGTATTCTGGTGCTAATCTCAAATGTTTAAATGGAGAACTGGCTGGTCCAGGTATCAATCAGAGAGGCAGGTTTTCTGTCTCTTCTGTTACCTTTGGGGGGGAGGGGTGTCTTTGATGTGGCTCATGTGCTGGCAACCAGGGTGTAGCCTTGATGTAACTAATCTGCCTCACCACTGGGTTATGGGGCTCACCTGTACCCTGGAGGGAGCTGAGACTGGAGCGGAAGTGGAGCCTGGGCCAGCACCTGGATGAAGCTGCACTGCACTACTGTGAAAGCAGCTGAGCTCCCACCTGCTCACTCACTCTGCTTCCCACCCACCAGTTCCTGTAATTTAGCTGTGCAGCCTAGTGTCCTGGAACTGGAGTTGTGGCAGGTTCACCTTCTCTTCTACTGCCTTGTGCCTGGAGTCACTACACTTCTTTCAGTGGATCATCCACATCACAGTACCACAGCTTGAGTGCACAGGGGTACAGTAGATTTTCTCCTTTGGCCGTAAAGCCTGTACCCTGTGGCTGTAGTCCTGCTTGCTGCCTGGGTAGCTGGGCTGCTATGGACACTGGTCAGGCCCCGGGTGGGATCTTTCTAATGTGACCACACCACTAGGGGTGGAGGGTGGGGTTCTAGGGGGCTCCTGCTCACCTGGATGGGGCCTGTGGTCCTGCTCTCTCCAAATCACTTTCTAATTAGATTTAAGGTTGGCTTCACAAGATGGAGGGAGACTACACCTGACATAGATATCAGGCCTAGGAACATGTGACTAGAAAGGCCACATGCCACAGGGGACATTTTAATACTATTATTCTGCTAAATAGATGTAGTATTAAAAAGACTCCTAATAACTTTCTGTTATTTCCATATATTAATAGATTTCTCAATTTTCACTAATGAAACTTCCATATGCAGAAGAATGTAATTAATGTAGAAATTCACAACTGGCCAATGGGCAGAGAATGAGAGATGGCAGAGTTTGTCCGTGAAACAGACCCCTATGTCAAGAAAGTGAGTCTTTTTTTTTTTTTTTTTTTGGTATTTTTGAGACAGCGTCTCCCTGTAGCACCAGCTGGCCTGGAACTCTCTCTGTAGAGCAAGCAGGCCTTGAACTCACAAAGATCTGCCTGTCTCTGCCTCTCAAGTGCTAGGATTAAAGGCATGTGCCCAAAGGTGAGTCTTTTAAGCAAAGTGAAAGGAGAATTATTTTTCTGGTTATTCTGATAAAATGACTGCTCTGATGTTGAGTTGGGTTGGCGTTCCTTTGTGTGGAGGTAGACTAAAATCATTCACTGTTTCTGAAAGTGGGCTACAGCCAAGGATGAATGCAACTGAGGCAATATCACTCTTCTAGTTTCTCTTCAATTGCTGGGACAAAACACTGACAGACACCAACTTGGGGAGGAAAGGGTTTATTCAGCTCACATCTCCTGGGTCACAGTTCTCACTCAGGGACCCCAAGGCAGGAACTCAGGGCAGGAACCTGGAGGTGGGAGCTGAAGCACAGGCCTTGGAGGAATGCTTCTTACTGGCTTTCTCCTCTGGCCCATACCCTGCCTGCCCTCTTATACTAGGAAAGGCTAACTCCTTCTAGAAACCTGAAAAAAAATAAGGTTTAAAAAAAATTTATTTTAATTTTATTTATTTCCGTATGTGTATGAATGTACTGTCTGCATGCAAGTTTGTGCACCCATGTCGTGCAATGCCCCAGAGGTCAGAAGAGGGTGTCGGATTCCCCTGGAACTGGAGTTCTCCTGGAATTGGAGTTTCAGATGGTTCTCAGCCGCCATGTGGGTGCTGGGGATCGAACCCAGGTCCTCTGTAAGAGCGGTTGGCACTCTTAACTGCTAGGCCATCTCTCCAGCCCCAAAATAAGGTTTTACTAAATCTTCAAATGCAAGTCACAATAATGTTTTGATGTTAAATAAGGATAGTTGTGTTAGTTAACTTTTCATTGCCGTTAAAAAATATCTGGGAAATGGCAGGTGAGAGGGCTCAGCAAGGAAAGGATTTTGTCATGACAACCTAAGTTAAATCTTGGAGGCTAACAAAGTAAAGAACGACATGCAAGTTGTTCTCTAATCTCTATGTGAACATGGATGCACATATTCCTTCCCAAATAAATGTAATCGGAAACATACAGGGAAAACTACCGTCTAAGTAAAACAACCTAAGAAGGAAAGGTCTAGTTTGGCTCATAGCTTCAGAAGTTTCTTCCATGGTCAGATGGCCTCATTGCTACTAGCTCTGGGCTAGGGCAGAACTATCTGAAGGAAATGCATGGATAAAACTATTGGTAATTGTGGCAAGAATGCAAAGAGTGTGGAGAAAATGGCCAGAACAAGATATCTTTTTCAGGGCATCTACTTACTCATTTCTACTGGATTCCCATAACATTATCACATTCTGCTTCTATTAATGTGTTAAGCAACTGATGAAGCTGGAACATTGCTATGGTTTGAATATGAGATGCCCCCTCCCCCGCTGGATTGTGTTTCTAACACTGGTTTCCTAGTTGGTAGTCTGATTTTGGGAGGCCGAAGAACATATAGCATGTGAGCCCTGGTGGACAGAAGTAGCTCTCTAGGGACTTTGAAGGTTGTACCTAGTGCAGGGTTCCTGTCATTGTATCTGCTTCTTAGTCTCTATCATGAATAGCTTCTAACACTGGTTTTCACTGCCATGAACCTGGATGTTTCACTGTGCCTTCCCTACAGCGATGGACTGAAACCTTGCAAAGCCATGTGCCACAATAAGTAAATCTTTCTTCCCTTAAGACATTTTGTCAGATAGTTTCATCATTGTGGTGCACAAGTAACAAATATATGACTTCGGGGTGTATTTTCCCAAATCCCATTAACTGACAGCTAAGCCTTTAGCAAAACACATTCCAGAGACATTTCAGATCCAAATTGTAACATTAGAGTTTCAGCACAAATCACATGAACCTTGAGGTCTCCAAGACTCAGCTGTTTTACATAGCCTCTAGGTAGCTGTCATTCACACACATATATGTGGACATATCTATACATGGACAAATTTGGCAGATATGTTACGATAAATTGAGAGATTGAAGAACTGTATCTAAAGAGATATTTTATGAATACCTGCTTACTTTTGGAGGAAATTAAACAGTATGGAGTCCATGAACTTCACCTCATCTGAGAATGACTTTGCCTCTTTGGCCTATAACACAGTCCTGTACAGGTCAAACTTTCACAAATCAGAATTTGCTTGTGGAAGTTGCCAGGCCAGAAGGATATCATATAGGCCATTGTAAAAGTAGTATGGAGAATTCCAAAAGAAGAATACCCTCTCAGAAGGTAAATCCACAGCCTCTGTGGATCATAGACAAGGAAGTGACTCCCAAAGAGCAAACTTACACCTAACCTAAGACCTCGTTCTATGCCAGGTCAGATTTTGACACACTACTGTCCAGTAAATTGAGCCATCTCAATGGATGATGATTACTGTATGTTTCACAGTGCCACTCACCCCTTTATACAAAGTAACAGACTTTATTTACTTTTTTAGTGGTATATTTATGGCAAAATTTTGAGCAGAAAAAAACAGAATATTCACATACTGTTTACCTTACTATGTCTCTCTTCAGTTTCTCATATTATTGATATCTTGTATTACATTAGTGTGATACATTTGTTGCCATTGACAAGGCAATATTGATATCATATTATTGACTAAATTCCATAGTTTCTATTCAAGTTTGGTTTTAATGCCATAAATTCTACGAATTTTGACAATTGTACAGTGACCTATACCCACCATCACAGACATTATCAGACAGAAGTATTTCACTGCCCTAAATGTTTCTGTGTTTGACTTAGTTATCCCTTTGCTTCTGTCCACACCCCCAATTTCTTGGTACTAGGAATTCTTCTTTTTTCTCTACTGTGACCATAGTTTAATGTTTTGTGCTGATAGCTGGTAGTTCCATGTCTTTTTGTGGATTGACAGGTTTTTCTTCTTTTTTCTTAAGCCATGTTCTCACTCTGTATTACAAGATGGCTTTGAGCTCAGGATACTATTGCTTTATCCCCTTAAGGGCTGGAGTTAGAGGTGTGTGGACATACCTGGCTTTGTTAGCTTCTATATTTTTTCCTTTTGTAATTTCTGAACAATATTGTGTTATATGTATACCATACGTAGTCCATTCAGTTCTTTTTACTTAAATTTTTTTTTCATTGTTTACTTTGTTTTATTTTTTTGAGACACATTTCATTTTGTAGCCCTGGCTGGTCTGGGACTTCCTATGTAGACCAGGTTGGTTTCGAATTTACCTACCTCTGCCTTTGAGTGGAGAGATTAAAGGTCTAATCCACCATGTGCTGCTCAAATTATTTGTATTTAATGTGTGTGACTATTTTGCCTGAGTGAAGTATATTTGTGTATACAGTGATTGTGGGAACTAGAAGAGGGTATTGTATACCTTAGAACCAGAGTTATGGACAGTTATTAGTCACCAGCGAGTGCTGGGAACTGAACCTTAGTCCTTAGCAGAACAATATCTCCAGGCCCTCCATTCAGTCTTTGAAGGGCATTTTAGTAGCTTTCAGATGTATGTGCTTTGGCAGTACTTATGAAAGAATCTGCTAAGCTGTCTTCCCAATGTCTGGGCCATTATGTTTTTCCATTGGCAATGAAGGACAGTTTCTGTTGCTTTATATACTCTTGATTTTGTTTTCAAAAAAGTATTTTATTTATTTATTTTCATTTTATGTATGAGTGTATTGTCTGGATATATGCCATACAAGAAAACAATGTCAAATTCCTCCAGAGCTGGAGTTAAGGAAGGTTGTTAGCTGCCATGTGGGTGCTGGGAATTGAACTTGGGTTCTCTGCAAGAGCAACTGCTGAGGCATCTCTCCAGCCCCTAAAATATATATCTTTTATTATTTTTATTTTAGGTGTATGAGTGCATGTGTGTAAATGCACCCATATCAATGGAATCTAAAGTTACGGATGATTGTTAGCAACCATATGGGTGCTGGGAATGGAACTCTGGTCCTCTGCAAGAGCTCTTGACCACTGAACCATCTCTCCAGCTACTCTTGCTTTTTGTAACAGGTATTCACACACATGTTATCCTGCTCCATCAGGGGCTAGTGGCTATGTGGAAGCTCTCCACACTTTAAAGGAGAACAGTCAAGGCTTTGGACTACATGCAGCAGCTATGTAAAACTGGTTTTGGAGGGAGGAGGTGAGGTTTTCATATCTCTGTACAGATATGTGAGAACCAGAGAGGTAGATGGATAGAGATCCTTATCTGTTCCCCAGAATGTGTTCTACTTTTTCAGCCACTGTAATTGAGATTCTGGATCTATGGCTGGTCAACTATGCTGTTTCCAATCTTCTATCACATTTGGGTTTAGTTGTGTCTGTGCACCTTTAATATGTGAGTAAGTAAAGGTAACATATACTATTTCTAAAACTTTCTATAAAAACTGCAAATATTTCTTTTTTTCCTCACTGTTCTTTAGGCTTGAATGGCGACTAGAGGGATACTAGAAGCAGCCACATGTTTAAATGATCAGTCTTTGTTTGTGTGAGTACCTGATTAATAGCTGCAAGGGACGAACAGTCTTTCCCTTGAGCGATTAGGTGAGTAAGTAATAGATGTCTGTTACATTTGAGCTGGAGGTAGGATTGGTTGTATTTGCAACAATAGTGCTCATTCTAATTGATACTTCTGTATTATGTGAAACATGTTTTTTTCTTCTTGTCCTAAGATCTTGCAATGCTTTATGTCTTCTAAAAAATAATGGTATTGGACAAGGAGGTTTCGATCTCACTCTAAATTGATTCTTTACCTGGCAGCCTGAGAGGCAGTATAACATAGAAAAATAAATAAATAAATAAACTGGCAATTGGCAGTTCATTTACTTCCAAATCCCAGGTAGTAAATAAACATATTGGGAAATGTTTGCAACTTCTTAGAATTTCAATTCATTAACTAAATAAGGTAGATACTAGTTCCTTTGTTATAGATATGTTATGGAAATTAATTGAAATAAAAGAGGTAAAATATTTAGCATGTTATTCAGCATTTATATATTTTTAAGCAAATAGAGATTAGTTTTTAAATTCGTAAAGCTGAGCTTTATGTTCCATTTTAGTAGAAAAACAGACTTCAGTTTAAAACAGAACTTTTTCTTTATGTTCTTATATCCTCTAAGTGAAATAACTTTTGACTTTAGTCAGTGTAAGAAAGTGAGGAAGTATAAAAAACAGAGTTTTTCTATGATTTCCTTAGGGAATTGCCAATTTCTCCAAATAAAGTAAAATAATAGCACCTCCCACTGGGCAAGGAGTTTGCAGAGGATTGCTGAACCTCTGCTTATACCCCAAATGCAGCAGTTAGGGCACATGCCAGGAAGAACACCAAGGGGTAGTGCAGCGATCTCCAGTTTGCACCGAGAGTTCAGCAGCTGGCTGCAGCAATTAAAGCTGCAGTGAGCATGTGCTCTGGGGAGGTTATTGGCAGACTGAGTTCAGAATCCAGCAGCAGCTAAAGCAGTGAAGACAGTAAATTGTTTAAAGTGGCAGCAGCACTTTTCCTAAACGTGCGTGTATATACACAAGAGGGACACCAACAAAGTGTGAAGGGAGGTGACAACGGGGTCAACTGGGAGGCCACAAAAGCCAATGTCTGAATAAACCAAGCTATGCATCACTTCCAAAGGTCTGAAAACCCTCCATGTGGTCCCAGGGAAGACAATAGAAGAGCAGAAGCAAAGAACAATAAATCAGCTCCATTTCAAATAGAGGGCAGTAAACCTCTGGGGAAAGAGATTTTCCAGCTCCCTAGGTATAAATTATTGATGCTCAGATCCACGTTTAAATGTAAAAATATATTATTTACATGTGAATTCATGTAAGGTGAGACAAACATTTTCAAATTCTTCCTTGTTATCATTCCTGACTTGAGATTCTTTCACGGAAGTAGTCCACATTAAAACAACATAGACTTTACATATCCGTGGATATCAGAGTCTTGGGCAGTCAGTGATTAATTATGCTGAATTAAATCCATTTCTATCACTTCCTATCCTATAAAGAGAAAAGGAGTGTTGGCTTGAGCAGTCAAAGATAAATTTACATTCTTCTCTGTACCCTACAAAGGAAGAGATGGTGGAAAATGAATCAAATCTAGGTGCAGAAAGTCTATGTGTGAACAACTTAGAGACAAGGACACATCATTTCTAGAATGTTATCTTTTTCTAAGGAATGAAAATTAGAAACCAGAGACAGCTTTTGATCTTTCGTTTGCTTTATAGGAGGATGGTCCAATCAGCTTCATTCTTGCCTTATGCAGTCTAGCTTGCTTACTACCCTGTCCCAACTGCTGCTACAGGGCAGGCAGCCTGGCTACTCAGTCTGCTTCGCACTGTTCTCGCTCATGGATTCTGTGTCTACCTTCTGTGCTTGACCATCTCCAGTCTTTTTTGTAATAGCTTCATTTTGTCATGTTTTTCCCAAACATTGTTCAGATAAATATCATTCCCTTCTCCTTAGGGGATATGATAGAAGACCCTGTGTATGACTGAAACAGAAAAGGGTACAGACCCTGGGGATATACAGGTTATTTTTCCTTACATGTACATAGCTATGAAGAAGTGTATTTTAATAAGTTAGGTACATCAAGAGATTAAAATGACTATTTAGTAATAAAATACTATAATCAAAGTAATGCACTATAGGAAACAGTATGTGAAATGGGGTCTTTCAACTGTCACAAGGTGAATGAATACACTGAAGTAAAGATGATTTTCATGGCAGATGGGATGAAAGCAGACAGAAGAGCACGAGCATTCCTCATGCTAGTTAAAATGGCAAATTAAACCCTGTGAACTGCTTGTTTCTAAAATTTTCCATTCATATATTCAGCTTTCTTTGCATCCACAAAGAAAGTATTGAAACCATGGATAGTAGAACTGTCAGGTGTGCTAACTACTGTAATTCTCTGAATCATGAAAGTTAGCATTTTATTTTACGGCCCTCTAATTTCATTTGCTGTGTATAAATCATGTTTTGGCAATAAGATAAGCTCTTTGAGTAAAGGGCATAGGTCTGCCACATACTTGGTAACCATTCAATAAATATTTATTGATTGATTGTTTAATGTGCTTCTAATGCGTATGTTACTCTTAGGCACTAATTGTTCAGTGGACCATTCTGATTAGAAGAAAAATTGATGCAGAAGGAAGTTGAACAGAGAACTGGATACAAACGAAAGCTTACATTAATGGTGGCAAATGCCCTGATTAACACTTCTTCTGGCAGCCTTGCAGCCTGAATTTGATAAAGGAATGTAATTTCTCTAAAGAACCAAAAGCTAAATTGAATGATTGAATTTAACTCCAAAGCATAAAACTGTTAGATTTTAAAAAAGATGACATTTGAGTTTGTTTTAAGCGCAATGCATCAATCTGGCATTGAGCTAATGAACTTCAAGTTAAAAATCACTGAGGAACTTGGTATAGATGACTCCTTCAAGTATCCTTGGGGAGGAAGGATGTGTAGGTAATTGAATGAAAATCTGTCTTGACTGACCCCAGTGACACAGTGTCCAACTCACATTACAAATCACTGGGAGTCTTTAATGGACTATTTTTTAATTGCTTTAAAAGTTCTAATGGTGACTACACAGGAGCAGAGTGTTTCTTATTTGTCTACTCCTTGTCAATAAAATGAATTTCTAGTTTGTTTGTTTTTTTAAAATCACTGGAGGTTTACCACAAGCTTCAAAAGTGTTAGTTTAAATTTTATCATGTGGGAAAAAGCTCTTTGGTTGTCTTTTGCTGTGCTTCAGGTCTCTGTCTTTATGAATACCTTGAGATTATAGGATCAAATTAGTTCAACCATATAATGTGGGAATAAATGAGGAACCAGTGAATGTAAACTAATAAAAAGGGAAATAAAACAGAGAAACACCTTTACCAATGAGTTCTGGGAGGCTTGCATCCAAGTTCACAGCTCAATTAAAATATGATTTTTTGTTTTTCTAAAGGGAAATATAAATTGTTTAAAGAGTGTTACACAAATAATGTATTAGGGAAGAGTCACAAAATGAGCACATTTCTTGAAATATTCTGGGAAAGCATGTGACTGAATAACATGAAAATAGCTAGAAATTTGGAATTAAAGTTTCACCAAGTGTGGTCTTGAATCACTCAGAATATTTGAAATGTGAGTTCCTAGATCTTCTAAAGCAGAATTTTCAAAGGTGAATCAGAACAAGCTGTGAGATAAACTAGCATCTTAGATGATTCTTGTAGATACAAAAAATTTGGAAAACAATGAAAATCTACTCAATTTGATTCTTGACTCTCAAAAATGTGTCTGAAGAGATAAACATGAATCTAGGAGCATTTTCACTCCAGCCTATAATGTTGAGGGATGGCAAATACTTGCCTTTCAGTGATAGAACTTTTCTTTGCTTTCCTCAAATGTCATTCTTTTAGTAATAAGGAAAATACATGCAATTCAATGTTTTCTGGTGCTGAGTTATGTTTTACCTTACTCTACTCTGAATGCTACAAATTTCCCATCAGAATTCCAAACTGTCAACTACAAATATTTCTGACAAATATGTAGAATGTTAAAAAGTGAGGCAGAAAAAAAGTAGAACCCCAAATATTAACAGTAAAAATGTAGAACCATCTTAATATACATCAGGACTTGATGTAAATGATGACATTTAATTCATTTAAGAAGAAAGAGGGCTGGAGAGATGGCTCAGCGGTTAACAGTGCCCACTGCTCTTGCAGAGGACCGGGGCTGGATTCCCAGCACTCACATGGTAGCTAAGAACCTGTCTTTAAGCAGGGCATGGTGGCACGTACCTTTAATCCTAGCACTCAGGAGGCAGAGGCAGGCAGATCTCTGTGAGTTCCAAGGCCAGCCTGGTCTGCAGAGTGAGTTACGGGCCAGCTGGTGCTATAAGGAGACCCTGTCTCAAAAAAGACAGAAAAAAGAAAGAAAGAAAGCAAAACATATTTTTTTTTTATCTAGGGAGAACAAAGTAGAAAGGGAGGATGGACATCTTAAACTTTTGATTTTTCACTTTCTTTCTCTCTGTACTTCAAAATGTAGGCTCACATGTTTAGAAAGCTCTCAGTGATCAGAACAAAGAAAGGTTTTGTTGTATATGAGGATACCTAATTTCATCTTTTTTTAAAATCCTCTTTTTGGTATTTTTGAGACAGCAGGGTCTCCCTTTTAGTACCAGCTGTTCTGGAGCTCGCTTTGTAGACCAGGCTGGCCTTGAACCCACAGAGATCCCCTACCTCTGCCTCCCAAGTGTTGAGTGCTGGGATTAAAGGCATGCTCCACCATGCCTGGCTCTTTTTTTTTTTTCTTCTTCAGTTTTATCCTTTTTTTTTTTTTTTTTTGGTAATTTCATCATTTTAAATTCCTGCTCATTTATGGCCTTCCCTGACCTTTATGTGAAGACATAGATTGATCAGGAATAAAACCACACCAATGATCATTCAGAGAACACAGATTAGACTTAATATGCCTTAAAAGAAGAAATAGAGTAATAATGTAGGCCACAAAGTCGGGGGTTAGATAGCAGGGTCTGGATGGAACTAGGAGTTCTGAATATGATGAAAATACATTGTATAGAACTCTCGAACAATCAATAAGAATATTTTTTTAAAGGAGCTAAACCTTGCTTCCGTGATGAATTGACCTTGATGAACAGCAGATGCACATGTAGAACCTGTACTCCCCACAAAGTGGTAGAGAGCGTAAACAGTTCTGATTCTATTTCTCTGGGAATCTTACATATATAAAATTTTGGGGGGGTAAACATGTGTATTCCATTTAAACTGTCTTTACAGGCATCATCAGTTGCCCAGTTCTGATACATACACAGCATATACTAATATTCCCTAAGATTTAAGCTTTTTTAAAAATTTATTATTTTTTATGTGTGTGAGTGTACTGTCTGCATGTAGGTTGGTGCACCTATGTCATGCAATGCTGCGCAGGTCAGAAGAGGGTGTCAGATTTCCTTGGAACTGGAGTTAAAGACGGTGGTTCTTAGCTGCCATGTGGGTGCTGGGAATGAACCTGGATCCTCTGCAAGAGCAGTCAGTGCTCTTAACGGCTGAGCCATCTCTTCAGCCCCAGGACTTAAGCTTTATCCTGAACTTCAGGCCTAAAGAAGACTGTAGAACTTTGACTGACTTTCAGTATTTGTGATATCATAAAAAGCTTCATGTAGTTCTAGTGCAGCCCTTTCATTTTCAGTATAGTCAGTGTTTACAGACAGTCCTATGCTGTCTCTGTGGGTCTGAATGCAAGTGTTGTCTGTTTCTAACCTTTAGTCGTTTTCCTCATGTCCTGTTGCAGGGAGGGCCACTGTGCTTTGCACCATGAACCCCTTTTTTAGAACTCTGTCCTGGGGAATGTCATCTATTCTCACTTATCATTTTTGTAATTCAAATTCTTCCTTCTGCCAGTGGTGGGGTTACTAAGATGTGATTGTTTCTATGTACAACTTATTCAGCAATTGTTGTCCCTAAAGGAAAATTTGAGTAATATTTCCCAGGCACATTGTGCCTGAGAAAAGTCAGGAGAATTTTTTTTTTCTTTAGAAAGTATGTTTTTGAAACAGGGACAGCCTGGTAGAACTGTTTCTCTTAAGAAATCTCCAAGGCTTTGCAACCACGAATAATTTGTGAAATAAGATTGATTTAACTATAAAGATATATGGAAGAATTATTCCCGTGGGCAACATAGCCACAGAAAGAACATTTCCCTGTGTACCAAATCTAGTACATTGGGGGAATGATGGGCCTCATGCCCATGATTGTTTGTATTTTGAGAGACTGATGCAACCCTGTATTTACCCCCTTGAGCAGTTTTTGTTGTGCTGTAATATAGAAGATCTCTTGAGCCCAGGATGTTTTATGCTCCAACTCCTTCTCCAATTTGTGTTTCCCAGTTCAGACCTAGAGCATTAGAAAACAAACTCTTTGTACATTTCTGTGCAGCTCTTTTATAATATTCCATTAGTATTGTAACGCCATTCTTCTCAGATACAGACAGCAGCAGCATTCTTACTTGATGTCTACTTTCTCTTTGACCAACAAGTGCAGGCTTTTTACTTAGTGATTTCCCACAAGCTTACAGTCTTACATAACTCAGGTTGAAAAATACCACTAGCCAGGTGTGGTGGCGCACGCCTTTAATCCTAGCACTCAGGAGGCAAAGGCAGGTGAATCTTTGTGAGTTCAAGACCAGCCTGGTGTATAGAGTGAGTTCCAGGACAGCTGGGGCTACAGGGAGACCCTGTCTCAGAAAGACCAAAAGAAAAAAGAAAGATACCACTGATGAAACCTGATTTGTGAAACCAACTGTAATCTCATGTGCATTGCTTTGCACTTTTGCATAGAGTTTCTTGGGATTAAAATGGAAGAAACTGTATGAAGTCTTATCCTTTTTCTTATTTATTGGCTTCCTGTTCTGTGAATGATCTCCTTGCCTTTACTATAAGCAGGTCTTTTCATATGAACTTCCCCAGTACTGTACTTTCTTCCCTTCACCTCCTCATAATACACAGCTAACTTGCTGTTCTCTTTCTCATTTTCTTTAGGCATGCTTCATAGAGTAGTTCTACAGTAAATCTAGAAGAATATCAATATTTAAGTGCTATATGTATTGTGTCATAAAGTACATTAGGTTTGTTTTACAAACAAAGCAAATGAGCCTCAGAGGGCTTAAATAACTCCGCTACAGCCACATTACTAGTAATTGATAAAATAAGAGCTGAGAAGGGGGTATTCTGATTTCATGTTGAATTCTCTTTGGATGGTACTACTTATTAACAGATGGCTGTTTTCTTTTCACCTCATTTATTGGTGGGAGAGTAAAAACATGAGTCTGTAAGCATTCATTGACTTTTCAGGTAGTCATTTTATAAAACTATTGGCCTCATTGAAAGGTAGTAGCAGAAACTCAAACTGTAATCCATAACTGTCTTCAATTCTATCATTATTCTTCTTTGCTGATGTCTTGATCTAATTAAGTTGTCATCGCCTTGTTCAAGTATGGTTAGAGGGCATTTTATGAAGTTTAGTTAAAGAGGAGAGAAAATGAGGAATTAATTATCTGACACAACAGTATCACACATTTCTTTGTTGACATGCAATTTCAAAGTTAAGCTGGTCCTAGAAAAGAGCAGAGACATTTCTTTTAAAAAATATATATATATTTTATCAAATCTAGACCCGTGTCCCCCCCATCCCCCCACCCCACCAGAGCTCATGCATTCTGCCAAACATGCTTTTCATCTCTTTCTCAGTCTTTCTCAATATTCTCCATGTGGAAGTTGACTGTTTTGAGCAGAAGTTCACTGTTTCAGCCAGTTCTTTGATGCAGTCCTTTCTGTTGTTGTTGTTGTTGTTGTTGTTGTTGTTTCCAATATGCAGCACTCCCAACTGCTTTGAACAAAAGCTCAAGGGGCCATGCACAAGAAATACTTACAACTAGGTAACTGGCACAAGCATCCACAGATGAGGGATACCGTTCACCGTTTGTTCTTCTGGGACTGTGTTATTTCACTCAGTATGATGTCCTCTAGCTCCAGCCATTTTCCTGCAAAGCTCATGATGTCTTTCTTTACTGCTTCATAGAACTCCATTGTGTAGATGTACCACATTTTCTCTATTCACTCATCAGTTGAGGGGCATTTGGGTTGGTTCCAGCTCTTTGCTATTGTGAAGAGAGCTGAAATAAATATGGCCGTGCATGTATCTCTGTGGTGGGATGAGTCTTGAGGGTACATGCCTAAGAATGGTATAGTTGGGTCGGGTGGCAAGTTCATTTCAAGTCTTCCAAGGGTTCTCCACACTGCTTTCCATAGTGGCTGGACGAGTTTACATTCCCACCAGCAGTGGATGAGTGTTCCCATTTCCCCACAACCTCTCCAGCACTTGGTGTGAGACATTTCTATGTGAAATAAAGTGGATCCTCTTGGGAGCAGCTATCTTTATACATAAATCTGAATTTTAAATATACTAATAATAATTTGAGTTTTTAATATCTCTTTTTAGTCCAAATTGTATAGAGATGAGGGCTATTTGAAAAACTACAAAACTGCTACCACTTTATTTATATAAGTTGTTATGATGTAAATATAGATATAATGATTTAACCGGCACTAGAATTTCAGAGTCATTGATTTTGCTGAATACATATTTTTAAATATTAACTTTGTAGAAAGTTGAGCCTAAGTGTAGGTATATACTACTCATTAAGCAAAAAAAAAAAATTTCTATGAAAATAAATTATGGACTGGGCTTGGTGAAGAATAAATGTTAGTCTCCTAACTTGGTATGTTCAGTATCCTGCTGTTGGCCCGAGTTAAAAATAAAATAAACATGATATTACTACCATCACTCTTGAGGTTTTTAAAACTTAATATTAATTATGTTAGTCACTCCTTAACCTTAACAGAGATACTCCTTAACTTATACTGCAGTTATGTTCCAATAAGTTTATCATAAATTAAAAATATAATTTATCGGGCTGGAGAGATAGCCTAGCGGTTAAGAGCACCGACTGCTCTTGTAGAGGACCCGGGTTCAATCCCCAGCACCCACATGGCGGCTAAGAAACGTCTGTAACTCCAGTTCCAGGACAACTCCAGTTCCAGGGGAATCCGACACCCTCTTCTGACCTCCGCGGCATTGCACGACACGGGTGCACAAACCTACATGCAGACAGTACATTCATACACATAAAAAAAAAATAAATAAATAATAAAAAAAAAATTTAAAAAAAAAAGTTAATTTATCATAAATTAAAAATGTAATAAAGCCTCAACTTGAAAACCCAAACTCTGAAGATGATAGAAGCAAAAGTTGGCAGCAGACTTACAAGACATAGGCGTAGGAAAGACTTCCTATATCAGACAGCAGCTGCACAGAATTAAAGTCGACCATGACCCAGGACCTCATCAACTCAAAAGCTTTTGTCATCAAAAGGAACCAATCAAGGAAGTGACGAGAAATTCCCACAGAGTGGGAGGAAACCTTCACTGCAGATACATCTGATTAAAGCATTTATTTCCAGAATATCTAAACTACTCAAAAAACAAAGAAAGAAGAAAAACAAATGACCCGCTCAATAGATTGGAGCAAAGAAGAACTGACCGAGACTTCACAAGCGCAGGAATTAAGGATGGCTGCGAAAACACCTCAAAGAACTGCTCAACATCACCTAATCATTAAGGGACCTTGCAAATGCAAAACCATTTTAAGATATCATCTTCTTCCAATAAGTTCTGGTAGGATCCCAGAAACAAATGATTACCAAGTGCGGAGAGGTTGTGGGGAAAGGGAACCCTCTATCCATGCTTCTGGTGGGAATGTAAACTTCGTACAGCCACTATGGAAAGCAGTGTGGAGAACCCTGGAAGACTTGGAATGAACTTGCCACCCGACCCCAGCCATCCACTCCTGGGCATGTACCCTCAAGACTTACTCCACCACAGCGATACATGCCCGTCCATGTTATTTGCAGCTCTCTTCACATCGCCAGGAGCCGCTTGGAACCCTAACATGCCCCTCACTGCCGCGTGGATAGCGACAAGGTGTTACATCTCCACAATGGAGTTCTATGCAGCAGTAAAGAAAGATGGGGACATCACGAGCTTGCAGAGATCTAGCTTGCTGGAGCAGCAGCTAGAGGACCATCATGCTGAGTGAAGTAACACAGTCCCAGAAAAACAAACGACGAATCGTATCCCTCATCTGTGGATCTAGTGCCAATTACCCAAATTGTAAGTTTTTCTTGTGTAGGGCCCCCTAGCTTTTGTCCAAAGCAGTTGGGATAACGGCATTAAAAACAACAGAAAAGACTGCATCAAAGAACTGACTGAAACAGTGAACTTCTGCTCAAAACAGTCAACTTCCCCATGGAAAATATTGAGAAAGACTAAGAGATGGAAAGCATGTTTGGCAGAATGCATGAGTTCTGGCGGGGTGGGGGAATGAGCGGGAACACGGGTCTAGACTTGTTAAAAATAAATAAATAAATAAATAAATAAATAAATTTATGTGAAAAAAAATAAAAATAAAAACCATTCTGAACTCTGAAAAAAAATAAATAAAAATAAAAATGTAATTAATATGCCTATGCTATGAAATATCCTCTCTTAGCTTGTCCTACCTTTAATGTGATAAAGCATTTGCAGTGGCTTAGAGTTGTACAAAATTATCCAACACGAATATGATTTATAATAAAATGTGGAAAATCTCATATTAAGTATATTCACATATACTTAATTTATTTTTGTGGTCCTGATAAGTTGTGTTAGCTTTCTTTTCTCTCTGATTGAAAAGAACTTAAAGGAAAAATGATTAACTTAGCTTACAGCTTCAGAGGTTTTAAGCCACTGACTCCTTGATTCTGGCCAGGAAGAACATCTTGGCATTAGAAGGATCGGGGGGGGGAGGCTTTTCATCTCATGGAAGAACCTTGAAAGGAATGGTGTCTACTGAATGTGTATTACTCTTTTAGAAGTGTGAAGTCAAAGATTCCCAAGTCATGGCTCTGTAGTTACAGGTGCCCACTGTCAAGTGTGATGACCTGAGTTTGATCCCTGAATTAAATCTCACAAGCCATTCTCTGTACTTCATGCGCATGCATGCACACACATACACAAATAAACTTAAGACAAATTAAAAATTCTTTTCAAACTATCATAAGTTTCTGACTATGTCTGTATACTATCTCTCAATGAAATCGTGTTTAAGAAAGGAAACAGGGCCAGGCATGGTGATGCACGCCTTTAATCCTGGCACTTGGGAGGCAGAGGCAGGTGGATCTCTGTGAGTTCAAGGACAGCCTGGTCTACAAAGTGAGTTCCAGGACAGCTGGAGCTACAGGGAAACCTTGTTTCAAAAAGACCCCCCCCCAAAAAAAAAAACCCACAAAAGAAACAGGTAAATAAAGGGAAAGAAGGAACCTGGTAGAGAAGAACAGCAGGAGACAGGTGTTACTAGGGTAGAAATGGATAAAATGCAGGCATTTAAATGGGAGAGGTTATAAAAGGAAGTTTGGGGCTAAAGGGAAAGAAGGAGCTCAATCTAGGTGGGAAAATAGGGACACTTTAAGTGGGGAAGAGGGACGGTTAGATGGGGGGTGTTGGAAGAGAGTTAAATAATAATACATACCTAGTGTAAAACATCAGAGGGATCATACTAGTCTAACAACTTGTGCCAAATTACCACACAATATCTCTCTACATGGGCCCATGTGTGTAGCTGAAGGCTACATAACAAGAAACAGCACCAGAAAAGAGAAACCTTCCTCTGAGTTGTTAGCTAGGGTAGTACAAGGGACTCCAAAAATTTCACAAGCTTTTGCCACATCCCTTGACTGACTCCCAGAACATAAAGGTAAGACCCTATCACTGAAGGCAGGACATACTTCAGAGACTGGATTTGAAGCCATGGAACGCACTTCCCCTGAACGCTGGCTCTCAAAGCTTGGAGAACAAGCTGCTAAGGGAGAACCTCAATAGATCGTCCAACACTAGGGTTAAGACCAAGTAACTGCATCAATGAACAGCACACCATACAACATCGATGCAGTAATGGTACTTTCATATTGGGGCCAGTCAATGGCTATCTAATTAAACTTAAATCCTACATGATGGGAGGAAACTCATGTGTGGTTCTGTAAACATAGTGAAATACACAAGGATGGAGACATCATAGATCTTAGAGAAATCCTCAAGGCTGTCAGATCCCTAGACTAATATAACATCTTACTAAGTAAAAATATGTAACCTTATATTTACATTCAGGTATCCCAGTCACCACTCATCAAGGAAGCTTCTTTTGCAATAGATGGAGATTATTACAGATTTCCACAACTAGTCACACACAGACATTGTCTGTAAATCGCCCAAGCCTATGTGGCATATCTATAATGCAATCTCTACACCTAAAGCTCATACAACATAAAACAAGGGGTAGAGGAAACCAATGAATCCCTCAACACTCATTAATGAAGTTCCCCCAGGCAATAGAGGGCCAGGAACACAAAAGGTCACAGATGGCCAAAATGTGGATATTGGGCATCTGTAGAATGTAGGTCCTTGTACAGGACTTATGAAGTAAGCCTCACTTACCCAGGGCTCAGAGACCATTGCAGAAGAGAAGGTAGAAAGATCATAAGAACTAGAGAGGAGGTACATGATCATAGGGAAATAGAATCCTGTAAGTTCCTAGGACCCTGCTTATATGAACTGCAGCTGTAATGTCAGCATGTACAAGACCCATGCAAACTCGAGAAGACAGAAACTCACTATGGAACTGGGGAAATGGGAAGCAGACCACAATATTAACTGAAGAAATATTGGCAGTTAATTATGGTTGAGTGAGGAAGAGCTGTTCTTGTTAAAGTGAGGTACTCTGGATAGCCCGACTAGACCTCAGTGAATGAACTTGCATTAGGAATATCTGGGAACTCTAACTTGACACAATAGGCTTTAATATAAATGACAGAGTGTATGAATCCCATTGGGGGTCTGTGAGAGTGTGTCAGTGGGAAAAGGATATAAAGATGATTAAATTTATTGGGATGTTCTGTATTAGATATATAAAAAATAATACAAATTTTCAATAAAAAGAATTAAAACAGCAAAATTTATTAATCATCACTTGACTACCTCTAATACTCACTTATTGTTTAATTACCTCAATCTGGATCATAGTAGTAACTCCTGACTGATCTCACTAATTTTATGTGTTCTTGTGTGATCATTCATAATTTTGTCCACCTTAAATATACTCACAAATATTTCCTTCAGGTCACTAAATAAAAATAATCACTACTTTATAATGTTTAGATATCTGTGAAAATCCAGAGGACAATACTGGAAAGTTGATTGTGATGTACAGGAGAGAGTTGCATCAGAGGGAGAACTGAATGTTCTCAACAGACAAAAGAGATCATTATTAAAAACTGGAGTATGAGAAAAGGAGCTAACAAATACTACTAATAAGTTTAGTTACTATGGCTTGCAAATTTTTTGTCTGGCTTGCAGTGAGAAATACTGTGTGTATTTTTGACAGATATATGGATAAAGGAGCAGGAACTTACACACACACACACACACACACACAACACATACACATGCATGTCACCAAAGGATGCTAGCATAACTCTTGTCTCATGTTTTGAAGTCTATTCTATTTTATGTCACTAAAATTACAAATCCCACCGAGTATAAAACTTAATGTTAGAGTCTTGATTAAGATCAGGATACCTTGGGTTCAGTCTGAAGAAAAAGTACATTTATCAAAACAAAGCAAATTCTGAATAGAGAATTCTCTGTAATTGATGCTGGAAACTTGAAAAGTCTAGCTGAATTTTCCATACTCAATAATGATCTGATGGAGAAGGCTTACATGAAGGGAAACCTAGACTCCAAAATATGGAGAAGTGTTTGCAGCATTCTCTGGCACAGTGCCTTCTGGTGTTGGCACAATTGTATCAAAAAGTAATGGATAGACTGCCAGGAGTGAAGGAAGTATGACCCTGCCAATATAGACGACACCATGGGGAATAATGTGATGCTACAGAAGACAGTGAGGGATGATGGCAGTAATGCCATTAGCTCTGATGAGGAAGAGGGAGGGAGAGAGGCCAGTATGAGAGGCAAGTGTCTTGCTAATTATGAGTAAAATAAAATCCCACAAAACCTATACTTGCTGCCAGGTTTTAACAGTGACACCACAGATGTGAAACCTTTGGATTATGAAACAGATGTGGGTGGCATCAGAAGTATTCAAGTGGAGGATTTGCTCTGGGTTTCCACTAAACTAATTCAAATGGGACATTGAGTTCCAATACATCAAATATAGTGTGCAATGGGAAGATAACATTGGACCAGATATCCTGGGGAGCAGGGCACAGCTTTTGTGGACTCTGCAGTTTTATGGATGTGCCTTCTTTCAACCATATCTAAACTACAACCTCAATCTTTTCATTTAAAAAAGTTTGAAAATTAAAGAAAATAAATGTTTGTTGAAAAAACACCAGACACTTCCTTGACTTTTGAAAAGACTATTGCTTTAAGAATCAACATGAATTGGTGATTTCATAGAGTGATTGATACATGGATTATGGCTAATAATTAATATTCAGCTCTTTACCATCATGATGCTTCTTTCAATGACCCAATATGCCTTTCTAAGTGGTATAATGGAGACAGGTAGAAGACTGGGTCGTTCTGGCTACTCACCTAATCTACTTTGTGAGTTCTAGATTATTTGAGACTTTGTCTCAAAAGACAGAAAAATGTAAGCAATGTCTAAAGAATGAAACCCGATACTGTTCTCTGGCCTCCACACATAAAGAAATACACACACACACACACACACACACACACGCACACATACATGCACATTTGAGCCACACATACAAACATGCACACAAAAAGATAAATAATACAGTGATACCCCATGCTTCCTTTACTTCACCCTCCTTCATTTTCAACATTAAATCCTACTGCAACTGAACATTTTTGTTTTCAGAACCAAACAGCTCATCGAATATATCATATAAGTATCTTGACAATTTCAGCATTTTGTTTCCATTTTGTGAGTGTGAAAAAAAACTAATGACTACTGGTTTTACTCAACCTGAAACTTTATTTGTATTTTAGAGTTCTGTTTTATTTTACTGTTTTATAGGACTTCCAAAATTTTATAGACTAAATACATATCTTAAAACATGAAATGTCTGACTTAATTTGTATGCAGCCCAAACTTTATTTGTACTATGAATTTTTATTTATTTATTTATTTATTTATTTATTTATTTATTTATTTATTTAGTGTATGAGTGTACTGTCTGCATGTAGGTTTGTGCACCCATGTCGTGCAAAGCCGGAGGTCAGAAGATGGTGTTGGATTCCCCTGGAACTGGAGTTCTCCTGGAATTGGAGTTACAGACGGTTCTCAGCCGCCATGTGGGTGCTGGAGATCGAACCCGGGTCCTCTGCAAGAGCAGTCGGTGCTCTTAACCGCTAGGCCATTTCTCCTGTACTATGAATTTTTAAGCTGGGATTATTAAGGCAAGTTACATTAGGATGGATTTTAAAGGAAAAGATTCATTGTATATTTTACATTCTGAGTTCTGTTATCTTTTATAAGTTTTTTATTGAACATCAATAAAAATTGAGCATTTCATACAATGGTTTCTAGTCAAATTTAGACCCCCTCCATGCCTCCAACCACCATTTGAACTCATGAATTGCACCATCCATTTTAAGTCCTATCCAGTCAAGCTTTTGAACCTAGATGTCCTTCTGTGCAAATTCATTTACTGGCGTCTAGGCAGCACATCTAGAAATCTTGAATGAGCAAATTCTCTAACACCCAGCAGTAATTATTCTGCAGTAGCTCTCAGTCCAGGGTCAGCCCACCACCTATTACTTGTGTTTCAGTCTGGGACCTTATCTAATTGAGTCAGCAAGGGGCCAGTGCCCTATGCCAGCATCACCACAAGTTCACATGTGCAAGCTTCCAGTGATCTGAAAACCTCTCCTTCCCTACATTCATGGAGCAGCCCTGGCTCTTACAATATTTCTGCCCCCTCTTCTGTAATGATCCTTGAGCTATGGGTGGGTGAGTTTTCCTACATGAGTCTGATCCAGGGACACACACTATGGAGGCTCCAGTTCTTTGAAACGTGGGCAGATGTAGCCTTCTGTATGTATCACACTCTGGCGTATAAGGAAGTTTCACTGCTGAGAATTGAGGGATGCACTTTTTTTTTTCCTCTGCTGCTCATTCTGCTAATATCCAGTGAGACTTAGGTATAGAAGTTCAACTGTAGATGTTTCTCTTATGATTGGACATCTTTCGAATGTATATTCTCTGTGTCTGACCTATTGTCAGATTCTGCAGTAGCCTCCATCTGTTGTAAAGAAAAGCCTCTTTGATGAATGGTGTATGGTACACTTGTCTAAAAATTTAAGTTTCCATACTGAACATATGGTAATAATTTCATTACTCTAGCGACATGACAGAGATAATGTTTTCTCTAAGATCTAAGTCTTCTCCAGCCATGTGCATTGCACTGAATTTACAGTGCCACCCATAAGTTAACTCCCATTGAAAGGGCTTTAAGTCCAAGCTGGTGATTACCCCCAAGATAAAAGTGCCACTAATGTACCAATAGAGGTAGTTTGCTGTTCAGGTCATTATGGTTATTAGGCTTTTGGGGTGGATTGGACCATTGACTTATTCTCTCCCTTAGCAGTGTGCATACTGTCATCTAGCATTATGAGCCATAAACTTCAGGTAGAAGGATTCCAGGTCAGTTCCTGCTCCATTACTCCAAGTCCTGTTTCTGAAGTATGTCCTGTTTCCATTATGGGGTGTTCTGTTCTACTTCTCAGAGATAATCAAGAGCTTTGGCAATAGTATGTGTTATTTTGAGAGTCTCTACATGTCTACATCAAAATAAAACAGAAAGAGCACAAAGAAATGACTTAATGTTGTTGCAACTTAAGGCACTCGAAAGACAATAACAAATGATTCCCAAACCCAAGAGACAAAAAGAAATAACAAAAATCAGAGCATAGATTAATGAAGTAGAAAAAAAGAAAATAATCCAAAGAATCAATGAATCTAAGAGCTGGTTCTTTGAAAGAATAAACAAGCTAGATAGACCCTTAATCCCCTTTACAAAAAGAAAGAAAGAGCAACTCCAAATCAACCAAATTAGAGATGAAAGGGGAAACAGACAACAAAAATCAAGAACATTTTTACGGGGATACATTAAAAATCTATACTCTATTAAATTTGAAAACCTAAAAGAAATGGATGAATATCTGAAATCTTGGGACTCACCAAAGCTTAACCAAGATGAGATCAACAGCTTAAACAGACTCAACATATGAGGAAATTAAAATGGTAATACAAAACTTTCCAACGAAAAAACAAGCCCAGGCCCAGATGGATTTACTTCAGAATTCTATCAGACATTTATAAAGGACCTACAACCAGTATTACTTAAGTTTTTCAAAAGGATAGAAACAGAGGGAACTATCCCAAACTCCTTATATGAAGCCAGCATCACTCTAATACCAAAGCCAGGCAAAGATAAATCCAAAAAAAAGAAAACTATAGACCCATATCTTTAATGAATATAGGTGCAAAAATTCTCAATAAAATACTTGCAAACAAGCATACAGGCACACATCAAAAATGTCATCCACCATGATCAAGTTGTGTTTATTCCAGAGATGTAAGAATGGTTCAACATACTTAAATCAGTAAATGTCATAAATCATATAAATGGACTCAATGACAAAAACACAAAACACATGGTCATCTCAATTGATGCAGAAAAGCCCTTTGATAGTATTCAACATGATTTTATGTTTAAAGTCCTATCAGACTGGAGCGAACATTCCTCAACATAATTATAGCTACATATAACAAACCCACAGCCAACATCATTCTAAATGGAGAAAAATTAGAAGCATTCATCTTAAAGTGAGGAACCCAGAAAGATTCCCCACTATTTACAATTCATTTCAATATAGTGCTTGAAAATCTTGCTAGAGCAATAAGACAACAGAAGGAAATTAAAGGAGTGCTAATTGGAAAAGAGGGGGTCAATCTATACCTTTTTGCAGATGACATGATAGTGTACCTAAGAGATACCAAAAATTCCACCAGAAATACTCCTAGAAAGGATTAACAGTTTCAGTAAAGTGGCAGCTTACAAAATTAACCAAGAAACAACAGTAGCCAATAACAAGCAGTTGGACAAAGAGCACATGGAAACCCTCTGATTTACAATAGCCTCGAAAAGAAATAAAATATCTTGGATCAAACCTGACCAAAGAAATTAAAGATCTTTAAAATGAAAATTGTAAATCTTTGAGGAAGGAGATTGAGAAAGACATCAGAAGATGAAAGATTCTACCATACAAAGGATTGGAAGGATTACTATAGTAAAAATTACTTTATCAAAAGCAATGTACAGATTTAATGTAATCCCAATCAAAATCCCCATGACTTTCTTCACAGTATTAGAAAAAATATCTTAAAATTTATATTTATTTATTTATTTATTTATTTATTTATTTATTTATTTATTTATTTAGTCTTCTCAAGACAAGGTCTCGCTGTAGCCCCAGCTGTCCTGGAACTCGCTCTGTAGACCAGGCTGGCCTTGTACTCACAAAGATCTGCCTGCCTCTGCCTCCCAAGTGCTAGGATTAAAGGCGTGTGCCACCATGCCTGGTTCTGGGTTTCATTTCTTGATCCATTTTGCTAGTCTGTGTCTTTTGACAGGGGATTGAGGCCATTGATATTTTTGTTATTTTGGAGGTGTGGATTGAATACTTTCAGTTTAATTTATTTGTTTGTGGACCCATTTTGTCTTTCCATTTTTATACCTTCTTTTTTTTCTTTCTATAACATCTTGAGTATATTCATTTGAAAAAATGAATATATATTTTTTTCATTAAAAATCAAGTATTCTCTGTAGGACTGGTTTGGTCGACATGAATTCCTTCAGTCTATTCATGTCATAAAAAATGTTCTGTTCCCTTTCAATCATGAAAGATTGGATAAAGTAGTTGGGGTTGGCATCCATGGTCTTTTAGAACTGGGAATACTTTGGTTCTATTGTTAAATCTTTCTTAAAGTGTGAGAACAAAGAAATGTCAGAAAGCACACCTTTGCATAGAAACACTTATCATCATCCCCCATGCACCCTTGAATAAAAAAATGTAAAAAAATAAAGTATATAAATGTACACGGAGATGGAGCCATTCATGTAAACTATCTCTGTGTTTGAAATTTATCCAGATTTTGAGGAAATATTGGCTTTCAGAATCAATGTACTGGAATTTCCATTTGTTACCTTTATTTTAAGTGGCAGGAAAATCCCAGATGGTACTTGTATTGTAGCTTGTGAAAAAATATTTCTCAATTAATTCACTATGGGTTTTCTTTGTACAAGACAAACAATGATCACATATTTAATGGCTCAGAATCACACACATACTTTTATCTTACTCTAGGTATTGGCAGTGGTTTGTTCCCTTTTCAAGGCTCCCAGAGACTTTTTTCTTTGTCTTTCCCACCTTCTAGAGGAGCTGAGATTCATTTCTGAAGTTTGAAATACTGAACAGAAACTTTTTGACCCTTTTAAAAGGGAGGGCTATACAAGAAACTATGGGGAAAAAGGGAAAGAAGGAGTTCAAGTGAGGTAGGATCATACAAGACAGGTATCAAGGGAGAAATGGGCAAAATGGGGCAACTTTAAATGGGGAGGTTGTGGGGGAGAGTTAGACAAGGGGAGGGAGATATGAGAGATAAATATTGCCTAGCTGGTATAAAAAAGCCAGAGGAAATCATATTATTCCAAAATCTTAGTGACAAATTTGATATACAGTATCTCTACATGAGTCCATGTGTATAACTGAAGGCTACATAACAAGAAATAGTGCCAAATAGCAGAAACTCTTCTTTGAGTTGTTGACTAGTGTAGAACAAGAGATTCTCAAAATTACACAGGTTATTGTCAGAGCCTTTGATCGCCTCTCAGAACTTTAAGGTAAGACCCTATTGCTGGAGACAACACATATTTCAGAGACAAGACTTGGAGCACTGGAGCTGGAATTGACCTGGAGGCCACTTCCCCTGAAGGCCAGCCCTCATGGCTTTGGGGAGCATTATGCAAACTGCTAAGGGAGAAGAAAATCAGTGGTCTCACTCCAGATCATGGTCATGTCAATGAGCATTACAGGAAATGACATTTGGCACTTTTATCTTGGGGGTAATCAACAACTAACTATTTTGACTTAAAGCTCACTCATATATGGCACTGTAAACATGGCCAAATACACATGCCTGGGAAAGGTCATAGACCTTAGAGAAAACTTCAAGGCTGTCATATCCCTAGATAAATGTAATTTCTTACTACATGCATGGTATGGATCCTTATATTTACAGATAATTATCTCAGTCACTAGGGATCAAAGAAGCTTCTTTTGCAATAGACAGAGATTATTACCGAGTTCTGCAACTGGTCACACATGGATATTGTATGTGAATTGCCCAAACTTAAGTAGTACATCTAAAATGCAACCACGACACCTAAGGCTCATAGAATGTAGAACAAGGGGTAAGGAGGACATTAATGGGTCTCTCAGTTCTCATCAGTGCAGTTCCCTTATGCAACAGAGCCCCATAAACACAAAAGGTCACAAATGGCCAAAACAAAGAGAATAAGATTCTGCAGTGTCCTTGGACAAAACTCCTATATTAAACTCCATGTACCCAGGGATCTGTTGTGAAAGGGGGAGAGGAAAGTTGGTAAGAGCAAGGGAGGAGGCTCAAGACCTTACAGAATAGAGTCCTATAGCCTCCTTGAAACTTACAATGGTGTCAGCATGCACAAGAGCCATGTATACTCAAGCAGACAAAACTCAACACAGAACTGTGGAAAAGGGAAGTAGGCTCCAATCTCAGTCTAAGAAATTTTGGCAGATGAGTATTGTTGGGTGACGAAGAGCTAATCTTCTTAAGTGGAGGGACTCTTGGCTGGGCTGACTAAATACCAGTTTGTGAACTTGCACTGAGGGATGTCTGGGGACACTAGCCTGACATGATGGGTCTTGACACAGATGACAGAATGTGTGAATTCCAGTGGGGGTTCTGTAGGAGAGTGCCAATTGAAGAAGGGGTATAGAGATGATTAGGATATTCTGTGTGAAATACATAATAATTCAAGCTAAACTTTAAAAAAATGAACAAAACACTATTATTGATCCTAAAAATTTCATACAATACATTTTCATCATAAACTGACCCCTCTTCGACCCAACTTTACTCACTCTCTGACTTCACATTTTCTGTTATTATTATTACTATTATATTTTAAGCAATACTTTTATTAACAATTTTCTTTTTTTTTAATTTTTTTTTATTAATTTTATTTATTTCTGTATGTGTATGAATGTACTGTAATGTTCAAAGTTTGTACAATAGATTTTGATTAGAGTTGAATCCCCTCCCCTCTATGTATGGCCCTTATTACATCACACCTACTTTCATGTACATTCTTTTTTTCCTATAATGTCAAATTTGTGTCCCTAAATGCACTTTACATGCATGCATTCATCCACTGTAGACAGGTCAACCTACCAAGAGCCACACCCTTAAACAAAATTGCCTTTCCCCCTCCCAGCCATCTTTGGTTGCCCATAGTTCCTCAGGGAGGATTGGGGTTGTTTACCTACTTTCCCATGTTTATGCTGGGATCTTGTCTGGCTTTAGCTTAAGTGATAATTGTGTATGCTGTCACAATTGCTTAGAGTTCATATGAGTAACTGACCACCTGTCATGAAAATTCTGTTTGCTTGTGGTTATCCACCATCTCTGATTTTTAGTATTTCTACGCCTTCCTCTGCAAACATCCTCAAGCCTTGGGAGGCAGAAATTTGATATATCTGGCCTATTTGGGGATAAGCATTTTCCAGCCTTTTAATCTCTGCACATTTATTAATTGTGGGTTTCTGTGTTAATCACCATCTGCTTCATAAAGAAGCTTCTCTGTTGAGAGCTGAGAGATACATTAATCTATGTGTATAACAATATGTCAGTAGGAGTCAGTTTAATACTTCATTTATTTTATTTTTTAATGTTTTCTTCACATTTTAAATCTTTTTTTATTATGTGTATGAATGTACTGTCTGCACGTATGTTTGTGCACCCATGTTGTGCAATGCAGCAGAGGTCAGAAGAGGGCATCGGATTCCCCTGGAACTGGAGTTACAGACAGTTCTCAGCTGTCATATGGGTGCTGGGGATCGAACCCCAATCCTCTGCAAGAGCAGTCGGCCCTCTTAACCACTAGGCCATCTCTCCAGCCCCAATACTTCATTTATTTAGCATAATAGTAGTATTAGGCTCTCCCTTATGACCTGTGACCTGTGTAACCTCAGGTTCCTAGGCCTGATTTCAATGTCAGATATAGGCTCCATGTTATTAAGTGTACCTGAAATCCAAGCAGAAAGTGGTTGCTTCCATAATATTTGTGGCACTGTCAGAATATTGATCTCATAGTTCTTGAATAGTTGTTTCTATTTTTATTTATTGTTTCCCCAATTTGTCATATTATGGTTCTGCTGAGTAGTGCTTGGTGTTCAGTTTGGAGCCCACTTCATATTGATATGTAAATGGGGTCTAAGAATTGGTCTCTGTTGGGGCCTGGAGAGATGGCCTAGTGGTTAAGAGCTCCGACCGCTCTTGCAGAGGACGCGGGTTCGATTCCCAGCACCCACATGGCGGCCAAGAACTGTCTGAAACTCCAATTCCAGGAGAACTCCAGTTCCAGGGGAATCTGACACCCTCTTCTGACCTCTGCAGCATTGCACGGCACGGGTGCACAAACTTGCATGCAGACAGTACATTCATCCACTTAAAAAAAAAAAAAAAAAAATTAAAAAAAAAAAGAATTGTTCTCTGTTAATTTATGGGTAGGTACAACTTTTAAATTCAGGCTCCAGGATTTAATCTTCATGACCTTGGAAGAGTAGCATGGGCTGGGTGTTTGCTAGGTGAATGGGTCCTGACAGTTCTAGCTGAGAGGGCTCACCATCTTGGAGCACAAGAATACTTGTAAATGGAGCAGATCTGAGAGCTGAGGTGGTGGATTACAGGGAGATGTGGGAAAAGAAACTCAGCATGCCAGGTCTGGGAGAGCTCCTAGTCTGGGTCTCACCAGGGTCCTAGTAAAGCTAAGATGCAGGGCTCAGGCAGGTGCGGGAAAGAGAATGCACTATAACAGATCTGGGAGAGCCTCCAAAAGCATCCAAGTGTCCTGGCAGAGCTAAGATAGCAAGCTCAGGGAGGTTTGTGAAAGCTCCCAGATCTGGGGACTCACAAGTGCCCTAGCAGTGCTGAGCTGGTGAAGTGCATGGTGATCTGGGAATGGGTACACAACATTGTAGGTCTGGGAAATCCCCCAGGGTTATGCAAGTGCCCAGCCAGGGCTCAGATGGCAAAGCACAGGTAAAAGAAACTCAGCATATCAAGTGTTTTCTTTTGTTGAAAGGTCTAATCTGTCTTTTCCAAGAGCTCTTGGCTGTGGGTCCATCTCTTTTCGTGTGTTCATCCTACCAGATATCACATCAGTAAGAAAAACAGACTCTCCATTTTGCAGCGTCTATCAATGGATGCTCCTTTTTCCAGCATCTAGAAATTTCCAACAGATACTTAGCCAGAGCCGTGTCTTCCTTTCTATCTCCCTCATACATGCTGGGCCCCTGTATATCTTGTTTGTACAAGTCTGGTGCATGCTGTCATATGTACTTTGGCTTCATATGTGCACCTATTCCTTGTGCCCAGAGAACAGTTTCCTTGATTTATCTGCCACATCTGGATCTTAACAGTCTTTCCACATTCTCTTTCACAATGATGAGTGAGTCTGGGAAGTAGAGTATCCATAGGTGTCCCATTTAGGGCTGAGCACATCTCAGTTTCTTATTCTCTGCATGTTAATCAGTTGTGGGCCTTTGTGTTAATCTGGTTCAGCTGCATGAAGAATCTTTTCTGGTGAGAGTTGAGAGATACACTAGTCTCTGGTTGTAACAGTAAGTCATTGTGAATCAGTTTACTATTATGTGGAGGAGAAATGATAGTAGTAGGTTCTCACCCAAGGCCTGTGAGATCACATATGTCTAGATCCATATTTTTGACCCTGATACCAGTGTAAGATATGGTCTCCAAAAGCCAGGGGTGGTGGCACACACCTTTTATCCTAGCCCCTGGGAGGCAGAGGCAGGAGGATCTCTGTGAGTTCAAGGCCAGCCTGGTTGACATAGTGAGTTCAGGACAGCTGGGTCTACATGGAGACCCTGTTTTGAAATGACCCCCCCCAAAAAAAATACGGACTCCATATTGTTCAGTGGACCTTACATCCAATTAGAAGGTGCTTGGTTACTCCCATAACATTTTTGCCACTATTGTGCCAGTGGGCATATGTGGTCAAGCCAGTCTTTATTATAGCTTGCATAGTTCACAAATGGGTAAGACTAATGATTACTTTTCTTTTCTTTTCTTTTCTTTTCTTTTCTGATAGCATGCCAAACACCTTCCAACATTATTAAAGATAAACAGCAGAGATTTACCTTCAAGATTAGTGCCATCTTGATTTCTAGTAGTTTGCTCTTGATTCAAGTATATAAAAATAGGGTCTTACCATCATATCCTGGACAAATTGTAGGGTAATAGCCAGTATTTTTGAGAGTTTATGAGCCCTCCCTGGTCAACAGCTCCAAAAGTGGGAGTCCTTTCTGGGCATTGAGCTTTTCCTTCACTAGCCTATATTGTGTATTGAGCCGTGCAATAAGGTAACTACATTTAAAGCTTTTCATATGTCATATGTATATATTAAAGGAAACTTCTTTATGTATTTATTTTCTTATTGTTATTTTTTAAGGAAACTTCTATAGTAAGTTTCCACATGTCTACAGTAAGTTTCCACATGACCTCTGACTCCCTTTTAAATAGCTGCATGCCCTTCTCTGAGTATAGCTGGAAAACTTTTCACCTTTTGGGAATTTGTGATATCTCTTTTCAAATTCTTCAAACATAGTCTCTTCTGCAAAGTTTCTCTTGCCATATAAGGTAAAGTATTGACAAATCATAAACATTAGGATGTGAATACACAAAAGGAAAGTATCGCATGTATGGAAACAATGTCTATTATTCTGGCAGTAAGGGCATCTCAGCAGCAAATTCATTTAAGTTTTTCTTGTTAAGTCTGCCACCAAAAATGCTGTACTTTATTCAGCTCTAGTGACTGTGCCATTGCTATGAGGCAGCAGAATTATGGGGAAATAGCAGGATGAGGAGAGGTGTCTCCATCCTTGTCTATGGATCTGACAACGAGGTGCCTTCAGTATAATGAATCATGCTTCTTGTAACCTTCCCCATGGTGCTGTTTTACAATTTGTGATTAGGTGCTAAAATTCTATTTATACTACACTTCAACTAAGTTCCAAGTCAAATACAGTTAACGGGTGTTGCTTGCCTAGAGGCATAACATGGTGCTTTTCAGGAGCAGATGTGCTGTGATTTCTTCACCACTGTACTCCAAGTGAATACAGAGTTTCTTGTCAGTTAGCAACAGCTGGCATTTATAATCTCTGCAATGTGTATCTGCACATAAGTGGAAGCCATGTAGGATGCTGAGAATAGCCCTTGATGAGTAGATAAGTGTCCTCTCCTACTGAATAGCTGTGGGAGAAATTGGACTAGCTGACCCTAGGTTTTTCTAAGTGGGGTATTTGGTGATTTTACTTCATTTCTTCAGTAGAGATCACAGGCAGCTGGGAATTCCATTCTGTAGTGACAGCCTCGGGTTTCATAAGAGCTGCTGTTGCAAGCTGATCAGTTGTCACTTGTTGGGCTGAAGTTCCTGAAAAGATTACTCCTTACTATCACCATGTTCATACATGACATATGGGTGCTGAGAATTTCAAACACACCTATGGCTTGATCTGAGATCAAATTACTGGTTAAAAGATGCATTTTTTCATAAACTAGAACTTAAACCCTTTTGTAGGTTGAAAAACATAGTTATTAAGACTTTAAAATTTAAAGGCTCTGGATCAATAGAAAAGCACTTTCTTAATGTGCATAAGCCCCTGGGTTAGAACCTCAGTACTATGTTCTGAATGCAGACACACACACACACACACACACACACACACACAAGAACGCAAGTGCACACACACATAGTAGTATATAAATGATATTGTTTAAAAGAGTTGAATTCATATCATTCAGTGATTATGATTTGAATCTGTCTTATGTGACAGACTCTGCTTCAGTGGAAAAACTACACAAAAGAGGAGCCAGAAATTAAAAAAAAAATAAGCATATAAAAGAAGTACATAATGGCTAAGAGAACAATAGAATGTGTGTGATGGGATTTGGGGTGTCACTGTTAGAATTGAGGGGTGAGATCCAAGCCCATATTTCTAGAAAGTCAATTCTGAGCAAACTTAAAGGCAATGAAGAAGCATGTATGTGCACACTGGTGGAAAGCTGTATGAGGCTGAGAACATAGTGTATGGGCTAGTGCATGGGCATATGCTGAGAGCATGCCTGCTGTGTTTAGAAATAACTTAGAAGTATTCAGAAAAAGTGGCAGGATAATGTGGCCACAGCCTTGTCTTGAAAGGACTTACTACTCAATGGTTTATGGTTTAAATGAATGAGTAATCACTGAATATTGTTGAACAGGTGTGCTGGATAGCTTTAGTGTCAACTTGTCCCACCTGGGTTGAGGGAGCCTCAATTGGGGAATTGGCTCCATTGGACTGGCCTGTGGGCACATATATGGAGTAGTCTTGATTGTTGAGCAACGTGGGAGCACCCAGCCCACTATGGGTGGTGCCACCCTGGGCAGGTTGTTGTGTACCATATAAGAGGGCAGGCTGGGCATGGGCCAGGGGAGCAAGCCAGTGGGCAGCATTCCTCCATGGCCTGTGACTCAGCTCCTGCCACCAGGTTCCTGTCCTGAGTTTCTGCCTTGGGTTCCCTGAGTGGTAAATTATAACCCAGGAGATGTGAGCTGAATAAACCCTTTCCTCCCCAACTTGGTGTCGGTCAGAGTGTTTTGTCACAGCAATGGAAGGGAAACTAGAACAACAGGGGACAGATATGATAGGATGCCTTGTTTTCATGTTTATGATGGTTGCTTTGTTGCAGATAGAATATCTGAGGGTTTAACAGAAAATAGATAGAAAGCTTTTGCAGTAGTCTTTGTAAGAAAGATAATGGAGGCCTGGGCCAGTGAGGCAGTGAAAAGTCATCAGGCACTTTACATAGTTTGAAGGCAGGGCCAATAGATTCTTGTTGTTGTTGTTGTTGTTTAGTACAGAAGAGGATTGAGAGCACAGATGGTTCAGCAACACCTCTGGTGACTTTGATGAGAGGAGGGGAAGAGCAGTGCTTAAAATGTGGAGATGTTTCCTTTTTGAACAGAAGAAATGACACCATGCTTAAGTGCATGTTAAAGATCCAATTGAAAAGAGAAATTGTTAATTTGGGCGACAGTGCAGAAAACTGCTGCAGAATTCATCTTTTGAGTAAGAGATAGAGAGAGGGAGAGAGAGAGAGAGAGAGAGAGAGAGAGAGAGAGAGAGAGAGAGAGAGAGAGAGAGAGAGAGAGAGAAGAGAAGAGAAACTAATGTACATATAAATAATTCTTTTAAGTTAGGGACACAGCGAATAGATCTTGAATTTTGCTATGCAATGGAAGGGAATATGAGCCATACCTGGTTAAATTTTTTTCTAGTAGCCACAATTTAAAAAGCTCTAAATACTTTAAATTTGTGTGTACCTTATAAACAGAGCTTTCCTCCTGGAAAACCCAGTAGAGTGTCCTCTGCTTCATCTTCTCATAATACCCATAATATTCTTGCTCTTGCTGCATTGTCTTAACGTTCCATGTTCTCCTTATTTCCCTACACATCAAGCTGAATTGAAGAGTTAGTTTGATGACTATAAAGAAAGACTAAATAAGGAAAAGAAAAACAGATGAATTGATATATAATATCTTTTATTATCATATAAAATATCATTTTGAATACAATGACAAAATTACTGATGGTTATCCATTATTTTAGTCTAGTCTTCAAAGCTGTGAATTTTTCTTAATTTTTTAATTGGACTTTTATATATTTCATGCAACAGTTCTTAATTAAATTTAGATCCCCTCCCTATTCATGCCCCCAGACCCCAAAAGTTGTATATATATTTTTTATTAATTTATTTCTGTATGTGTATGAATGTACTGTCTGCATGCAAGTTTGTGCACCCGTGTCGTGCAATGCCGAGGAGGTCAGAAGAGGGTGTCGGATTCCCCTGGAACTGGAGTTCTCCTGGAATTGGAGTTTCAGACTGCTCTCGGCCACCATGTGTGTGCTGGGGATCGAACCCGGGTCCTCTGCGAGAGCGTCGGAGCTCCTAACCGCTAGGCCATCTCTCCAGCCCTAAAAGTTGTATATTTTTACATTTACAATTCATCATAATATGACCACTAAACTTTCAGATGTTTAGATTTCAAAAACGTGCTATTTAAAAGAGGATTTAAAGCATACTTGCTAGAGCACACCTCTAATCCCTGCAGTTTAGAGGGCGAGGAAGGAAAATACTGAGTTCAGTGGCAACTTAGCTCCATAGTGATATTCTCTTTCAACAGGAAAAAAATACAGTAAGAAATACTTATATACTGTGACCAGTATTTAAAATTTGAGTATTGATATATAAAATTTAAATTTATATTAATTAAAATTAATAAAATCAAAATTTTCTGGTGAGATTAGCACAGTCACATGCTCAGTATTCACTGTGGCCAGTGACCATAGAGGAGCAGCTCTGGAGTCTCAAGAAGAATGATCTGATATGAAAACTGATGTTGTAAATGAGTAGACAAGGCAGACCTCCTTTTCCTTCTGTTTGATAGTTTGCCAAAGAATTCCATTAATAAATTCAGACTGAAAGCCACCCTAACTGATATATTTACAGTGATGAATTTCCAGAAAGCAGAGGCAGAGAGGGCCTAGGTTTTAGGAGAGGTCAATGGGGGTACCTGTAATTTTGTTAAATTAAATAGATTTGAGGAGTAACAGTTTGTGATATTTATCTAGAACAATGGAGAATGAAGGGACTAGGTAAATCTCTCTCTCTCCATATGGAGAGAGAGAGAGAGAGAGAGAGAGAGAGAGAGAGAGAGAGAGACTAGAGGAGCCCAGCACATGCTCAGGTGGGCCAGGAAGCTGTGGGGGACCAGCACGTCAGCATCAGAGGTGTGCCTCAGGGACCAAATGGGATGACATGCCCCACCTCCCATGTGATCAGCATGGGCAGAATTGCCCAGCCACAGATCTGGGCTGGTGTGTGGGCCAAGGGAGCAACTCTTCCCTTCCCCCACCCAAGTAGTGGTGCAGACAATCCAGTAAGCTGGTGGAGTTGTGGTGCAGATGATCCAGTGGACTCAGTGTTAGTGATTCTAGGTTGCACAGCCAACACAGAGGAACTGAACAGCAGGAAGCACAATGAGTGACCAACCAATCCACCATATTAACATTAGAGACTAGCACCAGAATCCAAACAAAAAAGTAAACTCATATGCTGAAGCCACAACAAAAAAAAAATAACAACATGGGAAAAGCTCATAATAAATCCACAACAAGATCTCCCTGGAAGAAAACCAGGGCATGGACCTTAGAAGAACAGGCATAGACATATTTAAAGAAATGAAAGAATATAAAGAACAAATCAGAGAATTAAGGGGAGAAAATGAAAAACTCAGGAAGGATATAAAAGGAAAGAATGATAAACTCTGCAAATAACTAGAGGGAGAGGATGACAAACTCCAAAAAGAACTAGAGGAAGAGAAAAACAAAGTCTGAAAAGAACTAGAGGAAGAGAAACAAAAACTCAGAAAAGAACTAGAGGGAGAGAGTGACAAACTCCAGAAAGAAGTGGAAACACTGGAAAGATCTCAGGCTGAAATGAAAAAAGAAATAAACCAGCAAAGTAAGGAGGTACAAGTAGAGAATGACAAGCTCCAAAAGTAAGTGGAAATACTAAAGAAATCACAGGAAGAAATGAAAAAGGAAATGGAACATTTATCCAATCAACATGAAAGGATGGGGTAAAGCCTCAGAAGTGTAATGGATAAAGCAGAAAATAGAATATCAGATCTGCAGGATAACATGAAATAATTAAAATGCTGAAGTGAAAATTATGAAAAATTAATAAGAAAAATAAGAGTGGAATAACCAGGAAATAAATATGTGATACTATCAAAAGACCAAATTTCTATATCATAGGGATAGAGGAAGGACAAGAATCCCAAGACAATGGTATTGAACAGCTCTTCAACAGGATAGTAGAAGAAAATTTTCCCAAACTGAAAAAAGACAAACCTATACAAATACAAGAAGCACACAGAACACCAAATAGACAAGACCAGAAAAGAAATTCTCCACTCCATATCATAGTTAAAACACAAGATGCTCAAAGCAAAGACAAAATACTGAAAGCCACAAGAGAAAAACAACAAATTACATACAAGGGGAAACCCATCAGAATTACAGATGACTTACCAGTGCAAATTATGAAAGCCAGAAGAATGTGGATCAAAGTAGTCCCAGTGCTAAATGATTTTAGATACTATACCTGACAAAAATGTCAATTATAGTTGAAGGAGAAAGAAAAATATTTCATGACATAAAAAAAGAAAGAATAAATGTCAAAAAACTCAACACTTCAGAAAATACTCGAAGCAATTCAAAGAACAAAGGAGCAAATAAAGAGAGAAACTAATAAAAGCATAACAGCATAAATACAAACCTAGACCAAAAAAACAAAACAAAGAGAGATACACATCTCTCAATAATAACCTTAAATATTAATTAAAAATTGATGGTCTAAACTCCCCAATCAAAAGACATAGACTGGGAGAATGAATTAAGAAACAGAATCCATTTATAAGCTGTCTACAAGAAACCCATCTTACCCTCGAGGACAGACACCAACTCAAAGTGAAAGGATGGAAAAAAATATTCCAAGCAAATGGTACCAAAAAGCAAGCAGGAGTTACCATTCTAATATCAGACAAAATAGACCTCAGAGTAAAGTCAATCAGAAGAGAAAAAGAGGGCCACTACATCCTTATCAAAGGAACAATTAACCAGGAAGACATCAAAATCCTAAATTTTTATGCACCAAAGTCCAGTGCATCAAGCTATATAAACACAATTCTTGAGGTCCTCAAGACACAGATTAATCCCAGCACACTAATATTAGGGGAATTTAATACCCCACTGAGCCCCTTGGATAGATCAACTAGACAAAAAATAAGCAGAGAGATACTGGAAGTGAACATACAATACAAAAAATGGACCTTACAGACATCTATAGAATATTCCACCCAGACACAAGAGAATATACTTTCTACTCAGGACTCCATAGAACAGTCTCCAAAATTGACCACATACTGGGACACAAAAGGAGCCTCAACAAAAACAAAAGGATTGAAATTATTTCATGCATTCTATCAGACCAAAGTAAAGTAAAGCTCAATATTAATACCAGAAAAAGCCGGAGTAGCTACAAGAACACATGGAATCTAAACAAAACAATCCTGAATAATGGGTCAGGGAAGAAATAAAGGATGAAATAAAAGTATTCATGGAACTAAATGAAAAAGATAATACAACACAACAAAATCTGTGAGAGAATTTAAAAAGCAGTCCTAAGAGGGAAATTTATAGCCTTAAGTGCCTACATTAAAAACAGCAACAACAACAACAACAACAACAAAAAAAAAACAGAAAGGGAACAAATACATGATATAACAATACAGCTAAAAACACTTGAGAGCTGACAACAAATGGGCCCTAAACCCAACAGACAGGAAGAAATAACAAAAATCAGAACAGAAATCAATAAAATAGAAACAAAGAAAACAATACAAAAAAAATCAATGAATCCAAAAGCTGGTTTTTGAAAAGATAAGGAAGATAGACAGACCTCTAGCCCAGCTAACCAAAAGAAAGAAAGAGCAACTTCCAATTAACAGTATTCATGATGAAAAGGGAAACATTACGACAGATAAAGAAAAGATCCAGACAATCATATGAGAATACTTCAAAAACCTATACTCTACTGTTTGAAAATCTAAGAGAAATGGATGAATATCTGAAATCCTGGGATCCAACAAAGCTTAACCAAGAAGAGATTGTTTAAACAGACCCATAAAAATTGAGGACATTGAAGATGTAATAAAAAAAAGCCTCCCAACAAAAAATGGGTCAGGCCCAGATGGTTGTACAGGAGAATTCTATAAAATATTTAATGAGGTCTTACAAACATTACTACTCAAAATATTCAGAAGGACACAAACAGAAAGAAATCTCCCAAACTCCTTCTATGAAGCCAGCATCATCTTAATACCAAAAACCAGGCAAAGACACAACCAAGAAAGAAAATTACAAACCCATGTTATTAATGAACATAGAAGAAAAAATTCTCAACAAAATTCTTGAAAATCACGTACAGACCCACATCAAAAAGATCATCCATCATGATCAACTTGGTTTCATACCAGAGATGCAGGGATAGTTCAACATATGTAAATCAATAAATAACATAAAACACATAAATGGACTGAAAGACAAAAACCACAATCATTTCAATTGATGCAGAGAAAGCCTTTGAAAGGATCCAGCAACACTTCATGTTTAAAGATCTAGAGTGAAGAGAACATTCTGAAATATAATCAAAGCCACATACAACAAACTCACAGCCAACATCATCTTAAATGGAGAAAAACTATAAGCATTCCCCTTAAAGGCAGGAATCCTCCAAGTCTGCCCCCATTGCCACTCCTCTTTGATATAGTGCTTGAAATGCTTGCTAGAGCAATACAGCAAGAAAGGGAAATTAAAGGAGTACTAATTGGAAAAGAGGAAATCAAACTATCCCTGTTTTGCAGATGATATCATAGTTTACTTGAGGGATGCTAAAACTCCACCAGAAAACTACTAGAAATGATTAAGAGTTTCAGTAAAGTGGCAGGATAGAAAATTAACCTATGGGGGTTGGAAAGATGGCTCAGTGGCTAAGAGCACTGACTGCTCTTGCAGAGGACCCAGGTTTGATTCCCAGCACCCACATGGCAGCTAAGCACCATCTTTAACTTTAGTTCTAGGGGAATCCAACACCCTCTTCTGACCTCCATGGCATTGCATGACATGGGTGCATCAACCTACATGCAGACAGCACACTCATACACATAAAAAATAATAAATAAATAATTTAAAAAATATGTATTAAAAAGAAAATTAACTTAGAATTATCAGTAGCCTTTCTTTACACCAACAACAAGCAACTGGAGAAGGAATATAAGGAGAACTTCCCACTCACAATAGCCTCAAAAAAAAAAAATTACCCAGGGACAAACCTAAACAAAGACACCAAAGATCTCTACAACAAAAATTTTTAAACCCCTGAAGAAGGTGATTGAAGATGACATCAAAAGTTGGAAAAACCTCCCATGCTCATGGATTGAAAAAATTAATATATTAAAAATGTCCATTCTATCCAAATTAATATACAGATTTAATGTATTCACAATTAAAATCCCCATGAGTTTCTTCACAGACTTGGAAAAATAATCCTTAAATTCATATGGAAAAACAAAAGACCCCAAATATCTAAAGCAAACCTGAGGAAAAATTGTAATACAAGGGGATCACCTTACCAGACTTCAAGCTATATTACAGGGCTATAGTCCTAAAGACAGACTGGTACTGGTACAAAAAGAGACCCATTGACAAATGGAACAAAATTGAAGATCTAAACCTGACCTCACAATATTTCAGCCACCTCATATTCTACATAGGGGCCAAAAAAGCTCATTGGAGGAAAGATAGCATCTTCTGCAAATGGTCCTCACAAAACTCAATCACCATTTGTAGAAGAACAAAATTAAACCCCTACCTCTCACCCTGTACAAAAATCAGCCCCAAGTGGATCAATGACCTCAACATGAAACCTGAAACTCTGAAGGTGATAGAAGAAAAATTTGGCAGCAAACTACAAGACATAGGCGTAGGAAAAGACTTTCTAGATCAGACAGCAGCTGAGCAGGAAATAATGTCAACAGCTGATAAGTGGCATTTCATCAAACTGAAAAGCTTCTGTACAGCTAAAGAAACAATCAGTGAAGTGAAGAGAAAACCCAAAGAGTGGGAGGGAACCTTCACCACTGATACATCTGAGAGAGCATTAACATCCAAAATATACACACTGCTCAAAAATCAAAGAAGAAAACAAATGACTCACTCAAAAGAGAGAGTAAAGAGACTTCAGTGAGGAAGTAAAGATGGCTGAGAAATGTCTTCAAAAGTGTTCAACATCATTAATAATTAAGGAAATGCAAATTAAAACAAACCATTCTAAGATATCATCTCATTTTGATAAGACTGGCTAAGATCAAGAAAACAAAAGACACCAAAGGCTGGAAAGGTTGTGGGGAAAGGGTGACACTCGTGCACTGCTGGTGGAAATGTAAACTAGTACAATAAGATTCTAAATGATAGCTGGGAGTGGCAGCATGCCTTTAATCCTAGCACTCCAGAGGCAGAGACAGGTGGATCCCTGTGAGTTCAAAGCCAGCCTGGTCTACATAGTGAACTCCAG
Organism: Rhizomys pruinosus; assembly: GCA_009823505.1. Lineage (NCBI taxonomy): Eukaryota > Metazoa > Chordata > Mammalia > Rodentia > Spalacidae > Rhizomys > Rhizomys pruinosus. The sequence goes on from VZQC01010757.1 coordinate 2,008,268, forward strand.
ACCAGCTTGGACTAAAGGGAGACCTTACCTCAAAAAGACAAAAAATAAGTAAATAAATAAAAAAATACTCAAAATGAGTCTACGACCTGACCCAACCATATTACTCCTGGGTATATACCCACAAGACTCATCCTACTGCAAAGATACATGCACATCTATGTTTATTGCAGCTATTTTCACAATAGGAAAGAGTTGGAACCAACCCAAATGCCCCACAACTGAAGAGTGGATAATAAAAATGTATCTATAAAATTGAGTTCTATGCACAGGTAAAGAAAGGTGACATCAGGGCTTGAGAGGTGGCTCAGTGGTTAAGAGCACTGACTGCTCTTGCAGAGGACCCAGGTTTGATTCCCAGCACCCACATGGCAGCTAAGAACCATCTTTAACTCCAGTTCCAGGGGAATCCAACTCCCCTACTCCCTCTTCAGACCTCCACAGCATTGCATGACACGGGTGCACCAACCTACATGCAGACAGTACACTCATACACATAAAAACATAAAAAAATAAACAACAACAACAACAAAAATCAACAAAAAATAGAGCAGAGAGTAATGAAATTGAAACAAAGAAAACAATACAAAAATCAATGAGTCTAAGAGCTGGTTCTTTGAATGGATAAACAAGATAGACAGACCCTTAGCCCAGTTAAATAAAAGAAAGAAAGAGCAACTCCAAATCAACAAAATTAGAGATGAAAGGGTAAACATTGCAAGAGATAATAAAAATGATCCAGAACATTATACAGGAATACTTTAAAAATCTATGTCTATTACATTTGTAAACCTAAAAGAAATGCATGAATATATGAAATTTTGGGACCCACGAAAGCTTCACCAAGAAGAGATCAACAGCTTAAATAGATCTATAACATATAAGGAAATTGAGACATTAATAAAAATCCTTCCAACAAAAAAAGCCCAGGCCCAGATGGACTTACAGCAGAATTCTATGAGACATTTAATGAGGAGCTACAACCAATATTACTTAAGTTATTTAAAAGGATAAAAGCAGAGAGAAATCTCCCAAATTGCTTCTATGAAGCCAGCATCACTTTAATATCAAAATTAATGTAACCATAAAAGAAAATTATAGACCCATATCCATGATGAAAACAGATGCATTCTCAACAAAGTACTTGCAAACTGCATACAGGCACACAAAAAAGGTTATTCACTATGATCAAGTTGGTTTTATTTCAGAGATACAGGGATGGTTCAACATATGTAAATCAATAATTGTCATAAATCATATAAATGAACTCAAAGATTAAAAAGCACATGATCATCTCAACTAATGCAGAAAAGGCCTTTGGTAAAATTCAACGTGCCTTTATGTTTAAAGTCCTAGAGGGAATTGGACTCGAGGGAACATTTCTCAACATAATTAAAACTATATACAACAAATCCACAGTCAACATCATTGTAATTGGAGAAAAATTAGAGGCATTTCCCTTAGAGTCAAGAACCCAAGAAGGCTGCCCATAAAGTACAACTCTTAGCTGTGAATTTGATGCTTATGAAGTACTGAACAAAATACTGAACAAAGTATACATAAAACAAAGCTATATGGGGATGGCTTTATACAGTAGAAGCAGGAAAATGAGAAATTATTGACAAAATAATTGTGAAATACACAATTTTAATTACAAAAAATGAGTAAACCTTGAGAATCTAATGTACAACATGGTCACCATAATGAACAATTTTATAATGTATGCTTGAATCATTCTAACAGGGTTGATTTTAAATATTTCCACCAAAAAGAAAGAAAATGGTAATAAAAAGTTACATAGTGAATGATTGAATGATTAATTAATTGATTGGTGAAGATTTTGTGATCAGTGACCTCAAAACTTACTGCTGTAATTCTTCAAAGAACAATAGTCTGCTATTTGATAATATAACATTTAAGGAAAGTTTGGAAGTCATTAATAGCATAAATGAGAACTATGACAACTATGTGTATATAGTTTTAAAATTATTTTGTTTCAAATATATTAAATAAAACTTGTTAAAAAGTAAAAGTCCATTAAAAATATTACTTCAATATCTCAATATTTTTCTTCCCTCCTTTCTCAAATATATATATTAAGTTTCTACTGTTCATGTTATGCAGCTTGTTGTGATTAGCCTCTTGGACTGAGTTATGAAAAGGACAGAGTTCTTCATTCTGTGGCAATAAACAAGGAATCCAATGAAACACAACCTTAGGGACTGAGATTTGCATATCTGGAATAAGATTGGACTACATAAATCAGAAAAGTCATGGAAGGTGTCTAATAAAAGTTATATTTGAACACTGAATGGTATGAAGTAGTCATGTGATAAAATGGGGAAGAATATTTCTAGTACATTAATAAGCAGGTTTTTTTTTTTTTTTTGAGACAAGGTCTCTCTATAGTCCCAGCTGGCCTGGAACTCACTCTGTAGACCAAGCTGACCTTGGATTCACAGAGGTTTGCCTGCCTCTGCCTCCCTGAGTGCTGGGAATAAAGGCATGCGCCACCACGCCTGGCTTAAAGATGGTTCTTAGCCACCATGTGGGTGCTGGGAATCGAACCCAGGTCCTCTGCAAGAGCAGTCAGTACTCCTAACCACTGAGCCATCTCTCCAGCCCCTCTAGTACATTAAAATGACAAATCTCCAGAGCAGAATAACTTGGTATCAGTGGAAAAGAAGTAAAGACAATGTGACTGAAACATGAGCTAGGAGAACTGCCTTGAAAGATGAGATCAGAGCATCAGGCTGGCATGGTAAGGGAATGTGTGAAGTAGTTTTCACATTATATATGTATATGTATTCCATATTTCATATATAAGTCATTGAAGTAATTTCACATATTTTAAATAGTGTTGATAGGACTTTATGATTTTGCTTCTTTCTTTTACATCTAGAGTTTTCCTTTCTTCCACAGACATGAAATGTCAGAGTGCATTGTACTGGAGACCTCAGATTATTTGTTTAATTTCCTGTCCACTGTAATGATAGCATAGCTGTAGGATGGAGTGAGTACAACAGAAGATGCGTAATGTGAATGCATACCTTTTGCTAAATGGTCTAGGATAAGAACATCTTCATGAATGAGCATTACTGAAGTGAAGCAGACATCTAGGAGGAGGGAATTGGAGACACTCCCTAGGAAAAGCAATGCTTGAGTTGAATGTTGAAAGATGAGTAGGTGCTTGATAGGCATACAAAGATGGGAACAGCTTTCCTGGCACACTCTGTGCATGCAGAAACAAGGTGACATGAAGTGTCCTGGCATTTCTGTCAAGCTTCCAGTCATACAATTTCGTGTGGTTTGAGGTTGGGAGTGCTGGGTGAGTGGGAAGAAGCGAATGAGAAGCCAGATGAGAAATGAGGCCAAGGAGGCAGACCAGGTCTAGCACACTATGTTCTGTGCTCTGATAAAGGTTTTGGGTTTGTCGCTTAGACAAATGACAACCTGTAAAGGGTAATATGTATAGTGAAGTTCAGGATTAGATGTTATTGTTTTAAATTTTCACAATATAATTGAAATGAAGGGGATCAGAAAGATGGTAAGACAGGGAATAGCTGAAGGAAATCTTTAAGTTATTAACTTCATTTTCAAGAGCAATTATTATTAAAGTAGCTAAGCATTCATTACAACAGCTCATCAGATTTATCCATTATTATTTCTTCTATTACATGTTCATCAAGTTCCAATTAAAATCAAAGAAACAGTTTGCTTCCATGTGTGATATTACTGTGTGGAAAACATCTAAAATTTCTTTAGAAAATTTTTGGAGATGCTAAGATTTGGAATATATTAAGATGGTCAAGAAGATCTTTTCAGCATTTCTTGACTTTTTTGGGGACAACACATAGGTCAAGGGAATCAATTGCCTTCAGTGATGTATCTGGTACAGGTTATATAGCATCCATGCCATTATCAACTGCAGCCTTTGTTAGTTACTTAGAAGTCAGATGTGTTCAGAGATTGCAGCAGGCAAACTCCACTCATTTCAGTAGATATGAGTCATGAGAACAGCATGTGGAGACAGGCATATTGTCTAACAGTGCCTTCTGTAAGAAAGAGAGAAAATTGCCTGAAGGTCACTGTGCCCTACAGTACAATAAGGTCACCATGACTACTTTCTTCCATTTGTGCAAAATTTTCCAGTTTCTAAGTTCTCTTTACAAATATTCAGTGATTCTCATATCAAATAAAACATCACTAAACAATTATCCGCACTCATTTTCTGTGTTTCTAAAACACCAGGTTGTCTGCACTTTGGTAACTATGGAAAGAGAGGACAATATCAAACATTAGTTCTAGGGAACAGCTAATTTCTCAGCATTGAAAAACTACAATGTTTTCAGTCTTCACACATACTGTGAAAACAGGACGTCTTAGTACCTGACTTATCCTGATTTCCCTTGGAATAATTTCAGGAAGGGTAGGAAAAAAATGCTGGTGGGATTTAGAGTATCAGGCCTGAGCTGTGAGGCTTTGATCTGGGAGACACAAGAACTGCAGCTGGCAGATTGATAATGCATATTAACATGAAATCACCTATGCTTCTGAGAAGAGCAACTGACTCTAGAAACCCAAGTATGGTTGAGAGCACTACAATAGAAGGGATTTGATGTGTCTTCACAATTCAAAGCTCAGTTTGTATATCATCTTCTATTTTTCTCTTATACAAATATTTGGGTATTCTTTAAGATGCAGAATTAATGCCACCATTTTCCATGAAGTTTAGTCTCAACCTACACACACACACACACACACACACACACACACACACACACACACACACATATATATATATATATATATATATACTCTCTAAATATTCAGTGGCATATAGCACCATGTCTAAAAGATAAGTACATATAACGTTTGTAGTTATTTGATGTGTAGCGTCTAAGCTGGGCGTGTTGGTACGTACTTTTAATCACAGCCCTCAAGATGCAGAGATAATTCTCTATGAGCTTGAGGTCAGCCTGTTCTATATGGTGAGTTCCAGGCCAGCCAGGGCTGCATAATGAGATCCTGTTTTAAAAATAAAAACAAGAACAGATCCAATACCTAACAATGTGGAATGTCATATTACATGTTGGTAATGATGTAACTTTCTGTCTTTTTCTATTTCAGTTCAGTTTTTGACAAACTTCTCTTTTCCTTTAGCATTGTCACCAGATAGTCATCATATTCAGAGGCTTCAGTGAACAATTTCATTTCCATTTGCATTCCCTGGTCAAATCTGCGATGGCTGTCTAGTTGCTGTGATTAGTATGTGAGGAAGCAGCTGTGAAGAGGGAAGTGCTGGCAATGAAGATTTTTACTCTTACACTGTTTTTTTTTTTTTTTTTGTGCTGTTGGGAGAAATTGTCCAAATAACAGGTGTCTATCATCCTTCGTGTGGGAACATGTTATTTTTATCACTGTGTGAGCTAGATCTAGCCTGTAGGTACTCATCTAAACTCATAGAGATGTCAGCTGTCCTCAGAATGCCTGGGAATCAGTTTCTTCCCTAAGATTCTGAGTTTTGTCCTTGAGATGCTTTCATATGTAAAAATTCCAAGTCTTGAATATTTTTACCAATCTTTACCACAAATCTAACCAACACAACCTGAACTTGATATAATAAAAGTTTTCTCTTCAGAATGAATACAGATGAATGACATTTAACATCCAGAGTTAAACATAGATAGTTATAGTCAGTGAATTACACAGCAAGTTGCCAGTATTCTCCAATCTGTCCCTTCAAAACCCATTGCTGGGCTGAAACACTTTCACATTTAAAGGTACATTAAAAGTACTTTTATGCTGATGGCAATGGACCATAAGTATAATCCAGATACTAAAATCCTATTTATTTATTTATTATTTATTTATTTATTTATTTATTGACACAGGGTCTCACTCTGTAGCCCTGGCTGGTCTAGAACTCACAGGGTCTGCCTATCTGTCTCTCCCAGGTGATGGGATTAAAGGCATGAGGTATCACACCCAGAATTTTGTATTGTTTTTACATTTATTTTTATACATTTATTTTGAGTGCATTTCCTGTGTGTATGTGAGTCTGTGTAAGTATAAATTTAACCATGTATGCGGAGGTCAGAGGACACCTTGGGGGAGTCAGCTGTCTCCTTCTGCCATGTGGGTCTTGGGGATCAAAACCAGGACATCAGGCTTTGGAAGCAAGTGGCTTCACTCACTGAGCCATCTTGTCAGCCTCTTCTCATTTTAATGTGAAGTAACTAATTACATGGAGTGGGCTATATCAGCACATTCATGAACAGAAAAGCATGGAACTGTGCCCAGTGTAAGACTCAGCTTGGTACAGTCAGAGTTCAGATGGCATAGCAAATGGCAACCCTTCCAATCATTTAGGTCATGAGAAGCCACTTGCTGTGAGTACATAGCCTTTTAATTTAACAGTGCGGCTTCTCTACCTAAAACAGCATGAGCCAGGCAGAGTATGACTATAGGAAAAACACAGTGTACTGATTGCGCTAGTCTCCTCAGTGTGTTTTGCTGAGCCATAATATGAAAAAGGAAGTGAATGTGACTACCAGATGCCAGTGGGCAAGGATTTCAAATGCAATGTAAGGAGAGTCCAAAATAATTGAGAATAGAACGGATAAATGTGTACTTTTATAATTTCTGTTAGCTAATTACAGGAGAAATTATGTTTTCATTTTGCTTTTAAATTACTTGCTGCCAATGCCTCATTTTTGTTCATCTTTATATAACCACCTTTATTCTTAGCCATGCTGTGTTGTGCTCCTGGTAGGCATTCAATAAATGCTTTACTTCACTGGAAAGCATTATCTAAAGATTAATTCTCTGGTTAATTATATGTCTCCTAATTTTAGTAGTTACTGAGAACAAGAGCATCATTTTGTTATCATCTGGGAGTCTCACAGTGTGCATATTGCATACCAGATAAATCTTTGAATTAAATTTTATTATATTAAAATAAAGGAAATACTTGTTTCCAGTTGAGTTAATTTAATAAGTCACTTTGATATGCATTTATTATTTTTAAAAAGATCACCACCTGTTCACAAATACATAAATTAGGATTAAACTTGTGTCTTCTTTATCCCTTTAAGTTCTGTGGGCTCAACTATTAAAATTGCCTGAAGCTATTTTCTTTGTTTCTTTGCTTCTTTTTTTTTTTTTTTTTTAATGAACATTCCAACATCTTCCTTGGACACACCATGTTCTTCTTTGTTCTTCCTCACTTGCCTTGGTTCTTCATTATATTTTGGCAAAGTTCATCCCTAGGATAATGCTTCATGAATCAAAGCAGGTTGGATTCTTTTGAAACCATGATCTTCATTCACAAGGGATGTGGACCTGACTATCTATATTCCATACAGCAGCTATAATAATCTTTTCAAAACAAAAATAGGGAAATTTTGGTATTATGTTTATCATACCTGCTTTGAGGCAGAACCAAATGTGAGATTCTCACCAGTGCCTGACAACCTCATCATCTGAGTGCTACCTATTGCTTCTGCTCACAGTCTTCTCACTATAAGGAAGCTATGACATTCTTGTTTTCCTCAAAACTTTTGGCCTTGCTCCCTCCTGTAGGGCCTTGGATTTTTTTCCTTTCCCATGCCTGAAATGCTCCTCTTCCTCTGTGAGGGTGGAACAATGAAAAAGTTTAGATGTAAGTTCAACATTCCCTATTGCAAAGTACCCCCAATTGTACCTGTCTACACTGTCATCAGTTTGAAACAAGTTTCCTGAAGTGGTGTTGTTGCTGATTGTTCACTGTCCTTCTCATTTAGCCAGAACTTAAGTTCCATGAAAGCAGATGGTTTTGGGGTTTTGTTTACACTGTATATTTAAAGCATAAAAATGAGTTTGTTGAATGACTGAATGAATATATGAATGCATGTAGAGGACAGAATTTTAATCCAAAGAGTACCAAAGCCCAAAGTGATCACACTGATGGTTTACTAAATAAAACCTCCTATGAGGATAAAAAGACACAATCTTCAGTTTGATATGTGGAGAATCACTTTATTGTTTATATCCTCTAAAGCTGTTCTGAAGATGTTCCTGTTTTATGAGATATATATAGAATTTTGAGAGGCTTGGCTATGTGGATCAGTATGTGCGGTCCTATTGGCCAGTCTGGTAAAATGGTTTGGTTTAGATGAATTTGTCTGTAATTCAGTTTAGCACTTTATTTTTTATTTTATTTTATTTTATTTTATTTTTTTTGTCTTTTTGCGACAGGGTCTCCCTGTAGCCCCAGCTGTCCTGGAACTCACTCTGTAGACCAGGCTGGCCTTGAACTCACAAAGATCTGCCTGCCTCTGCCTCCCAAGTGCTAGGATTAAAGGCGTGCGCCACCACGCCCGGCACTTTAAAATATTTTAGTGTATGGCCTAAATTTCAAAATGGAGAGTATATTAATATATGCATTGAATTCAATATGTTCCAAGGGTTATTAGTTTAATAGTTACAAAATTAAGTTTGAATTTAAATTATTAATCTGCAGAACTAGGAAGAAACAGTTTGAAGTTCATCAGAAAAAAGTGTGGAACAATATGCTTTGGGATTCAATAAATAGCGTAATTTTGTGCACATTAACTTTCCAAGTCAATTTTAATATGCTTATGCCTATATATGTGTTATGGTAAGTAGTTGCATGTATAATCTCAATTTTAACATTTCTTGCATAGAACGGGAAAATAAAAACTTCCTTACTACACTCTTCCTCATCCTACAATCTTTTTATAGAATGCCACACACTCTGAAATTGCATTATTGTGCGGTTAGTGTATGGGTTTTATATTTTCTCATTCTGAAAACTTCCTCACTATACTTTTTCATCCCAGAATATCTTTATATAGAATGTTACACACTTTGAAATTGTATTATTGTGCAGTTAGTGCATTGGTTTTACATTTTCTCATTCTGAACTCTCCTTTAGAAACACAACCTTCTTCTTCTGAAGTAGTTTTTAAGTTCCTGGGATCCAGACATCACTTTCTAAGTATGGTACAATGAGCGGGTGGTGTTAGAACTTTGAAGGGTGTGGGTGGTGGTCTCACATGGCTGACCAGAATGCTCAGTGCCTGGTTGTGACCACATTGGGATAGTGGGTGTGGAAAAAGTTGATCTGCAGCTGCCACGGCCTAATTCACTTACTTTTCAATTATGCCTTAGGCAGACCTTGTCATCACACTTTTTGGTGCTGAGCCCAGATCTGTAGGGACTGATTAATGCTGAGTGCCTTATGCTTCCTCCATGTTATGATCCTACTCATGTATCCCACTATCATGTTCCTTTCTTGACTCTCATCCCAAACTGGTGACTCATTGTCATCTATCTACTTTGATCCCTTTTTCCACATTAATACATCTGGTCCTCACCCACCTTGTAATTGGGTAGTCTTTTATCAGAGCCACCGGTTTCTACTCTTTTATATATTTTTTTAAATGAGAAGACCTGAACATATGATTCTGTCAGTATAAGCTCCGCTTCTAATAAATTGAACTGCCATCCTGAATGAAACGCACATCCATTTAAGAACTGAAAGATCAGAGTTTGAAAGTGGACAATGATAAATTCAGTCAGCCTTTGAATACTTGGGATAGGCATCAGGAACAAAGGGGATTACAGAAAAACAATAGGCATAGGAGTAAATGCCCTGGGAAGGGGAGACACAGCATTAAAGATATATGATAAGTGCAACCCAAGCAGCTGGCAGGTGAGGAAGAGGCAGAGGACACTGTGCTCACCTTCATCGGTCTCCCAAATAAAATGAAAAGATTAAAGGGCAGAGAGAGAGAAAAAAAATCTTACTTTGAAAAAGAGTGAACTTGATATGCAGAACTAAACTCTTCACTGGCTCATTAATTCCACAATTCTCCAGCACCACATCCTTTTACTTCCAACAAGTCAATTTCTAGTCATAGCTCTGTTTTTCTTCCCTAAAGCACACACATGTAGAAACACACATATGTACACACACACACACACACACACACACACACAAATTTCACTATAAAAATATCCTTAGCCTTGTTTTCAATAGTCTTTATTTTATGAATCCCTTGGCTGGTAGTGGTCTTTCTAGCAAACTTTCTCAACATTCTCAGATCATTACAGGACTATAAACTCCATATTGTATAAAGTTCTTAAAATTCATTATTGTAGGACCAATAAGCCCATCTATCCATAGTAGAATAAATTCACTCTTTACTGCATCTCAGCATGAATTTCTTCATTTCTCTTTGTTTGAAATGACTTTCTTCACTTATCTGTAGATCCTCTAATTATATCAACATTTCTGGGCCTATTTCAGTGAGTTTTTCACAACTCTACTCCAGTGACCATACCTGTTTTTTTTTTTTCCTTATCATTTCTGTATTACTAGAAAGAGTAATCTTACATCCATACTCTATTGTAGTTTACACTTACCTGCATCATTATTGACTGTAATTCTACTAAGTAGACTAAGGTCTTGAAAGCCACACTGTTTCTTATTTTTCACCTTTAATGACAATCATTGCAAATAAAAATATTTTCATTTAAAAAATGAATAAATCAGCTCGTAACATAACAGTAAAACCATTTCCAGTTTAAATAAATTGCTATATTCTGAAATTGCTTTGTGTTTCTTCTTTAAAAAAGATATATTTGTATTTCCATCATCTAGTAATTTATGCTTCTAGAGAGATAAGTAGGTTTCTGAGAAGTCGGCTTTTTATTTATACAGAATCAGGAATTTCAGATGACTGTCATATCTTCTAAAATACAAGACTGTGTGATCCATTTCTTGGCTGTCTGTCTACTGAGAATAAAATAGCTTTTCTATTAAAGATAAAGCATAAGACTACCAATCATGAATTGAGACTAAGAGTTGCATAAAATGAGGCAGTGGAGAGATGGTGATCTGCTGCTCCATTCCATATATACATAGTATGCATACATACATACATACATACATACACATATGTTTATATATGAAAATTATTTCATACTTCTTTGTAATTTGTGGAATAATTTATAATTTGGCAAAAAGATCAAGAGTTTGGAGCATTTAGTTATAAAACACCAGTGCATCAGAGGAAATATTATACAAGCTATATGCAAATGCTTTACAGAGACAGAGACAGTATAACTCTGGAACACTGATAGGATTGTCCTTTGAAGAAACACAGAGCCAATTTGTACTGCTACCGTCTTGTCAAGACAAGACTAGTCCTCCTCCTTAGGGTGTGTTTTTTTTTCCTCCACACTATTGTTCCCATAAACCACTGTTTCCCAATGATTCTCAGTCTTTGAAACATCTGTGACTCTGCCAGGACTGGATACAGAGATGAGGTTTGGGTAAAGAGAATTTGAGGAAGACAGTATATGACAGCTAGCAGTTGCAAAGTTTTGAAAGACCACATATGTGCACACACACACACACACACACACTCCTGTGTGTGGAAACACATTCATGTGAATCTAGCATTCTCTTTTCTCAAAGCACAGTGATTATTGCTACTCTGATTTCCATATTGCACAATCTACCTTGGTAATGAGAAAGAGAGAGAGAGAGAGTGAGGGGCAAAGGAAGAAAGCCACAATGTCAATAAATCAGACGTCCTAATACACTCTGTAGGAGACAGTGCTCTGGGACTGTCTCTGTAAAGATAATAGTCACTTAAACAAAAAATAATGATAAAAAGTCTCCTAACATAATGATTTAGTGCTTGCCACTTTTAAATATGAAACTTTAAAGATCCTTAACTCTACAAGAGTTCTAAGTATTGGATTTCAAAAATAACTAAGATGAAAAGTATTTGTAAAAGAAATAAACATCCCAGAAATGAAAAGAACAGAAACAAAACAAAAATGCTCAAACGGAATCAGGTATGCCAGGACATTTATTTCTTCAAATCCCCGCTTTGGGCAGTGCTCATTAATACCCTTTATATGTATATATATTTTATATGTGGACATCCTCCTTCCTTTATTGAAAGTGAAAAATTTCAAAATGATGAATAGAATGTTGCAAATCACATTTGCTTCCCTCAGGGAAAATACAGAGCATGGGACTATAATGTGTTACATTATGAGTGGAAATATGCTTAAATTTTGAATATTTTCTAAGAGCTTGGTAGGTAAGGAACAAAGAGGTGGACAATAGTTGTTATCTTTATTTTTGTGCTTGTTGTATTTATCTCAAGATAACTTTGTCATATGTAGATACTGGATATATTCTGGTGAAATATGATCTGTACTGGAGTCTTCAAACATTTGCTCATCTACGACTGGATATATAGATGCTAAGTGATGATATTTAAAGTTTTTAGATATTTGTTTATTTAGTGCAGATGGGGTACATACCACAGTGTGTGGGAGGAGTTCACAGGACATCTCACAGGAGTCAGTTTATTTCTTCTACCATGAGGTTTCTTTGGATTGAATTCATACTGACAGGCTTGAAGCAAGCTTCTTTATCCACTGAACATTCTTGCTGGGCCTAGACATTAAATTATTACTTTTTAAATAAAAAATTGTATTTACTTAGAAGGGTTCAGAATGTCAACAAAATAGCTGCAATTTCTTTTTTTTTTGCAATTACAGAGTGTTATTCAGTTAACAGGACAATTATTTTCATATAAGCTGCATCAGAGACAACTGAAGATGAAAAAAACTACTGTCCCCATATATAACTAATTTGTGTTGTGCACCAAGAAGAACCTGCTTTAAATTTCCATGCCAATTTACAGTCCCCATACTGTACCAGCGAGGATCAGTGGCTATTGAAGATACCACCAGGACAGGGCTATCTAAACACACATTCGGTAATGTGTTAATTATACAAAAAAAGACGCTGTACGGTTTAAAAGCAAATCTTACACAGCTTTACATTTCAATTTTTTCTTCAAAAGGAGTGAGTTGTGTACAGGGGGGTTAAATGTTTTATAGACAAGAAAAATACAGCTCTAGAACAAACTTATTCATCATCATCATCATCATCTTCCTCCTCTTCCTCATCCTCTTCATCTTCATCTTCCTCCTCTTCCTTCTTTTTCTTGCTCTTTTCGGCCTTCACAATTCCCTTTTTGCAGCATCGGGTTTTCCTTTAGCTCTGCAGGCAGCAGTGTCCTTTTTCTATCTCTCCTTCAGCTCAGGTCCTTCTCCTAAGGCTGCTCGTCATCTGCAGCACTCTTGATCCACATCACTCCCAGTTTCTTTGCAACATCACCAATAGATAAGCCAGGATGCTCTCCTTGATTTGGGGGCCATACTCAGAGCAGAACAAGAAGAAAGAAGGAGGCCTCTTGGGTGCATTGGGATCTTTGAACTTCTTTTCTGTTTCCCCTTTGGGAGGGATATAAATTTTCATTTCTCTTTCATACCTAGCCTTGTCCGCCTTTGCCATGTCTTCAAACTTTCCTTTTTCTCTGGCAAACAAGGTCTTCCACCTCTCTGAGCACTTCGTAGAAAACTCTGAGAAGGTGACTGAAGCATCACGGTGCATCTTCCTGTGTTCCTTCCTGCAAGTTTGCACAAATAATGCAAATGATGATATTTTGCCTCTTGGCTTCTTAGGATCGCTTTTGCCCATGTTTAGTTGTTTTCCCTCAGCGAGGCACAGAGTCGCCCTGTGCCAGTCTGGCTCTCACTTGCCTTGGCGCTGTGTCTATGGAGCTCAATGTACTGCAATGGCTGTGAGAGAAGGAGCCAAACACAGCCTTCTCACTCTCTCCACTCTGTGACATTAAATTATTAATGATAAGGTCATTACTGTTTTTTACTTAGGAATTAATAGTCATTTTAAAATGTACTTATTTGATCTCTCCTCAGTACCATCTAGGACTGTGCTTTTTCATACTGACAAGGCACAGAATGCTTGTAAGGACACTTTTTGTCATCACATGTGATGTTCTCCAATGTTTTGGAAAGATGAAGTGATGTGCTTGGGCTCTCAGAACCAGGTCTACTGACTCCTTTCACAGATGTGTGGAGCCTACATTATTTTGCCTCCCAGTTATATAATATTCTCTGGTGGAAGATGCTAAGTATGAAACATTTCTCCAGAGGAACTTTAGGTTCTTAAAACTTTGTCACTCAAAGCTCTTTTGATTCTGTTGCCAATATTTGTTTTCTTGGCAGGAGCTCTGTTTTCATCAAAAAATATCTGAGAACTTGGTTCTGTTTGAACTATGTAAAATGGTATCAATATTGTACGCTTTCAGCTTGAAGATACAAACAAAGGCTCATGATAGTTCAGACATGTGTGAGTCAGACAACTGGGACAAAGGGCAAGGCACCACACACCAAGAAGGCCTTTCAGAAATCCTTGGAGACAGGAAGCCCACAGAACCTAGAGCTGTAGTGGCTCATTATTGACCATGATGTTCAAGGAAAGCAAACCAGGTCTACCATTACCAGAAGGGTGGCCACATCAGGTCCTGTTCTGGCATGAATATTTAGGAGTAGAGATGCATAAGTATTATGACCAAGTGGCAGTGTGGTTTCCCACCCTTTCTACTACCTTGGAGTAGTAAATACCAGAACCTTCTATGATGTTATTAGAGGGGTTGGCTTTCTAGATTCCCATTATATTTTTTCTTGATTAGAGGGTCACTGGCCTTGTGGTGGACCACTTTTACATTCTCCTTGAACTGTGGGTTATCAGTGTCTAGAAGCTGTGGAAGCTTTGCCTGATTTGGGGCACAATGTTATCCATACTGTCTAAGAATGGAATAAACAGAAACCATATTACTAAGCTAGGTGTCATTGATGTTTTGGTCTGCTTAGGTAGAACCAAATGTCTCAAAATGGAAATAAAAATCTACATGATCAAGATTTGAACATTCAAGAAATGAAGACAAGTGTCAGAGAATAGTGGTGTCCTATATGAAAGGATTATTTCCTTTTTATTATTTATTTTTTATGTGTATGAATGTACTGTCTGCATGTAGATTTGTGCACCTGTGTCGTGCAATGCTGTGGAGGTCAGAAGAGGGCATTGGATTCCCTTGGAAGTGGAGTTAAAGATGGTTCTCAGCCACCATGTGGGTGCTGGGGATGGAACCTGGGTTCTCTGCAAGAGCAGTTGGCACTCTTAACTTCTAGGCCGTCTCTCCAGCCCAAGGATTATTTCCACAGAGTTCATTCCAATGCTTTAGAGGAGACAGTATGTTGAGATGTTTAAAATAACTGTTTCTTCAAGAATGCTCAGTTCTACTTTCAGCCACAACTTAATTAATTTCAAGTTATGCATGGCTGGAGGCATAAATGCTTAGATCACTCGGGTCTCTGAATTCAGTCACGTCTTTCTGTAGTTGATCATGATGAGACTGGGCCCTGGTAAAACTGTCCACGTTGGTAATTTTTGTGATTGATGTAGGTTACATCAGCTTAACAGTGTTTGATATCTGTAGTTATGCTGGCTGAAATAATGGATCAGCTGTGCAAAAATTCATGCATTTCATATGTAAACACAAAACTTTAACTAATGAGTTGTGAAGAGGGGCTAGAATTCCAGGCTAAGGTAAATTGAAGCAATTATGATTAAAACATTTTATCTTAAAAACTGAAACTTTTTTTATTGTCACACTTCAGTTGAAATTTAAAATGTTATATTCTCATTTTTTGGCATTACTTTTAATACCATTGTAATAGCGTTAAAATGTCAAAATACAGGATTTTTCATTACCAAAGACTTTTGTAATACCTGCTATCTTTAATATTGGATAGGATATTTATAATACATATGTTGTGAAAGTGATTTTTTTGAGTTTTGAAATCATAAATATCTTTGTCCTGCAATACATAATTGTAGAATCACTCCCACTGGGACCAGTGTCAGAGAGAGATTATAGCTAGAAATCTTGTGCTCATATTCTTATTAATTGACTTTAGGAAATGGCAAAGCTGTCATAATAGAAACACATAACAGAATAGAAAAGAATTTGCTTTTAGGGTTTCCAGTTTGATTCATTAGGCTCAAATTATTCACCAAATTAATTTACTTGTCTAATGGATAGTCAGGTTGATTCATTATTTCAGTTATTTTAAAGTAAATTTTTATGTATATGCAAAAGTACACTGAAGTCTTAATCCTATGGATCAATGAAGGTTTTTGTTTATATCACTGAATTTATTCTCCCTTAGAACTCTTTAGTCATCATGGAAATGAATATATATATATATATATATATATATATATATGTATATCCCACAGCATCTGCAGGGTCTTTATCATGCTAATGTGAGCTGTGAGCTGAAACGATTCCTGCTTTCTCTTAATACATACTGTTATCCCTCTACTATGACAAAATATCTGTTGACTCTTGTGTTCTCAACATCATTTTAGTAAATACTGAAAAAAATTAGGAGATAAAGGATGCTGTGTATATTGTCTTTTATTTTTAGTGATTGTGATGGTTAATCTTTGTGGTTAACTTGACTGGATCTGGAATCAATGGGAACTTACGCCTCTGGGAGCACTTGAGAAGAATTTAGATGATTTGAATTTGGAAGGCCCATTCTAAATGTGGGCAGCACCTTCTGTGGCAGTCTGGACAAAAGTTGGTTCTTTGGTTTAAGCTGGCAAGCTCATCCTCTCTTTGTTGCTGTCACCACTGCTGCATTCCTTCAGTAGTATCAGAACCCAGCTCTTTGGGCATTCCAACACATGCTGAAGACCAGTGGCTCTCCAACAATCCTCCAGGACTTCAGCACAAGATAAGGATTTCCATGGCACCTACCCTCTTCAACTGAGTAGCAACTGGGCTTTTGGGATCCCTAGTGTAAGGCATTGTTGGAGTATTCAGGCCATTTCATGTAATCCAATGAAATAAATTCTCTTTTAATATATATGTTCATTCTATTGGTTTTATTCCTTAAGAGAACCCTGACTTAGTTGAGTGTGGGTCATATTTAATTATGGTTTATATTGTACCCATATAAATCGCAAAGATGTTACATTCTCGGGCTTTGGTTTTCTTCAAAAATTATTTCTTATTTTTTTATTTTTTGTGTATAAGTCTGTTGCCTGCATGTATGTAAGTGTACCTATGTCATGCAATGCTGAAAGTGGTCAGAAGAGGGTGTCTGATTCCTTGCACCTGGATTTATGGATGGTTGTTAGCTGCCACATCGGTGCTGGGAACCAAATCTGTGTTTTCTGCGAGAGCAGCCAATGCTCTTAGCTACTGAGCCATCTTTCCAGCTCCTAGTTTTTTTATTTAAAATAAATTAGCACTTTTTCTATAAGAAATAACATGGTTACACTGAAAGACTTTATATAGGTTGGAGAAATTGGAAAGGGAATGAATGGCAAACTCACATTATAGAAAGTGACAAATTTCACATTACTGTTGAAGTTTGGTAGTACTGTTTTGTCAGTAAATAATATTAAAATTATACTAGACATTTAGAATTTTGAATTTATATTCTAAAATATAATTGCATATTTTTAGTTTGAGGATTTTATCAATTTAGTTATTCCAGTAATCTTTCTTTCTTTCTTTCTTTCTTTCTTTCTTTCTTTCTTTCTTTCTTTCTTTCTTTCATTCTTTCTTTCTCGTCTTTTTTGAGACAGGCTTTCCCTGTAGCCCCAGCTGTCCTGGAACTCACTATGTAGACCAGGCTGGCCTTGAACTCACAAAGATCTGCCTGTCTCTGCCTCCCAAGCGTTGGGATTAAAGGCATATGCCACCATACCTGGCAGTACTTTTCATTTTTTAACTTCTCCTATTGTGATTTTTTTTTTCTCTAAAAGTTCAATTAGGGCATAGGTGAAGGCACACTGGGGCTGTAGAAGAAAAACAGAAAAATAATGGAAAGACTTTTGGTGCTGATTATGGGAGAGTTCCGACATTAGGACCTGGATGCCCAGGGCGGCCTATGGAGTGAGGACCACAGCTGGGTCTCACTCAGTGCTGGACGTCCAGTTACAGAGAATCAGTCTGCCCGAGACCAGAATCTGCAAATGACAGATGTCTGCCCTGTTCCGAGAAGAAAAAGCAAAGCCTCTGCCATGCAGAACCTGAGATTTCAGGGAAGCAGCTGATGGGACTGTAGTCAAGAGAAGACAAAAACTGCTGCCCCACAATAGGGTGTCCTCCATACTCTTACCATCAGGATATGGAACTGTGGCTCAGGTAGGGTCCAAGGCTTCAGGCTCATGTGTGAGGGCCACGGAGTTCACAGGAGGAGACTATACCTCTGGGTCGTGGGGGGACACTATTTCAACTTCCAGAATGGGACCATAGTTCTAGCACACCTGAGGGTACCACAGCTCCAGGTTCATGGGCTGTGACTCCAGCTTACAAGAGGAGACCACTGCTCCAGCTCCCAGGGTGGAGCACACAGCTCCTGTATTTCCCTGCTGGATCAGGAGGTCGGTGGTGGGAGTTGGGTGAAGGGACCACAGCTCTAGTTCACAAGAGGGGATCACAATTCTAGGCTCACAGGAGAGGTCCACAGGTCAAGGTTGCTGGAGGGGACCACAGCTCCACGTCACAAGAGGGGATCACAATTCTAGGCTCACAGGAGAGGTCCACAGGTCAAGGTTGTTGGAGGGGACCACAGGTCCAGGTCACAAGAGGGGACCACAGTTACAGATTCACCAGAGGGACCACAACTCTAGCTTGCAGGAGGTGACTGACCTCTGGCTGGAGTTGGGGAGGACACTTCAGCTCCCAATGGGGTCCACTGCTTGATACTTATGGAAGGGGACCACAGCTTCAGCTCTTTAGACTCCGATCACATTTCAGACTCTGGGGAGGGGAGCTCAGATACAGGTTCACGGGAGGCAACGACAGTACTAGGTTCACAGTGGGGGACCTCCGCTCTTGTTCAAGGGAGATATGCCCAAGAAGGGAGCACTGAACAGCTCCAGTTTTATGGGAGTCAGCAACAGTTCCAGGCTCATGGGAGATAACCATAGTACCAGGCTGATGGAAGAGGACTATAGCTACAGGCTCATAAGAGACAATCATAGTTACAGGTTCACTGGACAGGAACACCACTACTAAATTCATGGGAAGGGACCCCAGCTTCAGATTCATGGGAGGTGAACCCTTTCAGATTCACAGGAAGGAGGTTATTGTTTCAATCATGCTCGTTCCTTTACCTTCATCTTTCCCTTGCTCTGTCCACAGGATTATACTCTTGTTTAAGGCAGAGCATTGTGGCTTTTGTGCAGCAAACAAAGGCCACAGTTATTTTCTGGCTTGAATTTCTCACTTGAGGGACATCGATAATGTAGAAAACCACCTTTTGCTTTTCCCCAAGGAGACAGATGGATTGTGAGTTTTGTTATTGTTGTTTTACTTGACTAAGGTTCTGTTTTTATGTTTTATTTTAATTGTGGCCTTCACTTCTCCCTGTCTGGACAGGGCCTGGGGGATGAGTGATGTGACACATCTTCACAGGAGTCGCACTTTGCAGATAGGCTCTACCACACTCTTCTTGGCTCCTCGGCCAGTCTCTTTGCCAAGTACTTTCTGGCCTGCCCCCAGCTTGTCAGGTAGATGATGGTGGTGGGGAGGGGCTGACAGTGAGTGCACCAGGCGGAAGCAAGGCATTGCACGGTCTTGTTGTACCTGGGGCTTCCGTTTCCCATTGCTGCTTTGACAAAGCTCAAAAGAATTTAGTCGCTTAATCTTTTGTATTACATTTAGTGGTTCAGAAATCTGATTTAGGTCTCAACGGACTAAAATCAGTTGGCTGCATCACATTCCTTATTGAAATTTCTTGGGAAGAGTCTGCTATGGCATTCCAGTTGGTGACAGAATTCATTTCCCTGTGTCTGTAGGACTGAGATTCCTGCAGCTATCAAAAACCAGTACCTCCTCAGTATGGCGTGGCACGTGGAGACTGGACAGTGATTGTGTGAAGGACTGGTGCAGGTAATCACAGCTGGAGGGACTTGATGAGTGTGACAGTCAGGTCATGTCTCATGTCAAGAATTTTGTACCACGTCCTTTTGCTCTTAACATTTTCTTCCTCTTATTATTTCCCAAGTCTTGGTAGAGGGTTGGGAAGCACAGAGGGGCGGGCAAAGGGGTGAAAATTTCTCTATTCAGATAAAGTTTACATTTTCCTTGAGAATCACTGAGGATATGTGCCAAGTTCTTTCTCACTTGAGTTTGGACTTTCTAAACTCCAAGCAGACTATCCCCTGGAGTTTACAGAGTGGTCTATTAGTTTTAAACATGAAAATAAGTTCTCTTATGCCTATACTCTGGTCACATATATTAAAATTGGGGTTACCTCCAGCAGGTTATGCATATTTTCAAAAATTATTTCTCAGATTGGGCTACCTCTATACCCTATTAAACTCAATAGATGCTTATAGCACCAAGTGTATTCTGAACATGGAATGATTAATTCAATAACATCTTATTTGCAAATTGACAGTCCCTATTAGGCATTCACTTTTTAATATCTTTGGAATAATATATTATCTCTCCAGCTTCCACCACTTCCTTTGTCAGGAAAAAAAATAATCACCCCACTTTGGCCCAAAGCTGTCTTGTGTTCTAAAACATCCCTATGCTGAGGAGTATTCTGAATCATGGGAAGTTGATTAGGGATCAGTAAAATTCTCAGACTTGTTTCTAATGAGGAATCCAGCAACTGCAAAATATATAAGATATGACAATATTTAAAATAAATATTTTTAGACTGATCAACCTATTTATGTTCTATGTTTTCATCTAATAATTGTTATCCACTTTTACTAGTACTGTAATTCTCAAAGGATTGTGAAAACTTCTTTAAGAATGGCCTTCTGTCCGTGAAATGCTGATAAACCAATGCATGCATTTTTCAGTCTGCAAAGTTTTCTCCACAGAGCTTACTAAGTGCTTAGTTAAGATAGAAAATGCTTAAACTTGTGTATGCTTTATAGGAATGATAACACTATTTACAATCTTAGTTATTGTCCATAGTTCTAGGAATCATGGGAGATATTTTAT
This sequence comes from Rhizomys pruinosus, assembly GCA_009823505.1. Lineage (NCBI taxonomy): Eukaryota > Metazoa > Chordata > Mammalia > Rodentia > Spalacidae > Rhizomys > Rhizomys pruinosus. Next base: position 2,029,216 of record VZQC01010757.1, read on the forward strand.
TTTACAGTACATTAGATATGAGGGCTATGTATTGAAACTACTGAAACTTCTGACATCTCAAGGCCTGAAATTCTGAATTTTTTATAGCTTGTTTTAAACATTTTAAAGAAACTTTGAGAAATCTATTAAGTTTTCAAAGTTAAATTGATGCTAGACCAAGAAATAGGAAGTGTAAATTTGATTTTTTTTTTTAGAAATTGAAATTAGTTCACAAATTATAAAGTTTGAAGCCCTGTACTGTGATGATTTAGCAACTGATAAAACTCTTGCATATGTTTATATGTGAGCATGTGAACATGTGTGTATGTATGTATGTGTGTAGGTTGTGTATGTGTATGTATGTGTGTGTATGTGTGTATGTGAGTGTGTATGTGTATGTATGTGTATGTATGTGTGTATATGTGTGTTTGTGAGTGTGTGTATATGCGTGTATGTGTGTATGAGTGTGTGTGCATGTGTGTGTATATGTGTGTATGTGTGTGTATATGTGTGTGTGAGTGTGTGTATGTGTGTGTATGTGTGTGTATGTGTGTATGTGTATATGTGTGTGTGTGTGTGTGTGTGTGTGTGTGTGTAAGCTAGAGGTCAACCTCAGACATTATTTCTTAGGCGTCATGAACCTTCATTTTTGAGACAGAGTCTTTCATTGGGACTTAGGGCTTGCCAATTTGTTTAGGCTGGCAAGCCAATGGGTCCCTGGGATCTTCCTCTTGTCTCTGACTCACAAATGTTGGGATTAGAAGGACCTCCCATCACATCCAGCTTTTTATGTGAGTGATAGGGATTAAAGCAGGTCCTCATGGTTGTGACATAGTCACTTTACCACACAAGTCATTGCCCTGCCTCCAAGCTCTTTTTTTTGAAAGGTAGTAATTTCTTTATTATTTGACACTTTCCTCATTATTTCTATTTCATGATTGAAAAACTGAGAAATGATAAAAACGATAAACAATTTGCTCAAATTTATAGACACCAGGTAGAATTTGAATTTGTGATCGTCAACATAGTTGGACTAAGAAACACCTAGGGCATTAATGAGGGAAATCTTTGGTGCCTTTGAAACTGTTTCCAGGGAGGTTTTACAGGTCAGAAGGATCCACCCTGAATGGGGGTGGAATCATCCTGTGCACAGGCATCTTGGGACTGAATATAAAATAAGAAGAGGGGAGGGAGAGATGGCCTAGCGGTTGAGAGCGCCGACCGCTCTTACAGAGGACCCGGGTTCGACCCCCAGCACCCACATGGCGGCCGAGAACCGTCTGAAACTCCAATTCCAGGAGAACTCCAGTTCCAGGGGAATCCGACGACCTCTTCTGACCTCCGCGGCATTGCACGTCATGGATGCACAAACTTGCATGCAGGCAGTACATTCATACACATAAGAAATAAATAAAATAAAATAAAATAAAATAAAATAAAATAAAATAAAATAGGAAGAGAAAACTGATGTCCTGGCATTCCCCTTGCTTTGCTCCCTAATTGGTGGCATGAGGAACCAACCTATTCTTGTGAGTTTGCCTTGTTTGTCCTGATGTAAATCATTCCTCTTCACTGTAAAAGAATAAACCCTTGTTGCTTTAAGAAGGTTCTTTTCTGGTATTCCATTACAGCACACACACTCTAACTATAGATTGGACATTTACCATGGGACCTCTTGAAGTACAATTTTTACTAAACTTACTCCAAGTATATTCTACAATTATTCTTGCAATTAAATAACACAACTATCATTATGTAACAGTTTAGATTTACAGTCTGTATGAAGAATAGGAGAAATGTTTCATTTGAGCTGATAATGTCAGCCAAAATTGTAAATATAACTGAGGCTACCTGACTTCAAACAAAGGCTAAGATAGTGCCAGTAGGATGCACTGCAGACTTTGTTTAAATATAAGACATTGACCTATCTTTTTGTTTGTTTGTTGTGGGTCAGAAATATAGTATATGGAATGATATAGAGTTAACTAACATAAATTGGAAAGAATATTTTTATCATCAACTCTTCCCCGGAATCACCAGTAAAGGAATTAAATTTCTTTTCCAGAGGGTATTAGTATTTATTACATGATTTACCTTATTGCTTTAATCTTTATTAAAGGCCGTGTATATAAAAGATAAAGCAATAGGGATTTTTCCAGTTGAAAGGGGGGAAGAAAAATCAATTTTCAGCCCGCTGAATCTTATGATCCTCAACCAAGTTTCAAACGTTTCATTCTTCATAGAGACAATTATGAAATAACAATGTTTATAAGTATATGCTGTGTGTGTTTTACAACCTTTGAATGTTGTTTTCACAAGCTTTTGAATAATTACTGCTGTTTATAATCTGCATCTGTTATAAAATCAAATATAATGCATTACAAATATAGTTCTTGTGAATAGAATGAAAAGGAAGCATGAAGCAATAAGACTAAGTAATGTATTGTTTCAGAAAGGAAATCAAAGAGTGGGAGATGTGTTCGGGTGCCTAGAGGAGAAACTTTGATTTCAATTTTTAGGAAGGCCTGTTGGGATGGCATTATATTGATGAATTCATAAAGGATCAGGATACAAACCTACTTTCAATGAGTCTCTGAACAGGTGGATAAAACAAGAAGTTTATACAACACAGAGTATAAACAATATGTACCAAGTTATTGTACATTTCATTTTGGCTTCAGCCTAAACAGCATTCATTCTTGGGATTCAGACACATCTGGAAGTATCAGCCAAACAGCCTGGTCAGTCAGGGATTTCAGAAACACGCACATACACGCACACACTTGTGTGTGCGTGTGTGTGTGTGTGTGTGTGTGTGTGTGTGTGTGTGCATATGAGTCAAAGATGGGGCTGAGGAAACCCAACCTCAGTCAGATGGAAGGAGTGGTAGAAGAACAGAGTGACAGAGTGAGTGTAAGTTAATATCACTTTAAATTTCAAACTACTTTTTTTCTTGTCTTTTTGAGACAGGATCTCCCTTTAGACCCAGTTGTCCTGGAACTTGCTATGTAGACCAGGCTGACCTTGAACTTATATAGATTCACCTGCCTCTGCCTCCCAAGTGCTGGGATTAGAGGCATGTACCACCATGCCTGGCTTCAAACTACTTTTCATACAGTTACATCTGCATTATAAATCAAGAGAGCTTTGTGGAAATACTTCAAAACATTTGGCATCATGACCAAGTTGTCTAATCCTCCTCACAGTGTGACAGGAAAAGGTGAGGAGATATCTTCCCTTACATAGTCAAAGACCTTAATAGAGCTTCTGTTTCTCCAGGTTTCACGGGAATCAACAATATTGTCTGGGAGCAGGAGCAGCATATGACAGAAAGGTCAATTACAAGCCACTGAAGTGACTCATGTACACGATACAATATGTGGGAAGAACGCATGCTTGCTTGGATGAGGTGATAGTATAAGATACAGAGTGGGGGCTAGAAGTGGTCACAGAAAGGGCAGCGAATGGCTTATGGACATGCTGGCCCATTAGAGGCACCATTATTGACTAAAGAGACATTGGGATAGATGTAATAACTGTGGTAGCAATGTCTAATGGGACTATTGTGCCAGGTAGATGTTGGGAATCTGTTAGAAATGCAGCTGGCTCTTTATGATGTTGGAAGGAACAGGGTGGTATTAATACTGGTGCTCTTTCAGGGCTTACTGAAATGAGTGTTCTCACATGTAGGTGGAGTGTCTGATTCCAGCTCACATATGTTCTCTTACATATTTTCTTTATCCAAACAGTCCTTGTCCAGTTATGTATCAGTGGAAGATCCATGGCTCATGGTCATGGTCAATATGCATGCCCGTATGATAACCCCTTTGTTTCCTAGAAGCAAATTCTGCAGGATTACGTCAGTCTCCAGCTCTTACTTTCTAGATCCACATTTCAAATTACCTCCACTGGTTTAAGTTGCGCATTACATGCTAAAAACTTAGAATTCCATCTACTATTTGAAAAGCAATAGATTAAGTGGGATACAAGGAAAATCATAAACTTGTGTGGTTTATAACTAGCTAATGACTTGGCATAAAGAAGATCAGAAAATTAAAGGTCAGAAGCATATGGTAGACTAATAGGAGTAGACACAAAGTAGGGGTATCTTTGAGCCACATGGTAATGATGTCTTGAGAACATCTGTTACAGAAGAGGAATTAAATCCCCCAAGTGTACAAGAAATGTCAGTTAGTAGATCACAATCAGTGTCTGTCCTTTGGTGGGAGAGCAGGATGCTATGCTTGGTCTACACAGTTTTCATCCTTTCATCAAGGATGAATATGATCTTCCAAAAATGAATAACATTGAGCCAAAAAAGATCAGCTAGTAACTTGTGCTGAAGGGGCATGAGAGGCAACAACACCTTAAAGGAAGTAAGGCAGACGGGCCAGGCTTGTTTACAACTGAGAGGCCCTTATCAGCTGGTCTTAAGTAAATAAGACCTCCGCTAAAGGAAGTAAGGTAGGAGGGCCAGCTGGGGGCTAAAGGAAGTAAGGTAGGCCCGGCAAGGGTTGTTTTGAAACTTTTCTAATTGGCTCTAGCTATTTGACCTTTAAGATGATTGGCTGTTCCCTTGTGGTCTTTGCCTTTATAAGCTGCTGTAGTGCTTGCAATAAATGAGATTGGCTGTGACTGACTCCTCGTTTGTCTGAGTGTCTCTGGGACATGGGAGGCTGCGAGGTGGGGCAGACTGCGCACCTGTCTTTCCCCTTCCATCTGGCTGTGGTGCGGGGCAGGACCCCACATTGTGCCATGTAGGTTATGTCAGACCATCAGACCCTTTGCAATAGGGAAAGCATAATTTTTTAGACTACGGTTGATACAATCCAAGTATGGACTTGCTGCTCCTTGCAATGCCTTAAACTTCCACATTAACTAAGGGTTGGAGGCTCTGTTCTAATAACACAGGACGTCACAGAACATAATCTTAATTCAAGGGACCTGCTTTTGAGAAAGGAAGTTCCAATTGTGCACTTTGATCATAGATCCCTTGGAGTATGCCCCACTTAAACTGTTCCACTAATGAAGTTAGAGGAATCCCTAATGGGTTCGTTGCTATATACTAGAACATGGAATCATTTGTTGTTAGTGGTTAATGCTATTAAACTGTAGATCCAATAGTTATAACAGGCCTAGGAAGTAAGAGTGACCCACTTGACTGATACAGAAATTTGAGATTTTCAACACTACTTTAGTCTCTGTAGAACTTGAGACTTTGATTTGTTCTTCTACTGGAAAATAGAACATTTTATCACAAGATTTAAACCTGTATGTATTACTTGGTTTCTTTAAATACCTTTTAGTCAGTAGACCAGAAAAAATACTAACGATAAATAAGTATAGTGTATTTTAGGGCCAATTGTTCCTCATTATCATAGTACATTATAGTTGTTACTCCAAACCGGAGCATCTCTCTAAGTGTAAATGTAAGCAAAGAAATATAGTAATCATGATCTAAAATTCTGTCCTTATCCATGGGCTCGAGATGGCATGGATATCAGTGAAGGTCATCTTACAATCTAAGACAGAGATACTGACAAATGAAAATTCTAGAAGTGAACCTTGAAAGTGTAGGATGGGGTATTTTAGTCATGGCTTCAGGATGCTATTCATTCTACTAACCCAGAATGCTAGAGTCCCTTCTGGATGGAATAAATTGGATGGCATGCAAGTGGATCCAAATAACACAAAGATGTATGCCATTGTGGGTTTATGCACATGCCCTTGACCATTACACATAACAACCTTTCAGTAGCTCTCAGTGTAATGATTCATAAATGGACCTTTCATTCAAGAATTATTATTAGTTAAATAGAAGCCATGTCCTACCACCTCTGATTAGCAGATCATGGGCAGTGACAGTGGCATGTAGTGCTACCTTTAGACTAGGGTACCTTTGTGGTGAAATTTCCACTAGAAAACATCACTGTTTGGTCAGAGTAAAGCTATTTACCAGCAGAGAAAGCCTTTCATATGTATCCCTGGATATGCTTTACCATACTTTTCTCTTTCCACTTCTTAGGAAAGCACTCTTCCCCCAAACACCACATAATAAGCAGCCTTGGCTTTGGTTCTGTACTTTATACAGCACAAACTATGATGCCAGTGAAGTGCCTTGCCTCTCTCCTTTTCTGTAGAAAAAGAAATATTGACCACAGTTATAACTGCAGACAGACCAAACAACATAAAATATATCAAATGGCTGTTGAGGTATTCTCAAAATAATGGGAGAATATTCTTTCAAGAAACTATAACATAACAAGAGTAAAGAAACCTACCGTTGATATATTTCCAATTCCAATTGTAGGCTGGAGTAGTTTGGCAAGCAATGGTTAGGTTACATTGTATTCACAGGAAACATTCACTTGTAGTTAATTGTTTGCCTTTTATCAGAAATTGAAGTATTCTTTATTTTACCACATGTGCAAAGTCAAGTCATAAAGGACATAACTTTGGGTGTATTTCTCTTTGGCCATTTTGAACCTAATTAGTGACATGAACCCTCGAACATGATTTTCCCTATAAAACATCCAAAGAGTAAATATAAACTTGAGGCTCACTTGGAATCATTTCCCTATAGCCTACATCAGATATCTTCTCAAGTACTTTGATTTCCATTGTTGAAACTAAAAAATTACAATCTGACTCCTTGAGATATCACTTCAATTAACTTGACTTAGTTTAAAAATATATTCTAGTCACCTGTAAGACCTGAAACTCTGGAACTTCTAGGAGAAAGAGTAGGGAAGATACTTCAAGATCTAATCTCAGGCAGCTAACTGCTATCTGGTTGGATTTAAGGCTTGCTTTAAAAGAGGAAGCTGATAACTGGTACTGCAAATATGACAAAGAATCAATATTTTGGAAGCTCACAGGCCCCAGCAGTGATCCTATGACTATTCTACCAAATGAACATAGTATAAAACTGCCCTTAAACTCTTATCTCTATACCACTAGATTGCTCTCAACCTCATTGGAAAAGTTTCTTTATGCAGTGGACAACACAGAAATTCACAACTGATCAAAATGCAGAAAGTAGGTATTAGTGAAATGATCAGCCACACATCAGACAGTTATATAATCTCTACCCCAAAGGCTGAGGGAACATTATAAAGAAGGGTCAGAAAGACTGAAAAAGCCACAGATTTGGAGTACTGTCTTGATATGGTGTCTTCTGGACATGACCTGACTCCTGTATTCATGAACTCATAGCTCTAATGTTTTTCTCCAAAAGATCTGCACAAGATCAATCAAACATATATTCTAACATGGAGCAGGAGAGGACTCCCCAGCCCCCACCCCTACCTGAAGAGCTATTGTCAATTGATGGCTTCTGGGGAGAGAAAATTGGTTTTCTTTAAGGACATGGCCTTAAAGATAAGATAGACTGCCAGATAGACTGCAGTGCAGTGAATGGCTCCACACCTATGGATTTATGAGTAGCAGGAATAATACTTGATGGGTTATTAAAAACTGAGAGCACAAAATTGGGAGGGTTTAGGAGGTGGGGGGGTGGATAATCTGGGAAGAGTAAGGGGGAGTAGTGGGAGGGTGAATATGATCAAGATATGTCATAAAATATACTCAGATGGGGCCTGGAGAGATAGTTCAGTGATTAAGAGCACTATTTGCTCTTGCAGAGGACCTGGGTTCGATTACCAGCACCCACATGGTGGCTAATGATCATCTGTAATACCAGGTCCAGGGGAATTTGAGGCCTTCTCACTCTATGGGTACGACAGGACATGGGTGCATTTATAAACATGCAGGCAATACACTCATATACATAAAATAATAAAATATTTAAAAATAAATACTCCAAAAATTTATATCAAAAAGAATATATATATTTTTTTCTAGTCACATAGAGGTGGTATCTAAATTTACTTCTAACCATTCAGTTTAAATTTATTCCATATGGATTTTATAGAGCAATTATAAATTCTGAATGGATATCTCATTATTTTCTCCCCTTCTAGGATATCACTGAACACTTAAAAAAAATCAGACGGAGCTAAAGTAGAATAAAGAGATATCCTTAGTATCAATCATTAATAGAAAATCAAAATAGCAGTACCTTTAATCTTAGAAGACTGATCATGGAGATTTTCAAGGATACTAGATTATCTTCATGTTTTGGGTTCAGAACTAAACTTAACAGTTGAGAGCAGAAGATTTGATCTCTTTTTAATTTATCTTTAAACTAAAACAATTTCTTTATATTTTAGGATTAACCTAGAAGTTATATACCACTCCCTCAAATTGCCTACCTACATAGCTTTCAGGAGATTCTTAACACTGGAAATAGCTGCAGTGGAGGACTATTTATCAGAAGGTTGATGTCTATCAGTGAGACCTAGAGACTGCTGAACACAGGCATATCAGTCATTTCTGAAACGAAGAAATTTTCTTTTATTCATAAATACTCCTAGATATGCCTGTCAAAGTGACTATGTCTCCATCACTGGAGATTTGTTTATTTGGCTTAAGGCTTTGCTTCCCTGTGATTTGATTTAACAACTGAGATGCTGGGCAGCCAGGCTGAACTAGCTTGGAATCCTTATCTGGAACTGCTTTTGCAGAGGGGAAAAATAGCATTTTCCTTCTGGCCCCATTCTTCTTACTTTCTAAGGTTTTAAATCAGAACAAATACGATAAGAATAAAATTCCTAAGGCCAATTTTCCCTATCTACAACATGAGACTAGTCCAATACTTCCCAAGCTTTGTTCTGTGGTGATGTTAATAAATGATACGGTTTTCTTAAAATCAGAAGTACTGCGTTTACCTTACACCATAATAAAGAATTACAATGCAATTAGAAGCTTTGAGAAATGTTATAGGAAAGGAACTTGTTTGTTTTCCTCTGTTTTAACTTACGGAACTAATAAAAACGTTCCATAGCTCATCATTTAGCCTCTTGCAAGCCACCAATGTGGGAAACCTAGACAGAAAATACTGGTCTGTCTGATACATGGACATATTTGTCATACAATATTCTCACCTAGGGACTTCTGCTATGAGAATAGTCATCGTGAGTTCTTTTGTTATTAGAAATAAATATGGATTATGCATTAATGACATAGAATGGTGGTTAATTGTACAAATTATTATAAGGAAGCAAGTTTGTCATACTTCTAATAAGATTATTAGTTATTGCCATAAAATGAATGTATACATAACTTAAAAACTTCTCAATTGCAAGTTTTAGGACTCCAGCTCAAACTTGAACAAATAAGAGTATCTCCTGGGTGATGAAATTAGGAGATCTTGGGCTTCAAGTATTTCAGGAATAAGAAAGACATGGCAAGATTGTACTGCAGTGTCAGAGCCTGCACCCTGCCCAGGATCCCTTCAGCTTCCTTTAACTGCAATGATTTTTTTATTTTTTGGTTTCATCTTCTGTTATTTAGTTGTTTTTTTTCTCCATGCCTAGAGAAACAGGTCAAATGCCAATTTACATCCTTCAAAGTCCATGTCTTAACAAGACAAGTTCATTTTCACTTGTTTCATACAAAACTCTCAAGAAGGAATCTCTTTGGACTTATTACATCATTCATCAGGCTTGGAGTACTCCCTGTGACCAGATAAACTGACAAAATGACTGTTTAGACTTGAATGCGCACTTTTTAAACTTGGAAGGCTACTGAGTTCCCTTAAATTAGTTTCTAAAAGAGGAGCGAAGGGGTTCCTAGATAGACAAAAAAAATGTTCACAATATTTAACCCTTGTATTGACATACTGTGTTGGATTGCTTTAGTGTCAATTTGACAGATCTGGGTTAAGGGATACACAATTGGGGAATTGCCTCCATTGAACTGGGCTGTGGCCATGTCCGTAGGGTATTTTCTTGATTGTTGAGTAATGTGACAAGGCTTGTGCTTCAGCTCCTGCCTTCAAGTTCCTGCCCTGAGTTCCTATCTTCGGGTATATACATGATGAACTGTGACCTTGGAGATGTAATATGAATAAAACTCTTTCTAACTCAAGTTGGTATTTGTCAGAGTGTTTTGTCACAGCAATGGAGAAGCAAACTAGAGCAGAAAGTGGTAGCAGGATCCTGGACTATTACTGTGACAGACCTGACCTTGATATTTAGGGGATAATTATGGAAGTGTTTGGAACTTTAGGTTAGAAAAGTCATTAAGTGCTCAGAGTTTGTTGCTGTGGAGTTTGGAACAGTTATGCTGAAAGAGTTGTAGACAACGGGGTTTTGGCTTGTGAAGTTTCAAAGCGAAGCAAAGACTACTAGGCCAGTTTGTATGATATTTTGAATCGAGAATCAGTGTGTTCTGGTCAGCTGGGGCTGAAGAATCATCTGTGGTTAAGAAGAGACTAGAACCTGAAGTGAAACCTTTGTTTTACTTGAACAATTGATGCTGGTTAGCTGAGGCTGTAAAAACAGCCTTAACAAGAGACCAACATCACATCACTGTCTTGAAATCTTCTGGGAAAATTTTCCTCTCGGTCAGCACACTGAAGCTGTGGTGCAGAGGGGGACCTGAGCCTCCATCTCAAGCTGGAAGCAAGACTTTTACCAAGTGTAAGAGTCTCCTGCATGGTTCTGATGTTGAAATTGTGAAGAAGTCACAGAGAGCAGCTGAGGCTTGGCATTATGAGAGGCCAGGAAAGGCCATTGGTGAAAGCACAGCCTCAGTTACAAGTGAAGACTCCAGGATTGCAGGGATCATGAAGACAATTGAGGCTTTGAACCAGAAGAGGTCAGAAGAACCCATTGGTGAAAGTACTGCCTCAGTTTCAGTGGAAACCCTAGCTTTTGGGAGGTGCCAGGGCCATGGGATGACCACCAAGGACAGCAGCAGGTGTGGAATGGAGTTGGCCCGGGCCTAGAAAATCAGTTGTGTGTGCTGTGGATGGCAGAGTAGGGGAGGGGAGTTGCCCAAACCTTTTGGAGCCCAAATGATTATGAGTGAATTCCCGATGTCCAGCCTTGAGACCTACTTTGCTGGACTTGGGTTTTACTTATGTGTGCCCGATTATTCCCTTTTGAAATAGAACAGTACTTGTTTTGGATTCTATACGAGCCCATTGTTAAGAGACCACTTTAAGAAATGGTGAACTTCTTCTGGGTATTGTGGTGTATGCCTTTAATCCCAGCACTTGGGAAGCAGAGGCAGGCAGACCTCTGGGAGTTCATGGCCAACCTGGTCTACATAGTGAGTTCTAGGCCAGCTTGGGCAACAGGGAGAGACTATATAAAAAAAAATCCCACAAACAAAAAAAATGTTCAGGTTTTTAGGGTTTGGGATTTTTAAGGACTGTGGGGCTTTTAAGGTTTGTACTGTCCTATGTAGTAATATTAATGTTAAATCATATCTTGGGGAAAAGAAATGCAAAGATGGTTGTTTAATAGTGATGTGTTTTGTGTTTCAAGTTGACAAGGAGTCAATTGTGCTGGATAGCTTTAGTGTCAATTTGACACACCTGGGTTAGGGATCTTCAGTTGGGGAAAAACCTCCATTTGACTGGCCTGTGACCAAGTCTGTAAGGGTATTTTATTTTTTTTATTATTATTTATACATACTTTTTTTTTTATCAAATCTAGACACATGTCGCCCCCATCCCCCCACCCCTCCAGAGCTCATGCATTCTGCCAAACATGCTATTCATCTCTTTCTCAGTCTTTCTTAATATTCTCCATGGGGAAGTTGATTGTTTGTAGCAGAAGTTCACAGTTTCAGTCAGTTCTTTGATGCAGTCCTTTCTGTTGTTGTTGTTGTTGTTGTTTCCAAGATGCATCACTCCCAACTGCTTTGGACAAAAGCTCAAGGGGTCATGCACAGGAAATATTTACAACTGGGTAATTGGCACTAGCATCCACAGATGAGGGATACCATTCTTCATTTGTTTTTCTGGGACTGTGTTACTTCACTCAGCATGATGTCCTCTAGCTCCAGCCATTTTCCTGCAAAGCTCAGGATGTCATCTTTCTTTACTGCTGCATAGAACTCCATTGTGTAGATGTACCACATTTTCTCTATCCATTCGTCAGTTGAGGGGCATTTAGGTTGGTTCCAGCTCTTTGCTATTGTGAAGAGAGCTGAAATAAACATGGCCGTGCATGTATCTCTGTGGTGGCGTAAGTCTTGAGGGTACATGCCCAGGAGTGGTATGGCTGGGTCGGGTGGCAAGTTCATTCCAAGTCTTCCAAGGGTTCTCCACACTGCTTTCCATAGTGGCTGTACGAGTTTACATTCCCACCAGCAGTGGATGAGTGTTCCCCTTTCCCCACAACCTCTCCAGCACTTGGTATCATTTGTTTTCTTGATCCTAGCCAGTCTTACTGGAGTAAGATGATATCTTAAAGTGGTTTTGATTTGCATTTCCTTAATGATTAGTGATGTTGAGCAGTTCTTGAGGTGTTTCTCAGACATCTCTAATTCCTCGCTTGTGAAGTCTCTGTTCAGTTCTTTGCTCCATCTATTGAGCGGGTCGTTTGTTTTCTTTTTTCTTTGTTTTTTGAGTAGTTTATATATTCTGGAAATCAATGCTTTGTCAGATGTATCTGCAGTGAAGGTTTCCTCCCACTCTGTGGGATTTCTCTTCACTTCCTTGATTGTTTCTTTTGATGTACAGAAGCTTTTGAGTTTGATGAGGTCCCATTTGTCAATTGTCGACCTTAATTCTTGTGCAGCTGCTGTCTGATTTAGGAAGTCTTTTCCTACGCCTATGTCTTGTAGTCTGCTGCCAACTTTTTCTTCTATCACCTTCAGAGTTTGGGGTTTCACGTTGAGGTCTTTAATCCATCTGGAGTTGACTTTTGTACAGGGTGAGAGGTAGGGGTTTAATTTCATTCTTCTACAAGTGGTGATCCAGTTTTGCCAACACCACTTGCTGAAGATGCTGTCTTTTCTCCATTGTGGTTTCTTGGCCCCCTTGTCAAATATGAGATGGCTGAAATTGTATGTGCTCAGATTTGGATCTTCGGTTTTGTTCCATTGGTCAACAGGTCTGTTTTTGTGCCAGTACCAGGCTGTTTTTATGACTATAGCCCTGTAGTATAGTTTAAAATCTGGTATAGAGATCCCTCCTGTGTAGCTCTTTTCACTCAGGATTGATTTGGCTATTCGGGGTCTTTTGTTTTTCCAAATGAATTTAAGAACTTTTGTTTCCAAGCCTGTGAAGAAACTCTTGGGGATTTTGATTGGGATTGCATTAAATCTATACAAGAGTTTTGGTAAAATGGACATTTTTACAATGTTAATTTTCCCAATCCATGAGCATGGGAGGTTTTTCCATCTTCTGAGGTCTTCTTCAATTTCTTTCTTTAAGGGTTTAAAATTTTTGTTGTAGAGGTCTTTGGTGTCTTTGGTTAGGTTTGTTCCTAGGTATCTTATTGTTTTTGAGGCTATTGTGAGTGGGAAGGTCTCTTTGAATTCTTTCTCCAGTTGCTTGTTCTTGGTGTAAAGAAAGGCCATTGATTTTCTAAGGTTAATTTTGTATCCTGCCACTTTGCTGAAGCTGTTAATCGTTTCTAGGAGTTTTCTGGTGGAGTTTTTTGCATCCCTTAAGTAAACAATCATATCATCAGCAAATAGGGATAGTTTGACTTCCTCTTTTCCAATTAGTACTCCTTTAATATCCTTTTCTTGCCTTATTGCTCTAGCAAGTGTTTCAAGCACTATATTGAAGAGGAGTGGTGATAGGGGGCAGCCTTGCCGAGTTCCTACCTTTAAAGGGAATGTTTCTGTCATTTCCCCATTTAGGATGATATTGGCTGTGGGTTTCCTGTATATGGCTTTGATTACATTGAGGAATGATCCCTCCAATCCAATTCCTTCTAGGACTTTAAGCATGAAGGGATGCTGGATTTTGTCAAAGGCTTTTTCAGCATCAATTGAGATGATGGTGTGGTTTTTGTCTTTGATTCCGTTTATGTGTTTGATGATGTTTATTGATTTTCGTATGTTGAACCATCCCTGCATCTCTGGTATGAATCCAACTTGGTCATGATGGATGATCTTCTTGATGTGGGTCTGTATGCGATTTGCCAGTATTCTGTTTAGAATTTTGGCATCTGTGTTCATGAGGGAGATGGGTCTATAATTCTCCTTTTTAGTTGTATCTTTGCCTGGTTTTGGTAATAGAGTGATGTTGGCTTCATAGAAGGAATTTGGGAGAGTTCCCTCTGATTGTATACTTCTAAACAGTTTCAGAAATAATGGTTGTAGGTCTTTTTGAAATGTTTTATAGAATTCTGCTGTGAAACCGTCTGGGCCTGGGCTTTTTTTAGTTGGGAGGCTTCTTACTACATCCTCTATTTCTTCATATGTTATGGGTCTGTTTAAGCTGCTGGTCTCCTCTTGGCCAAGCTTTGGTGATTCCCAAGATTTCAGATATTCATCCATTTCTTCTAGATTTTCAAACTTGGTAGAATATAGGTTCTTGTAATATTCCCATATAATTTTCTTGATCTTTTCCTTGTCCGTTGTGATATTTCCCTTTTCATCACAGATTGTATTGATTTGGAGTTGTTCCTTCTTTCTTTTTGTTAACTGGGCTAGAGGTCTGTCTATCTTGTTTATTCTTTCAAAGAACCAACTTTTGGCTTCATTGATTTTTTGTATTGTTTTCTTTGTTTCTATTTCATTGATTTCTGCTCTGATTTTTGTTATTTCTTCCTGTCTGTTGCGTTTAGGGTTCATCTGTTGTTGCCTCTCAAGTGCTTTTAGCTGTAGTGTTAGATCATTCACTTGTGCTCTTTCTGTTTTTCTAATGTAGGCACCCAGGGCTATAAATTTCCCTCTTAGGACTGCTTTTAAGGTATCCCATAAGTTTTGTTGTGTTGTATTGTCATTGTCATTCAGTTCCAGGAATGTTTTTATTTCTTTCTTTATCTCTTCCTTGACCCATTCATTATTCAAGAGTGTGTTGTTTAGTCTCCATGTGTTCTTGTAGGCAGGAGGGCTTGTCCTGGTGTTGATGTTGAGCTTCATTGCACTGTGGTCTGACAGGATGCATGAAATTATTTCAATCTTTTTGTATTTGTAGAGGTTTCTTCTGTGTCCCAGGATGTGGTCGATTTTGGAGAATGTTCCGTGGGGTGCTGAGTAGAAAGTGTATTCTCTGGTATTAGGATGGAATGTTCGGTAGAGGTCTATGAGGTCCATTTGGTGTATCATATCGTTCAGTTCAGATGTCTCTCTGTTTATTTTTTGTCCTGTTGACCTATCCAAAGGACTCAGTGGGGTATTGAAATCTCCCACTATGAGTGTGCTGGGGTTAGTCTGTGACTTGTGGTCCTGGAGAATTGTCTTTATAAAGTTTGGTGCACCAGAATTTGGGGCATATATATTCATAATTGTGAAATCTTCTTGGTGGATTGTTCCTTTGATGAAAATGTAATGGCCTTCTTTGTCTCTTCTGATTTCTTTTACTTTGAAGTCTATTTTATCCGATATTAAAATAGCAACACCTGCTTTCTTTTTGGTACCATTTGCTTGGAATATTTTTTTCCATCCCTTCACTTTAAGGTGGTGCCTGTCCTTGAAGGTAAGATGTGTTTCTTGTAGACAGCATATCGATGGATTCTGTTTCCTAATCCAATCTCCCAGTCTATGTCTTTTGATTGGGGAATTTAGTCCATTAATATTTAAGGTTATGACTGATAGGTTTGTGTTGCTTCCTTTTGCCTTATTATCCATTTGCGGTTTTGGTTTAGGTTTCTACTTCTGCAGTTATGCTTTTATTGATTTCTCTTTCTAGGTGCCTGGGGTTGGTTGCTCCTTTCTTCTGTTCTTTGAATTGCTTCAAGTATTCTCTGAAGGGTTGGTTTTCCGGACATGTATTCTTTCAAGTTGTTTATGTCATGGAAGGTTTTTCTCTCTCCTTCAACTATAATTGACATTTTTGCTGGGTATAGTAACCTGGGTTGGCATCTATTGTCCCTTAACACTGGGAATGCTTTGCTCCAGGTTCTTCTTGCTTTCATAGTTTGCACTGAGAAGTCAGTTGTAATTCTGATAGGTTTCCCCTTATAGGTCACTTGTTGTTTTTCTCTTGTGGCTTTAAGGATTTTGTCTTTGTTTTGGGTGTCTAGCATTTTAACTATGATGTGGCGTGGAGAATTTCTTTTCTGATCTTGTCTGTTTGGAGTTCTATGTGCTTCTTGTATTTGTATTGGTTTGTCTTTTTTTAGTTTGGGGAAGTTTTCATCTATTATTCTGTTGAAGATCTGATCAATACCATTCTCTTGGGATTCTTCTCCTTCCTCTATTCCTATGATGCGGAGGTTTGATCTTTTCATAGTGTCCCACAGTTCCTGGTTGTTCCATTTTTGTGTATTTTTAAATTTTTCATAATCTTTCCTTGAGGTTTTTAGTTGTTCTGTGTTATCTTCCAGGTCTGATATTCTTTGTTCTGCTTCCTCCATTCTGCTTCTGAGGCTTTTTCCATTCCTTTCCTCTTGATTGGATGAGTGTTTGATTTCCTTTTTCATTTCCTCTTCTGATTTCTTTAGTATTTCTACTTCTTTTTGGAGCTTCTCAATCTCTTCTTGTAGCTCTTTGCTTTGCTGGTTGGTTTCCTTATCTTTTTCAGCATGGGATCTTTTCAGTGTTTCTACTTCCTTCCGGAGTTTGTTGTTCTCTCTCTCTAGGTCCTTCTTGAGTTCTTCATTCTCTTTTCTTAGTTCTTTGATTTGTTCTTTATAATCTTGTAGTTCTTTAAATATGTTCCCAATTGTGTTCCTGATATCTGTCTCCTGGGGCATCCCCAGAGGTATTGCACTGCAGGAGTCTTCCATAGGGTTGGTAGAGCTTGGTGGTGGATTATCCTGCCCCTTTCCTGTGTTGTCTCTTCTTCATGTTCCTGGCATATGGGCTTCTCCTTGCCTGTATTCCAATGTGAGTCCTAAATGCCTCTTCACTGTGTTGAATGCTTGCTTTGCTTGCCTCCTTCAGATGCCTTCATAATCCCAGTTGGGAGGGTGCTCTGGTACCTTCTGCTGGCCTCAGGAGATCTCAGATCTCAAGAGTCGCACGACCCCACCTTTAATACCGGCTGGGAGGATAACTCTGCTCCCACAGCCACAAAAGCCAATTAAGCCAAAGACAGCCCTGTGGGGGTATTTTCTTGATGGTTGAGGGCCAAGCCCACTGTAGGTGATGCCATCACTAGATAGGTTGTTCTCTGCTGTATAAGAAACCAGGCTGGGCATGGGCCAGAGGAGCCAGTAAGCAGCATTCCTCCATGACCTGTATTTTGGCTCCTGCCTCCAAATTCCTGCACCTGAGTTCCTATCTTGGGCTCCCTAAAGTGATGAACTGTAACAGGGAAATGTAAGATGTATAAATTCTTTTCTTCCTCAAATTGGTATTGGTTAGAGTGTTTTGTCACAGCAATTGAGGAGCAAACTAGAACACACACTTTTTTTTTAAACTAATACATAAAGTTGCAAAAATGCCCATCCCTAAGGTAAAGAAATTAGCTGCTGGGTATTTGTAAACACATTGTGTATATTTTATCACAACAAAGCCTGACATCTTCATTACTGAATTTAGAATCAGAATTGATTCAACTTTCTCAGTCAGATCTTGATATAATGTTTCATCTTTGGCTATTTATAGACTAAATGAAAAATAAAAATGCCAATATATACACATTCTAAAAGAAAGGTGGGGAGATGAGGCAACCACAGTCAATCCTATGCTTTGAAACATACAATGAAACATGTCACAAGATGACAAGGCTGCTGAATACAGATTTCATTTCTTCATGGTCGCTTTTCATAGGAGTTTCAAAGAATCTCATTGAGTGGACTATCCCATGTTGAAAATTCTCTGCCTATTTTTTTTTTTTTTTACTTATGTGACATACTGAATTTGCTTTAATGAAGACATGATAGGCCTCCAGTAGGCAGGCTCATGCAGCAAATATTTCAATTAAACAATTTTTTTGGGTCTTTTTGAGACAGGGTCTCCCTGTAGCCCCAGCTGTCCTGGACCTCACTCTGTAGACCAGGCTGGCCTTGAACTCACAAAGATCTGCCTGCCTCTGCCTCCCGAGTGCTAGGATTAAAGGCGTTGCCACCACGCTCGGCTCAATTCAATTTTTTCCTCCATAGTCATCCAATTCCTGGGTAATATCATTGGCATAAATATTTTTTCATGTCTGATGCTTATCTTTAAGACTCATATTTCTCCACATCAGCCTTGTATTCTGGTAGACCCTCCTCATATTCTCTAAAAGGGCAATTTGAATTTAACATGGCCAGATTCTTGGGTCTTCTTGTCAGTAAATGGTCCACTTTTCTATGCCAAACAGCATCATAAATCATATTAACAAACCCAAGTTTGATGTTTCTATGACAGCATCTCAACATTTCCACATCTATTAATCTGATTCAACCAGTATCTTCTTTCTTGGCCTTAATGTTTCAAATGTAAAAGCCCCATGACTGCTTGCTCATCTCTAAGCCACCTGTGTCAACTGGTGGTTTGGTTTAATGCTGTTTGTCAAATGAAGGAAATTTCCTTGCTCAAATAATATGTATTCTCATTATTGTGTAACCTTTGAATCACCAACCTTAATCTGGAAGAAGTTCTGTACATCTAGGTGGTAGCTGCCCTCACACCTCATTCTCTAATGGACTCCATCTTGCTCAGTCTAGTCAAGACACACTGAATTGCTCTTTACTGTATTCTTCAGTCCATAGTGCTGCAAGATCTTAATGTTGCTTTTTCCTCTGACTCTATTTGTCTTCAAATGTGAATGTGCCTTCATTCTTTATATTCTTTCTTTTTTTTCCTTGACTGTCACTTGATCTGCCTTATAATCTGTCTACTTATTGAACTTAACTTCATATTATACTATTTCAATTTTTTACTATTTTCTGAGTTTTTTTACAATATATTTTAATCATATTCTTCCCCTTTTTACTACCTCCAGAGTCACCTGCACCTCCCTACATAACCACCACCATTTTTATGCCCTGTTTTTCCCCAGTAAGTCCATTTTCTGTTGCCTAGATCTTTTGAAAATGGTACCAGCACTGGAGTGTGGTCAATCTAATGGGGGAACACCCCTAAAGAAAACCAACTCTTCCTCTCTCAGCATCTCTCATGGGCCAAGAGTTCTTTGGTTAGTAGTGGGAGTTCATGCCCACCTCTCCTCTGCATGGTGGGATTTCATCTGGCTTGAGCCTGAGCAGTTTTTGTGAATATTGTCACAATTGGTGTGAGTTAATACATGCAACAACCCTGACTGGAATACACTGTTTCCATGTTGCCACCCACTATCTGTGGCTCTTTTTAAAAATTTTCAGCACCTTTAGTTATCAGGGAAATGCAAATTAAAGCTTACTCCAAACTCAGTGACGAAATGCAAACACAACAAATGCTTGTGTGGATGTGGAGAGAGAAAGGGGACACTTACAAGAGTGCACACTTGTGTAGCCACTATGGAAATCAATGTGGTTGTTCCTCAAATGCTAGAAATAGATCTACCTCAAGCTCCAGGGATATTGTTATTGGGCATATATACTCAGAGGACTCTGTATCCCACTACAGAGATATTTTCTCATCCATGTTCATTGCTGCTCTATTCACAATAACCAGGAACTTAAAACAGACTAAATGTCCATTAACTGATGAATTGATAAGAAAAATATGGGCGGAGCCTGGCCTTGCCCTGGCACATCAGAAACTCTGAAATGCTTCATGGCAGAGCAGTTGAATAAGGAAGAGCAGCAGCAGGTTCCTGGAAAACCAGGCACTTTCACTTGGCAGGGCCTGTCAACTGCACACGATTAAAGTAAACCCTCACTGGATCCAATAGTGCCTTTAAAAGTGGAAGGAGGCCGGGAATGGTGGTGCATGCCCTTAATCCTAGCACTTGGGAGGCAGAGGCAGGCGGATCTTTGTGAGTTCAAGGCCAGCCTGGTCTACAGAGTGAGTTCCAGGACAGCTGGGGCTACAGGGAGACCCTGTGTCAAAAAGACAAAAAAAAAAAAAATGTGGAAGGAGTACTCAATCTCTATCTTGAGTAGTATATCCTACTTTTGTCCCTAACCTGTCATTACTCATGTTCCACTGGTATATAAAGTATATTTTTTATTCCACAATGATGTATGTTATATATATTATATACATAAAAGGCCATGATTACTGTTTTACATAAGTAAACTACATAGAATTATTTTTGCACAATTTTGCCGTAAGAGGGGTAATGATCTCTTGGATTCATCTACCAAATGTGCATTAAGTTCTGCTTGTCATTAAGAGGTGGTAAACCACGTATGTAACAGTACTGTGAAAGAGTCTCTTCTTTTATTTGCACATTTGCCATTATGTTAGCTTTGTATTCAGAATAATTTATTAGTGAATACATCTGTTGGAGCTGTGACTATCCCAGTTGCTCTGTAACAAGGACAATACAGAACTTGAGTTCAAGTCATTATAGCCACTGGTTCCATAGAAATGGAGCTGTGAGGATCGCATACTCATGAGCCATGTATACGTTACACTTTTCTGTCTCTGTATTATTTGTATGCTGAAAAAAGGCATAGACTCAGCATTACTAATTTATCTGGTTTCACTATTTCTTGATAGAAATAAAGCTTTATTTTTTATTACCAAAAAAGAAAAATATGGGAAATTTATACAATGGAATATTATTCAATTATTAAGAAAAATGAAGTTATGAAATTCACAGGTAAATGAATGGAATTGGATGCAATTATCCTGACTCAGGCAACCCAGATCCAGAAAGACAAGCATTGTATATTTTCTATCATATGTAGATGCTAGAATTGAATGTTAAGAAATATGATATGGAAATAACATAGTTTGTTTCCAAAGGCTGGTGCAACTTAGCCTTTCTGGGTGCTTAACTACCATACTTAATATCCATACCAATAAGGGATAACTTTGTTCTTTGCCCTCAGAAGTCAACCAAGTCTTAGGGAATTATGCACTCGGGCATCTCTTAAAATGTCCTGCAAATGTGGGTCGACCGTCTTCCAGTTCAGAAGGTCTTGGAAAGCCACTAATGGGACTTCAGCCAGTGTCCGGTCTATAAAGAGGAAAGTCTGTTCGTGCTTCAGAAAAGGAAGCCGGGTCTAGCAAGACCTGATTTTGTCCTCGAGTGGATGGAACTGGTAAATGAAAATCTGAAAGGAGCAAGGCGCGCCCACCTCCTCCCCCCAAAAAAACTCCGAGAGACCCCTGAGGACCAGATCCTCAACTGACCTTGAGAAAACCAAAACCTTGCTTAATCTGGACTAACTGTGTGGCCTTAAGCATCCAAAAGGAAAGTACAACCAGAATATCAGTAAGACCAGAGAAACTGTACTGCAGACATAGAACTTGAGATCTTAGTAAAAAGACAAAAAGAAAAAAGAGAGAGTACTTTTCTTTGGCCTGTCTTCAGTTCTTACTGGCAAGTGCATCTACCCTGTGGCTGCCACCAATTTTGGTACTCTTCAAAGATATGAGACACAGGTTTTTAATCTTCTAATGTGGACTGAAGACTCATGTCTGTCCAAGAATCCTCCAAACCTTCAATGCCAGATGGTGACTACTGAGATACTCAGCTTGTGGACTAAACAGCTAAGGGGATTTCAGCCTCTTCGGTATATAGACTACAATTGTTGGACTGCCTGGGCTGTATCATGGAGGCCACTGCAGGGGTATCAAGACAGGATGTGTGCTTGCTGGACTTCATTTGGGGGACCATGGGAGGGAAAGACCCCAATGTGGAGCACAAGCGCAGGATTGATGGTTGTTTGGGCTTGCCAAGGAGGAACTTTTGAGCACTTCCTTAAGGAAAACATGACATCTTTTAGGAAAAAAAAGTTCTCCAATTCAAGTGACATGTGTAGGTATGTATGCATATATTTGTGTATATATATCACTATATATATATGTATAGCTATAAATATAACTATATATAACTATATATAAATATATATACTATCTATTATTCTTATTATTATCTAATATATATACTGTAGCAGTACAAGTTGGAGAGAACAGCAACAAAATAACTGACAAAACAACTCTGGAAAGACTCAGAGAATGATGCAGGACGTGTATGGCAGAGTGCAGGGACTCAGGTGGGGTAGGGGGCATGGAAGGGGAGGAGACTCTAGATTAGGTTGAGAAATGATGTATGACTTATGGAAAAAGTTTAATAGCAATAGAAAAGATGTATGTGTTTCTCTAAATGTTAGGAAACTAGTAAGATGAGGGGGAGAGATTTCAAGGGAAGGGAAATAGAATACAGTGACAGAAAGACAGAAAGTGGAATAATGGTTCAGGAAGTGTTAATTGGTGTCAGGGATGGTTGAGTAAGTGACTAGGATGGAATATGGGGTAAGATAAGTAGCAATAAAGACTTTAAAAAAACCATATGGAAACTGACTACTTTACAAGTTCCATAAAATAAATATTTCCATATATAAAAAGAGATTAAGTAGAGCTACTCTATAATAAGGGATAATACCCCAACTGGGAACCTTGTCCTAGCAAATAACAACCCCAGTACTTGGAATGGGTTACCTCTCTTCTAGCTGTTGGCCAGAGAGATCCCATTGACTCTCAAACATTATAAACTATTGCCATTGTTCTTGTTTACTCTCCAGAACTTGATTGTAAGACCCAATTGCTGAAGATAACACATACTTGAGAAATAAATCATGGAGAAATCATGTGGGTTTTGACCTTGAAGCCTCATCTCTACTGGGTTCATAGCACTGAGAGGTGCTATGCAAGCTACAGAAGAATTGTTATCTGTTCCAAAACTTGTGACTAGCTAGGTCATTTGCTCCAAAGGAGAACCTGCTACTAATATTCTACTAAATGAACATAGCATTAAGATAAGCCTTAATGGCTTATTGTTACACCCATAGATAAGTGCAATCCCTCAAACCTAGTTTCTTTCCGTAAAAGATAATTATTACAAAAACTCATAATTGATTAGCATACAGAGAATAAAAGACTTCAGAGTGCTATGTTCTAAAAGGGACACCTATATCAGAGCCATCCCCCCAAGGTTCAATGATTTTGGAAGAAGGCATGAAAAGATTGAAATATTCTATTTATATCCTTCACTTGTTTTTATTCAACTATATAATGCTCAAGCATGATTTTTCCATTTTTAAAAACATATGGTTTGCAAAATAAAGGGTTTCATTTTGACATTTTTTTTGTCTTTTTGAGATAGGGTTTCCTGCAGCCCAAGCTGGCCTGGATCTCCCTATGTACATCAGGCTGATCTTGAATTCACAAAGATCCACCCATCTCTGCCTCCCAAGTTCTGGGATTAACGGCATGCACCATCACTCCCAGCTATCATTCTGACATTTTTCATAGATACATATAGAGTAGTTGGATCATTTTCATCTCCTCTCTTCCTCTTTTCTCTCCTTTTCTTCTTCCTCGTCACATCTCCAGTGGTAACCCTTTCAATATGTGTCCTTTTTTTAAATAAAAGCTTCCACATATGAGAGAAAACATGTGATGACTGGTGGGAGCTGGTTTGTTTCACTTAACATAATGATCTCCATTTCCATCTAGTTTTGTTTGTTTCTTAGCAAGAAGATCACATGGACTCAGCATTTAAAATATTTTTATTTAATATTTTTATTTTATGTGTATAAGTGTACTGTTTGTATCTGTGCTGCATGTGTATGAGTGTACTGCCCATATGTGTGTATAAGTATACTGCCTGTGTATGTATGAGTGTACTGCCTGTATGTGTGCTGAATGTGTATGAGTGTACTTCCTGTATGTATGTATAAGTATACTGTCTGTATGTGTATGAGTGTACTGTGTCTATGTATGTTAAATGTGTATGAATTTACTGCCTGTGTGTATTGAGTGCAATGTCTGTATATGTACATCCATGTTGTGCAATGCCCACAGAGGTCAAAAGAGGACATTGGACTCCCCTAGAACTGGAGTTACTTATAGTTGTTAGCCACAATGTGGGTGCTGGGAATCAACCCCAGGTCCTCTGCAAGAGCAGCCAGTGCTCTTAACCACTGAGACATCTCTCCAGGCAATAGACACAGTATTTTAATATTATTTTTTTAAATTTATTTTTATTGATGCTTTGTGTATTTCATACATAATTTTCCAATTTAGTTCAGGCATATATCCCCTTCCCTTCCCCCCACCCCACCCCACCCCATCCCAGATAATGCATTCTGCCATAACTGTCCTGCATTTTTCTCTCCGTTTTTTTCATTTTTTAACAATAAGTGATAATTTATGAGCACAAGCATCCTTCATGTAAAACCAATTTGCAAGCAGTTGTGCCCAAACCCACACAGCTCATGGGTCCCACCATCCTGAAATGGGGGTCTTGTATGTTCAATCAAGTTGATCAAATGAGTGTCCAGTCTATATTGTTGTAGTTTCACCATTAACCCCAATCGAAGCCCTTACATTCTACCACGCCCCCTCTTCCGCAGATTGTTCCCTAGGCTTAGAAAAGGGGCACAGGTGGATGAGAAGCAAAACACTCTACTTTCTCTGGAGCTGATGTCTTGGTCTCTAGTCAGTTCTGGCTGTTTTCTTTCATGGGCTGCCAGCTTGTCCAGGCTTAACCTTTCGATCCTACTAATGAAGCACATGCAATTAGATATTTAGGTATTTAAACAGTATAATATATAGCCTTTCGATCCTACTAATGAAGCACACACAATTAGATATATGGGTATTTAAACAGTACTAATTGTTATGGTAGGTTACTTTGGTATAGACACAGATGTTTGGATGGTATGTCAATTCATGATCTACATTTTCTTCTGTCAAGTATGGCAGGGTCTTCCTGTGGTTTATAACATCTCCTAACCATTAGAGGATGTAAGCTTGTGACATCAGCTGTGGGTTATTCCTCCAAGGAGAGAGCCAATAGCCAATTAGATTTGGGATATACAGACATATGGCTGCCACTGCTGCACAGTATTTCCAGGCAGATGAGGTGTAGCTGGTGCTGACGGAGGAGTCTATTTTTAAGCCTAAGTACAATGTCGAGTACTAGTTTGAATGTCTTAACAATTGAGTCATTCATCCATTCTTTCAGAAACTCCATTAATTAAAATAAGGTATCTCTCTTTTTGAGGAAGAAAGTGAAGCTAAAGAATTTTGCTCAGGTTTTCAAGTTTCCTGATTAATAAACAGAAATATGCTTAGCTAAGGATGTTGGTACCCTGAGTTGGTTCCTACGAGCACTATCTTCAGTTTCTCCTCTGAGCCCTTCTCCTTCAAATCAGTCAGGTGAAGAGGGAGGCCAGAGGCTATCAGGTCCCTGGATGTGCCTCATAAGACCCTCATCAGGATGTTTTCACCACAGGCTGGGCCTTCAATCTTTCCTTTATACTTCATGTTACTTTGTGATTGATCACAGCAAAAGTCAGTCTTTATTTGAGTTTCTCCTCCCCTAAACTTGCTCACAAGCAATTTAAAATGACAGAGGGATTCAAATTGTTATAATTATTGAAGTCTGTGATAAGGTTCATTTGTTTTGCACTGTGGGCCCCAGGCAGACCATGACGTTTTTAATATCATTGACTTGTGTTTTGTTTCCTTTTCTCCTTTCAGTTTGGATTTCCTCAGTTTTAGTTTTCCATTCTGTTTGTACATTTGAAACACTTGGGGAAACTTTAAAAATACTTAGCCCTACCATGTAACAATTAAATAAAAATCTCTGAGGATAGAACCATGGCAACTCCATTTTTTTATATTTCCCTTGGCAATTCTAACGAGCAGCCAGAGTGAAAACTTTTGCCATAGATCAGTGGTTCTCAGACTCCAGCATGTGTCAGTATTATCAAGAGGGTTTATTAGATACAGCCTCCTTGGCCCCACCCCCAGGAGTTCTGATTCAGTAGGCTTGGCCTGAGACTGGAAAACATCCGTGCTAGGTGATGCTGGTCCTGATGGTTCCAGACTACACTTTGAACTGCTGTACTAGAATGAAGCATGGTACTATTTGCAGTGCCTCAGAAAAATCATAAGGGGATTCAATGTGTGCTAATATTCTATTATTTTCTACCACGCCTTCTAAAATTCCACCTATCACAAGCTTATACATTCATACCAAAATTTGATAATGTCATAACCACTTGCTCTCCATAACTTGGTTTATATTTGTTTTGCCTCCAAATTATTGTTGCTCACTAACTAATTCCCAGTACTACCTTTGTTTGTCTAGCTGTTTTATAGTCCAGATGAGTGCACTGCCTTCTCCAATGTGTAAGCCATTTGTCACTTGTGTTTACATTTAGACTTATTAGAATTCAATAAAGCTAAATATTGAATTTCACTTATACTTTAGCCACATTTCATGTTAAATAGAGCATTGTAGCTAAGTGCCTTCTATACTATGTAGCACAATAGAAGATTTCCATCGGTACAGAGAGTTCTATAGGACAGCAATGTTAAGGCTTTGTCAACCTTGTATCCTTCACCTTAACATCAAACTAAATACATTTTTAGGTCCCTTTCTTTGAGGGCTGAGCATTACCATTTTTCTTTTTTAATGTATATTTTTTCGAGTTCTTGTGCTTTCCATTTAACAAACTTTAATCATACTTGGGCCCACTGTCCCATCCTTCCCCTCCCATAGCCTCTCCCTCTGGACTTCAGTCATCCTGTCATCTATACTAGGGCCTATCTGGTCTAGCATTTGTTTCCAGATGTCCCTCAGTGCAAGTTCATCCATTGGAGTCTAGTCAGCCTGTCTAGGGCTTTTAAAATATGGAGTAAGAAAAAATTTGTTGTCACTTCTGGGTGTAGCATGGAAAAAAACTTGGGTATGGAAATGATTGCATGAAATACAATGTGAGTCAAGATGAATGATGACTTTGATGAGGTGTAACTCTGGATCTGTATATGTGATGCTGGCCATTGAACTTAAAGCCTCACCCATGATAGGCAAGTGCTTTACTACTGAGGTAAACTACCAGTTCCTGAGTGTTCAATCAGTTTATATATTGAGGTGTTGTTATAATACACAACTAACCTTAATTAGTACATTTTTAAGTACTGATAGATGTTCCATAAAATACTGTAGACATCAACCCATTGCAAACTTTCATTAGGGTAGATACTTGTATGTAGTATGTAGATTTTTTTAAAATTTCTTTGCAGGTAGCATTTTCTCTTATTTTTGGAAATTCTCTTTACTCATGGAAGCATTCATTTATATTTATATATTCATAGTATATTTTCTTGTATTTGGTAAACCCATTAAGTAGTCAAGTTAATGCTAGTCTGTAGCTTAATAATGTTTTTATCTATATACTTATCTGATTACCCTAAGCATGCTTTTTATATTATCATGAATTCATTAACCACATTTTTGCATATGGGTGTATGTGTGATATGTTGCTTGTGTACATGTCCATGCATGTGTGTACATGGGTGCATATGTGTATGTTGAGGTCAGAGATTGATATTCTGATTGTTCTGTACCTTATTTTGTTGAGACAGGTTCTCTTACTGAATCTGGAGCTTAATGATTCAACCAGAATGGTTGGCCAGCAAGTCCTAAGATCCTCGTTTCTAAGCCTCCTCAGGCATGGGCTTATAGGTATACACTACAGTGCCTGGCTTTCCAGATAGGCTGACTAGAGCTCAGGGGATGAGCTGGGACTGAGTAGTGGATAGGGAAAGTAGTGTGATGCAATAGACCCTAGCACAAATGAAAGAATATGTGAACTCTGGGGGAGGGGAGGAACCCTGTAGGAAGGTGCCAAGGGCGAAGTTGCTATAAAGACAATGAAGAATGTTTGAAAAATTATGTACAAAACACATGAAAAATTCAAACAAACTTCATTAACAGGTTTTTTAAAATATTATGTGTATATGTGCCTGTGTTTGGACACGAGTGCAGGGCTGGAGTTACAGGCTGCCATGACTTGCCTGATGA
The DNA here is from genome assembly GCA_009823505.1 of Rhizomys pruinosus. Classification (NCBI taxonomy): domain Eukaryota; kingdom Metazoa; phylum Chordata; class Mammalia; order Rodentia; family Spalacidae; genus Rhizomys; species Rhizomys pruinosus. The sequence goes on from VZQC01010757.1 coordinate 2,057,096, forward strand.
GGATGCTCAGAATCAAACTCAGGTCCTCTGGAAGAGCAGTACAGGCTCTTAATCAGTGAATGATCTCTCCATCTCCAGTTTCCTGCTTTGAAAAGTACTAGGGATCCAGGCTCAGGTCCTTGTGCTTTTGTGGCAAACACAATTATCTCCCCAGCTCCCAGCTCTGTTGCTTATATAGATTAAATTTCCTGAATCTATTCCTTTTTTTCTTTCCTCATTGTTTCAGTAGGCTTACAAGACTGCTACACAACATGTAACTTCTGGTGATTGCTTTTCTCTTGTGTACAGAGAAGATGGTTATGTTTTTGACATGTGCCCATATTCTCTCATTCTCATTCTCTCATTCACTCTCTCTCTTTCTTTCTTTCTTTCTTTCTTTCTTTCTTTCTTTCTTTCTTTCTTTCTTTCTTTCTTTCTTTCTTTCTTTCTTTTTCTGTCTCTCTTACACACACACACACAGAGAGAGAGAGAGAGAGAGAGAGAGAGAGAGAGAGAGAGAGAGAGAGAGAAATAGAAATATCTGGGTGACTCCTTTTATGAGAGTACTGACCCTATTAGACCAAGGGATGAACCTTATGATTTCATTTAACCTTAAGCTTTTCCTTTGAAATTCAGATACAGACACCAGGCACCATGAGGGAGTTAGCATCAATATGACTTTTGGAGGGGTACAGATATAACAATCGTTTATTTTTTATTTTAAAATTATTTTTTATTTTATGTGTATGAGTGTTATGCCTGCATGTGTATAAGTGCACTCATGCCATGCAATGCCCTTGGAAGACAGAAGAGGGCATTGAATACCCTGGAACTGAAGTTACAGATGGTTGTTAGCCATTATGTGGGTGCTGGGACTTGAACCTGGGTCCTCTGCAAGAGTAGCCATTGCTTTTAACTTCTGAGACATCTCTCCAGATTTTCATTTATTTTTTATTTCCTTATTCTTATTATCAGAATCTTGGCTGGATTTTTAACGTTGTTTTTTTTTTTTTTTTAATTTTACAAAATAGATCGTTTTTCAGTCATTGATTTGCTTTTCAAAGCTTCCATCATATTTTAGATTTTGGGCTTATGCTTTTCATGTTGTTGCAAACATTTCTAGCTCTCATATTATTTTCCTTGCCTCATGATTGCTTGCCCTAATGTCAAGGGTGTGTTTTGATTTTGTTGATACAAATATTCAATTAAGTTTATTTGTTGCTTTAGGAACTGAAACATTGAGTCCAATAAGCAAAAAGTGAACTTCTCCTGAGGATCAAGAGCTCATTTAGAAAACCAAAGACCAAAGCTGATCAACTAGCGACTGAAAAATTCTAAAACTGTTGATGGAGACTCATAAAATGCCTCCTCTGCTACATTCATCTTCTTTAGATTTCTGTTCAAATTTGAAATGGGGATAAATAATCATCAATTGTATTATGGACACATTTCTTCTGTTATTTTTCAGTAAAATATGTGTGCCTTATAGACTAGAAAAAGTAGTAATTATCAAGCTTGAAAGTAAAGTATTTTCTTTTTTTTTTCTTTTTTTTTTTTTTTTTTTTTTTTTTTGGTCTTTTCAAGACAGGGTCTCCCCTGTAGCCCCAGCTGTCCTGGAACTCACTCTGTAGACCAGGCTGGCCTTGAACTCACAAAGATCCGTCTGCCTCTGCCTCCCAAATGTTAGGATTAAAGGCATGCACCACCACGCCCGGCTATAAAGTATTTTCTTAACATTTTGCTTTAGCATATTTTAATCTGATTATAATATGTACTTATGATAATATCAATTTTAATAATACATTTATGTATCCCAAACTGCTCATGGCTAATGTGTTGAAGGTTGGGTCAGTCCTCAACTGGTTGATGCCTTAGAAAAGTGATTAGATCATAATGGTACTAAATTCTTCAGTGGATTAACCCATTGACGATTTCAGACCTCAGTGGGCATATCTTGTCATTGGTCCCTTTCTGTCAGCCACTTGATGTTCTGCTTCCAGGCAATGAGGAGCCTCAATTGCTACATGCTTCTGCCAACATTATTATCCTTGTCACAGCCCATAGCAACAGAGCCAGCCAACTGTGGACTGAACCTAAGGGGCCAAAATAAATAATCTCAACCTAATGTTTGGATCAGGAATTTAGTTAAAGCAGCTAAAGGCTGAGTAGCAGTATCTTATTAAATGTGGAAAATAATTTTAAGAAGCTTTGTAATCAATTTTTGCTCACTGTGGTGTTCACCTTTCAAGAATCCAGATGAAAGCTGCTCCAGTACTTTTCTTGTCTTTTATTTTTTGCTCCTTGTTCTGCTCTTTTTCTTTCTGCTACATGTTTAAGGATATTTTTACTTTATTGTATCAATTAAGTTTATTATTATTATTGCTGTTGTTGTTGTGTATATTTGAATGAGTGTGTGTGTGTGTGTGTGTGTGTGTGTGGTGTGTGCATATCCAAAAGTAACTGTGCACATGTGGACAATAGAGGACAACGTTGTGGAGTTGGTTCTCTCTTACTCTACTTACATAGGCTCAGGGAGTAAAACCAAGGTTGCCAGGCTTACAGGCAAGAAACTATCCCCTGAGTCACCTCTCTGACTCTAGTTACTATCTTATTCTAAAAACCAAATTCTATTTTATTTTTTGATTTTTATAATTGCATTTTTGAGTATTTCATACAAAAATTTAGTCATCCTTACCCCCCTCCCCCTTCCACGCCTCCATCCCTACCCACCAATTGATGTCATGGATTCTATCATTTATATTAAGACCTATGAGTCAAATTAGCATACTCGTTTGTTTCACGGTACAAGTTAATCCACTGCCATCTAGTCACCTATCTGAAGTTATTACCTTTAAGAAGATCAGCATTCCTTCACCAAGCACTAATCAAGTGCCAATAGTTTTTGGTTAAGATTGGGACTTATTGCCCATTTCCCCGGTCCCTTGCTGGATTTTTGTCTGCTTTCGTTTGCCTTAGGTTTAGGGATTTCACAGATGCTTATTCTCTGTGTGTGACCAGTTGTGGAACTACATAGTAGTTTCCATCTGTTGCAAAAGAAACTTCTTTGATGGGTAGTGACTGACAAACTTGTCTGTAAATATAAGGATCCATACTTAGCTTATACTAAAAAAATGCATTAGTCTAGGTATATAATACCCTTAGGGTTTTCTCTAAGATCCATGACCTCTCTAGCCATTTATATTTGGCAGTTTACAGTGCTATACATGAGTTTCCCCCCATTGATCAGGCTTTAAGTCTAATTAGGTAGCTGTTGATTACCCCAAGATAAAAGTGCCACTACTACAATAGTGTAGCTTGAATGAGCCAGTCCTTAAAGCTGGGGTTGGATCATTAATGGATGTTCCCCCTTAGCAGCTTGTGTAGTGTCCTCCAGAAAAAGTATGAGAGCTAACCTTCAAGGAGGTAGCTTCTAGATCAGTTCTAGCTCCATTGCTTCAGGTTTTGTGTCTGAAGAATGTCCTCACTTTAGCCATAAGGTTTTACCTTCAAGTTCTAGGAGGCAATTAAAGTTTTGGCAATAGTCTATGTAATTTTGGGAGGCTCTTGGAATACTATGTACAACAACTTTAAGGGAGGTTTCACCTTCTGCTTCTTGTTATGTAGCCTTCAGCTATACACAAGGACACATGTAGATTTACTGTATGTGTAATTTTCCAGTAAGCTTTGGAAACAATATATTTCCCTCTAGTTTTTATACCCATTTAGCATTATTTACCGCCTTATTCTCTCACTGCCTAACCCTCCCTCTTCCCTCTCCAATCAAAGTATCCCATTTTCCCATTTCATCCTTGACAATATGTGTCTTCTATGGCTCCCCCGACCCTGCATACCTCTCTTGAGCTCCTACTACTAATTTACCCCCCACATGGTTCCTAGTATAACAATTTCCCCCCTCCCGGTCAAATACACTAGTGTTTTACCCATTTCCCCCTTGGTAACACCTGTCTCCTACTGGTCTCTCTCAGGCTCCTTCTTTCCTTTTACCTCCATTGTTCCTTTACATTTTCCTGGCTTCTGTAGTTACATCAGGATAAAGGCTCCAATTTTTTTATTTGGTGTTAAGATCTACAAATAAGGGAAAACATGTGGGTAGAGATCTTTAACATATTTGGTCAATTCTTAGATACTTTTTGGTTTACTCCAGATAGTATTTATTTGTTTGTTTATTTTTTAAATTATTAAATTGAATTTTTGTGTATTTCATACATATTTTTTAATCAGTCTTAATCACCTTTATACCCACTTCTCCATTGTCACCCTCTTTCAGCTAGATAGAGTCCACTGAGACAAATTACTCTCCTAGCCCTCTCCTCAGAGCCAGTTCATCCCCTGAGCTCTAGTCAGCCTGTCCTGAGTCCCTTTCCTAAAGAAGGCCAGTTCTTTCTCAACCTACAGTCAGTAGGTTGAGAAAGCTACAGTCAGCTGCCAATATTTCCTCAGCCAAGTCTGGGATCTCCTACCCATCTTTGCAATTTGGTGCTAGGTTTTTGTCGAGCCGATCTTGTATGAGTCTTGTGCATGCCAATATCAATGCTGGAGGCTTGTATTAACCTGGAGCATTCCCAGGAGGTTGCAGGATTCATTTCCATTTAGAGTTCTACCACCTCCCTGGCTCTTGCAATCTTTCTGCCCCCTCTTTTGCAATGTCCCCTGAGCCCCAGTTGGGTGAAGTTGAATATAGGTGACCTGTCCACGGAACCACACTCTGTAGTCTCCTAATATCCACACTCTGTATTCTCCTAATATCCATGGTTTGGCCATTAATGCCCTTCAGAATTCCTGCCCTCCCGTTGGATAGTGGAGAGTCCTTATAGAGAAGGAAGATGTTGATGTCTTCTTGGTACCTTGTTCCATGTTGCCTGCACCTTATGTGTAGAAGTTGCATTGTAGATGTGTCCCTTAGGCTTTTTTTTTTTTCAGAATATTCACATTTATGTTCATTAAGTATATGGGTCTATAATTTTCTTTTTTCTTGTATGTTTACTTGGTTTTAGTATTAGAGTGATGCTGGGTTCATAGAAAGAAACTGGGAGTTATGTTTCTATCTTTTTGAATAATTTAAATAGTATTAGTTGCAGATCTTCTTTAAATATCTTGTAGAATTCTGCTGTGAATCCATCTGGGCTTGAACTATTTTTAACTAGAGGTATTTTTTCTTTTTGTATCAATTTCCTCATTTATTACAGGTCAGTTTAAGGTGTTGAATTCATCTTAGTTTTGCTTTGGTGGTTCTCCCCAATTTTGATATTCTTCCATTTCTTTCAGGTTTGCAAATTTAATATGGTATAGGTTTTTGAACTATTCCCTTATAATATTTTGGATCCTTGAAAGCAAATTTTATAAATTACTTTTTAAGTATTTGGCTGTTGATTTGGTTTTGTTAGAGAAAAGGCATTAGGCAATAAAACCAGATGTTTTTATGAACAATTATTTTAAAAACAAACCGAATTATTTTCAAATCCATCAATTTGTTTTCGATTGTAAACAAATCCAACTTCGATATTTAGCCTTGCCATCATGTAGTCAATAGATATTAAGTCCAGTAATATCAGAGGCAAATTATTTAAACATTACTTAGGAAAATGCATTATGTTCTACTATTACTTGAATTGCAAAATAAATGTCATTTAGGGAAAGCAACTCTGCTGTGATAACCCTTAGCCTGGACACACAATCATCTGGAAGAGTTAAGGTTAATATTCTGATGGCGGTGTGCTGTACAGTTAGGTACTATAATCCAAATAATTTTTTCTTCCAAGCCAAGGAATTTGAACAGTTCTGCTACTGTCATTAAAAAGTTATTATTTTTATTTTGTGTATGGGCATTCTGTCTGCAGTAAGTGCACCCATGTTATGCTATGCCCACATGGTCAGAAGGGGGTGTCAGATCCCCTGGAACTGGAGTTACTGATGGTTATTAGCCACCATGTACCTACATGAGAATTGAACATAGGTCCTTTGCAAGAGCAGCCAGAACTCTTAACTGCTGAGCTATCTCTTAAGTCTCTCACTACCGACATTTTTTGATGAATGATCTTTTGTGGATCTTGGGTAGGGGACAAGCTTGGGAGACCATGTAGGACAGTCTACAATATTTAATTGAGGTCTCAGGTTTTACTAACTGGACAATGGGAACATTTTCTCCAAGTGATGAAAAATCATCATTTTGGTTCAGATTTAGAATCAACCTAGGGGATTCTCTTCTGGTTGTTTCTATGATGGTCTTTCTGGAATTGTTTAACAAATGGGTGAAGATACATTCTGAATGTGGCTGGCACCGTCCCATGCGTTTGTGTACCAGAATGAGCAACATGGAAATGGAAATGGAAAAATAGAAGGCCACTGAACACCAGCATTCCTTGCTCTGATTCCTTATCTGCCTGGTCATGAGGTATTCCAGGTTTGCTCCAGCCACCATGAGCTCTGCCTCACCTTTCCCAACATGCTGGATTATGCCCCCTTGATGGATCAAACCCTTCCTTTAGGTGATTTTGTCAGATTTTTTTCAGATTTTGTCAGATCAACAAGAAAAGTAATTAATATACACAAACCAAAGCATTTTCAGGAGTTGCAGCCATCCATCCCTCCAGTCTAAATCCTCCTGTTTGAGAAGCATGGCCCTCACACATTGATGGTTCTGACTCAAGGAGAGAGGTAATGGAGAGCTACATATTGGCTCCTCAAGTTTCTGCTCAGAAGTGACTCACATGTTTCCTCACATTTGGGTAAGCAAAAACACAATCATATTCAGCTTAAAAAAAAATAAACAAACCAATGCAGGAAAACACGATCCCTCTATTCCTATTATGCTGTTATGACATAATAAAATAATTTTGGTGGGTGGAAATGAATAGTTATTTTGGAAGAATTGTGTTTGGTGAGTGTGCTGGATAGCTTTAGTGTCAACTTGACACAGCTGGGTTAAGGGAGCCTCAATTGGGGAACTGGCTCCATTGGATTGGCCTGTGGCCACATCTGTGGAGTATTGTCTTGATGGTGGAGCAGTGTGGGAGGGCCCAGCCCACAATGAGTAGTGCCACCCTGGGCAGGTTGTTGTCTACTGCATAAGAAGGAGGGCTGGGCATGAGCCAGGGAAGCAAGCCAGTGAACAGCACTCCTCCATGGCTTGTGCTTCAGCTCCTGCCTCCAGGTTCCTGCCCTGAGTTCCTGCCTTGGGCTCCCTAAGTGATGAACTGTGACCCGGGAGATGTAAGCTGAATAAACCCTTTCCTCCACAAGTTGGTGTCTGTCAGAGTGTTTTGTCACAGCAATGGAAGACAGACTAGAACAGTGAGTAACTGAATTGTTTTTATTTTCAGAAAATAATGTTTTTTTTTAAATTAGTTGCTAACATTAATGAGTGTCGGATTCCCTAAGGAACTGAAGAGATGGCTCAATAGGTAAGAGTTCTTACTCTGCAACCATAAGTACCTGAGATAAAATTACTAACATCAATGTAATAAGCCAGGTGTGGACTTGCTTGTAGTTGTTACCCCACTGTGGTGAGGGACAGAGATATAGGGATCATCGTTGTGTGCCAGCCACCATTCCAGCTCCTCCTGGTTCAGTGAGAAATCCCACCAGAGGAAAAAGGCAGAGAATTATAGAACAGGGCATCTAAGGTCTATGGTTGGCCTCCACGTGTGCATATGAGTGTGCGTACTCACACATGCATATATCAGACATATACCACACACTGTGCTGCACACACTGTTACATAACTATACTACACGCACGCATGATAATTTTAATGAAGACGGCAACTATTCTGAGAATTAAAGAACTACTACATAAATATTTACACAATGAAAATTAGTAAAATATGTTACACGATCCTCATTTTGGGTTGAGTGCCAGGCATAAATAGAATTGGTGTAATGTCTGAAGTTTACAAAAAAGAGGAAACATACATTTTATAAGGTATTTTGGTAGATGATTTTTGTACATTACATATTATTTAATTTCGTCAGTCATTCTTTGAATAAGTGGGCATAAAATACTTTTAGTCACTTAACAGTATATGGTCCAAAGAATTTTCATATATAATCATTAAGTTAAATGTGGCTTTATATACATATATCTAATTATCCTATTCAATATAATCATTGTACCTCAGACAAAATGATTAACTCTTTGTTTACAGATGGTAAAACTGACTCAAGGAATATAACAACTTGTGCAGCACATGTAGGGGTTACTGGTATTGGAATAGAAGTATCCTCTTTGAATTTGTTTCTCTTTCCATGAACTTTATATATAAACTATTTGGGAAAAAACTTGAATAAATTATGCTGTCTTACAATTTTACATTAATGTACTAATTGCCCATAATTAGTCAGGTAGCTTTCTATGCTCTAAAATAAGACTCTTCTTGTCATATTTTTTTTTCTGAAAACATCAAACAATCTTAGATTCTTCTTACAAGTAAACATAGTGAAATCAGGTAAGTTTTGTTGATATTGTGAATTTGATCAATCACACAGTATTTTAATTTAGCATTTTTAAGGTGAAGAAAAAGAAAAAGCAACATACTTGTATTCCTCCAAGTTCCACACAGAGGGAGAACTTATAAAACTTGAATAAATTATACTGTCTTACAATTCTACATTAATGTACTAATTGTCCATAATTAGTCAGGTAGCTTTCTATGCTCTAAAATTAAGAAGAAGGCAGAGCAGACAACTTGAGTGTAATGGTTAAAGTAGGAGATATTGCTAGCATGTTTAGTAAAAATCAAATCAAACAAGCAAAATGCATCATGTTGAGAACAGATAAAAATGTGAACATAAGTAACACTTTTAGCAGAGGTAATAACAAAATTCAGCTCATATATAACCAGTGTGCTTTGACACTGACCCACATATTTAGAGAATTTTGCTTTGTTACTAAGTAGAGACATATTCATTAAAGTTGCAGGTACCAAGGCGTTTTTCCTACTCTGTCACCTTCTATAGTGTTACAAGTTAGTGATGATTTTTAAAAGATTCATATGTTTGTAGATGGGCTATAATTTCTTACAATATTTGTGTGCTCTTTTCGGGACTATGAATTTTTGGATTAAAAACAACCTTATGTATTTACACATCATTTTATGTATCCTGCCTGTATTCATGGACTTAATTCATGCCTATCTACAGTTTTGCCTTCATTTCAAAGCTTGGCCTGAAAACCACAAGAAGTGACTCTCTTTTGTCTAAAGTTATAACACTGATGTTGGTGCTAAAATTAGTAACATTGATTTTACAAGATTTGTAAATGTGTTAAACATTTCATTTTATTGTTTGTTTCTTCTTTCGCACAGGTTCCTGAGGCTAGAGAAAATTTTCTATAATTCTGCAATATTTTTCAAAAAACATTTGCACTGATAATTACACATACCTCCTATGAAGTGTGTATATCAGGTCTATTCATAAGTGAGAAATTTGGGTTATATTTCCCCTTGTATTAAATTAAGGTCTCCTTTAACATTTTTAAAAATTGTGAAAACTTCCTTTTGAAAATGCTGCTAAATATACAATAGGTGTTTCATAAATAGTTCTTAAGTTGAATGATGACTCCTATGATTACTGGTCACAATAGGCTAAAAACATTGTGGATAAATATGATTTTGTAATCTTGGTGGAATCCTTTAGTGTTAAATGCTAAATCCTTTAGCTGCTAAAATGTATTTTCTATGCTGAGAAGAATAGTAGCTGGTAGCAACCATCCTTCAATAATATTTTAGATGTACATAACTTACCACTAAGCAAATGAACTCATTCTCACTACAAAGCACCAGAGGTGGATGACATTCCCTACCCACAGCAGGTGGCTCCTGGAGACACTGACTGTAAATTAGGCTTCAAGAAGAGCAAATAGCAGAGGCTCTCTGGAGCTTCAGCTCTTCTCTGCAGTGGTAAGAGCATCAGTTGCTTGAAGTTTCTCAGAAGACGACATCAGCAAGCCCTTGCCACATTGTTTCCAGGCTTACTCTGGCCACATGTGACAATGAACAACAAACCCAACTACAGTCAATTATAAAGACAGAACAGTAGTGAAGCTGAAGAGGGACTCAAATGAACTGTCTTTGTAAAGAGAATAAGAAGAAAACAGCTGCTGAGATCAATGGGTTCAAATCTATGTTCACAGGTATAAAGAATAATGTCAGGGAAGGGAAAGTGGGTTATCAGGTAAAGGCACTTGCTGTCAAAACCAAAGACTTGAGTTTGATCTTTGGGACCTACAGGGTAGAAGGAGAAAATCGAGTCCCACGATTTGCCCTCACATGCAGGCTGTGGCATGCACAAACACATGCATACACAAATAATTGAGCTATACTTTTTTAAAAAAACAGTATCAGTAGTCAAGTAAATCACAGATGAAAAATCAAAGTCTCCTTATACTTGTGGGTAAATTACAGATGAAATGCTATTTTTTTGAAGATTGTGATGCTATGATAATAGCTTCTTTTAATTTCATAATAAACAAAATGTTTTGCCAACCTAGTAGTACTGGACATTGATGTCCTCATTAAATTTGCTATACTCTGCTGTGCAAGTACGTGTGCAATCTTTATGGCAAACATGTTTGCCCATTTCTCCATAGATTTACCATTTTAAACTCACAATTCTTGCTACTACTCAATTTGTAGATGTTTCAGTTATCAAAAATAGTTTGGAAAACTGTATGTTGATTTGAAATCAATCATATATCATTTGAAAAGATATTTTGTACTGCCCAGAGAGTCATCTACAATAATCACACTTTTAATTCTAATGAGTAAAATTATTAAGTATATAGCAAGTCAAAGCGAATGAATAAATACCAAGAGATAGGTAGTATACAGACATAGTAAACATCATCGAATCAGAGATCCACTAGAGAAGCTCTATTGAGGCCATCAGCCGGAGTTTCCTGTAGATCCAGGCAGAGCAGACTGTACCTTCCGGTCATGCTTGTAAGTAAAAGAATAAGAGCAGAAAAATATCATCAGATCAGGGGCTTACAACATCGAGCAGACACCAATTAGAGAAGTCCCATTATGGCAGCTAGCTCATGTCCCTGGTTAAGAAACGCCTGGACGTAAACAGTATAATATATAGCCTTTCAATCCTACAAATGAAGCACACGCAATTAGATATATAGGATTTAAACAGTACTAATTGTTATGGTAGGTTACCTTGGTATAGACACAGATGTTTGGATGGTATGCTAATCCATGAATTACATTTTCTTCTGTTAAGTATGACAGGGTCTTCGTGTGTCTTATAACGTCTCCTAACCTTTAGAGGATGTAAGCTATGCCTGGACAAGCTGGCAGCCCATGAAAGAAAACAGCCAGAATTGACTAGAGTACCAAGACAACAGCTCCAGAGAAAGTAGACTGTTTTGCTTCTCATCCACCAGTGCCCCTTTTCTAAGCCTAGGGAACAATCTGCGGAAGAGGGGGCGTGGTAGAATGTAAGGACTACGATTGGGGTGAATGGTGAAACTACAACAATATAGACTGGACACTCATTTGATCAACTTGATTGAACATACAAGCCCCCCCGCTCCCCGCTGGATGGTGGGACCCATGAGCTGTGTGGGTTTGGGCACAACTGCTCAGAAATTGGTTTTACATGAAGGATGCTTATACTCACAGATTATCACCTACTGTTAAAAAAAAATGAAAAAAAAAAAAACAGAGAAAGACGCAGAAAAGTTATGGCAGAATGCATGATCTGGGATGGGTAGGGGTGGGGTGTTGGGAAGGGAAGGGGATATATGCCTGAACTGAATTGGAAAATGATGTATGAAATACATAAAACATCAATAAAAAAAAAAAAAAAAGAAAGGCCTGGACAGAGTAGAGTGTCCCCTCCTGTGAGGCTTAGAGGTAAAAGAACAAATAGGAAGAGATAGAGATAAGATCATGAAAGAATACACTCACAACATCCAGCAGAAACCAACAAGGAAGTTGAAGCAGTCATCCAGAGTTCCTGCTGGTATTTCACTCTGTGGATGAGCCTCCTATGGTTTGTCTTTAGGCTTCTTTCTCATCCTTACTATAGTCATGTTTATATTTTTTAAAATATTTTTTAAATTTTATTTATTTTTGGATGTGTATCAGTGTACTGTCTGCATGTAGGTTGGTGTACCCATGTCGTGCAATGCCGCGGAAGTCAGAAGAGGGCATCAGATTCCCCTGGAGCTGGAGTTAAAGATGGTTCTCAGCCGCCATGTCGGTGCTGGTAATCGAAGCCCGATCCTCTGCAAGAGAGGTTGGAGCTCTTAACTGCTAGGCCATTTCTCCAGCTCCAGGCATGTTTATCTTACAAAATAAACAATAGTACCTCTATTGGAAGTGCTTAATCTTCTAGCTATTGTCAAGGACATATTTCTTTTCTTTAGGGCTGTTTGATCTTCTCTTCCTTCTCTATCAGAATTAAGGAAGGCAGCCTATGTATCCCCAGACAAGGAGTCTTGGAGGACACTTGACATAGATAAACTTGCAAATGAAGTGAAGTGGAGGCCAACCCTGCTTTCAAAACCATCTTTTCCATGACCATACACGGCACACAGTGATTTCCAATATCATATACATTGCAGAATATTATTTAAGATACTTTATGTTCAGAAATGGAGATGTTATTAAAAGATGTGTAACAATATAGATCCATGAAGGACTCAAAATTGACATCAGCAACTTGAAAATTGTTAAATTTAGTTTGTTTGTTTTTGAAACAAGGTCTTACTATGTAGTACTGGCTGGCTTGGAACTCGAGATGTACACAACGCTGGCTGGAAGTCATAGAGATCCACTAGCTTCTGTGTCTTAAGTGCTGGGATTAAAGTCATGCAATACCACACCTGGCCCTTAAAATAATTCTTAAATTTTAAGATAGGATTAAGTAGAAAGAGGTGGTAAATGTAGAAGAGCATACACTGGGTATTTGGTGAACACAAATTTGACTTATGGGCCTTAAAACATGATAAAAGACTTGAAGTAAGGAGGGGAGAGAGGTCTGGGTGGACCTAAGAGGAGATCCTGGAGAGATTCTGAATAGGATCAAAATACATTGAATAAAATTCTCAAAGAATCAGTAAAATATTATTAAAAATGAAAGAGCACACTCAAGGAAAGATCAAATTATTAGTAGGTATTGATTATAGTTTGGGCTTTAAATATAAATTTTCTGGTATACTGGGTGGTAGAGTAATTTGCAAGGGTGTCTGTCAAGGCCATGCGAAGAAGGAAATGCCTATTGGCCTTACAGGGCAATTCTCTAGGCAACTGTCAGTTCCAGCTCTGGCGAAGCAGGTTATGTAGCACTGAAGCTTCCCACTAGAGTGTCAGCGAGACCCAGGAAATAGTCCACTAAGGTGCTGTTAAAACTCTGTAGGAAGCTCTGGCTGGGATGCTGTTGGAAAGAGTTTTCAGTAGAAAAATCTGCCAACTTGCAATTGTCTCTGTGTGAAACTCAAGTTTTTCATCAAATCCCTGGTAGGTTTTCACAAACTCAAAAAGGATCCAGATTTTTATAATTAACTGACAAGGTACTTACCAGTTTGAGATGGTCCAACAGACAAATTAACACAAACAAAAAATAATAGTCTTACAGAAGTAAAGAGACAGAGGATGAAGTTGGGTGTGCTAGATAACTGGGCATTGAAATTGAAATTACTCAGTCATTTCCAACGCTATAGAGGTTTAAAAAGTTTTATATAAGTAGTGCCAGTTATCAAAATCCATCATTGTTTGCTTTAGATTGTAATACCTGAAATGCTTTCAAATATTTGTGTTTGCCAACTGATAACAGCATTGTATCTTGGTACTAAAATGAGCACTATAAGAAGAGGATTCACTTACAGATCCTTATTAATTTCATTTGTTTACAAGAATTCTAGCCTTTAAAACATCCACAAAGAGATGGAACTCTTTCACAGAGATAGGGTAAGAGTGAGAATTATACTCTAGTACTAAAGGGAAAATCGAAATTTGTCTACCCAAAGAAAAACAACTAAATTTATGTAAAATTAAGGTAGTAAATTAGTCTCTTATCTGTCCATACAAAAGCCAATATTTCTGAAAGGAAGGAAACAAAACCTAAAGCCTCCACAGAGAATGAACCGTCCACAATATGTTAATTTCTCCATCAAATTTACCTTCAGTGCAGTAAAGTTTGTTAAATTTAATCATAAAGGAAAGAAACATTAGAAGAAGTAGACTTAGAGAACAAGTTGTTACAACTGATTGACAAGGGCTTTCAGGTAGCTATATATTGCAAATAAAATGTAAACAAATTTATTATATTAGTGAAGATAGACAAATTAAAACAAGAACATTTAATGTTGAAAAGTAACATCTATAATATTTGTCAGAGTTTAGTACAATATTGAATACTGCCAATGAATCATTGAACTTGAATATCACTTGACATGTTTGTTGTATAAATTATATAGTAAATACAATAGCCTTATAGAAATTATACTTTTAAAAATATAGATATGTAGTTTAGCTGCCCCATATTACTAAATTATTTTGAATCATTAAAAAGGAACAGAGAGGTCATCTCTTGACAAATAAAGAAATATGTCTGTGTGACTGTTAACAATCTCAGATGTGTTATGTGCCTATAATTCGGGGAAATGGGGGGTGGAAAGGGCATGGAAATATTTTCGAAGTGGCAAATTATTTACAAGGAATACTCACACAATGATTCCAGAGGCTCTGCCAAGCTTCAGTAGTATAAATATAAATTAATGCATAGAGAGGCATGTTATCTACAGATAGGAGTGACCCTGAAGGATAGATAAAACTTGAAAGCAACTGAAGAAAAAAGACCATGTTCAGTTTTCTTTCTGACATTTTTATTTTCAGATTTACACACTTTCAATAACTCTCCCTGAGACACATTTGTAATTCTTCAATTTAACCACTTACAAATATTTCCTTTATTTTTATTTTAAAAGGTAATTTCACTAGATATAAATTTCTATGGACAAAGTTTCATTTTTATCATAATATTTAAAAGTTATTGCTAGGCCAGTTGTTGTAGCTCAGCTCGTAAGGCTCACAGTTGGGTAAGATTCACGTGAAATTTTCTCTTCACAAAGCTCTCATAGTTCATTCCAGCTCTGTGAAAGCCACCAAGTACAGATGAGGCTGTGAAGTCAGCCCTGGTATGATTTCTGCTTGTTTGCTCTATGGCGTGCATATATATCAAGATAAATGTACTTATCATGGGCTATTTCCAGTTCCCAATGTGATGTCACTAAGCACAGTTGGGGTCAGGACATCACCATCACTAATGTCACATAAGCTGTGTGAACAGATCTTAGTGGCAGCAAATAAATGATTCATAAATACTAAGTACTCTTTGATGGCTTGGGCACTGGTCAATCATTGATGTTGCAATTAGTCTGTTGCTATTGCTTGTAATAAAGTACTAAAGAATATGTAACTTAAAGAGATATGTTTATTTTTGCTTATGACATTGGTAGCATGAGGTAAAGGCAACACATTTGGTAATATCTCTCTGGCTGGGAGGGTCATGATATGACACAGGGTTTTATATGGTGAGACAGGAAATATATGTGTTCACTCTCTCACCATTTTTTCCTTCACACTAGAGTAGTTAATAGTTAATTTTATTCTTTCAAGAAGTTCACATTGTAAGCTTTAAACCAAGCCTGGCTTTGAGTCTGTGAGACTTCATTTACATATTAATGAAGATAAAAGCAAACTGTGATCTTTGTACATGGATGAAGGTGAGAGGCACAAGGCAGTTTTAAAGTTTCTTTAGTAAAGAGCTTAGTGGTCACTTAGATGACCCAAACAGTATCTTCACTTTTACTGAGTAAAACAACCTCACCAACCTTTAACACTTTAATTCATGAGCATTGTGGATACCAGGAAGAGTCAGTAAGAATTCGTTATCAACTCTAATTCTCTTAAGCATTTTTGGCACTATATAAAAATCTGGATAGATTTTTAGCACTCAGTGATAACGTCTGCATTTAATCCAGTAGCTGGTTACTTTGATGACTTCATTTGCATTTTCAGGTACCATCTTTTGCACTTTTCCATTTTTACTACTGTCACCCATTCCCAATTCTGTAATCAATTCCTGGAGAATGGCACCTGGCATACTTTTTTTCCCATCCCACACAGCTACAGTTGAGTGGCCATGTCTTCTCAATATCCATACACGTTAGCTCCTGGATTCAATGCCAAGTACAATTTTTTAGTCATAAAACAATGAAGTCCTTCAGAATTCAGTTTATTTCTAATCTACCTGGGGACTCCACTCGGTTTCTACATAACATATGTAAGAGTGATCACTGTTTTGGACACTATAACAGAGACAGTATTATACTCTGAAGTCTGAGGAAAAATGAACTTGAAGGCATAGCAATTACAAATTGAGATATTTTCCACCCTCGCTGAATGATCCCATCAGTTACCACCACACTCAAGAATTGCTATTTAGCACATAATCTTTATCTGCCATAGTGTTGGAATTC
The DNA here is from genome assembly GCA_009823505.1 of Rhizomys pruinosus. Classification (NCBI taxonomy): domain Eukaryota; kingdom Metazoa; phylum Chordata; class Mammalia; order Rodentia; family Spalacidae; genus Rhizomys; species Rhizomys pruinosus. The sequence continues at coordinate 2,073,584 of VZQC01010757.1, forward strand.
TTTTTTTTTTTTTTTTTTTTTTTTTTTTTTGAGACAAGGTCTCCCTGTAGCCCCAGCTGTCCTGGAACTCACTCTGTAGACCAGGCTGGCCTTGAACTCACAAAGATCGACCTGTTTCTGCCTCCCAAATAGTGTTGGAATTCTAAAAAATAGGATTACCATGCTTACAAAGTACTTCTTTTAATTTATCATTGCAAACATGAACAAGGAGAAATCAGTACCCATTATAGCAATCTTGTTACTAGGGAGAATTTCTTCTTCTGCTGCAACTGGTGATGAAATTTTCCATGAGGCTTGGATGTTACACCAAGCAAAGAAAGGGCTCAAAATTGCTAAATAGTTATGTAAGGGAGACATCACCTTCCCATCTTTGTACAGTACCATCATGATTGGATCACAGCAGCTCCACTCCAATGACTGTACGATCCTAATCACTTTGCAAAAGCCCAACTCTAAGCTCCACATTCACACTTCCTTTTCTCTTAATATTTCACACTGAGGATTACATTATATATATATATATATATATATATATAATTATGAAGGGGGTGTGTGTGTGTACACAGGCATTGGGATGGGGTTCAAATAATCAATAATAGAAATAGTCATATCTCTAGTTTGACTTTTACTTCTTTAATGACTTTTTCTTAGAAGGTGAATTTTAACCTTCCATCCCAGTAAATCTTGCAGGAGAAATCTGAGTAAGGGTCATTTAGGTCTGTAACGAGCTGAATAAGCACTGGAGACTGCTGATGGTGATTATTTTTTACCTGTTGGCATCAGGAGACATTTTCAGACACTGACGTTGTCAGAATCCTTATCCTTTATAGCAGGTATTGCCCTGGGAGGTCTTGATTTTGTGTCATCTCTGATTAAGGCAAGCCTAGCCTAGCAGCCTCAGTATTTGAGACAGTCTTTTTTTTTTTTTTTTTTGTTTTTTTTTTTTTTTTTTTTTTTTTTGGCTATTTCAAACTGAGGAAAACTGGAGAATTGAACAAAAGGACCTCTTACTTATTGTTAACAAATATTGACACTAATCTTAAGTCAGTGGAAGTGTTCAGAGTTAGTTAGAAAATCGTTTTAAATGTATATTGATGCACAATCTGCAACAACTTCTATGATTGTGTGAAAGAATTCTGCCAATTTGTCCTCTGATTGGCTATTTACATCATATTTCTTTCTTTGCTGTACTTTCTGTTTTTTTAAAAACCCATGCAATTTGAAAAACCTCATTAAATTCCAATCAACTTTGCCATGAATATTTTGAGTTAGGAAATTCATATATAGAATAGGTAGAATCCTATTAAACCTGGGCATGGCTGCATATGGTCGAATTATTGATATATGATTAAAATGTGACAGCTATTTAATAATGCATGTACAGTTTTTCCTAGACTTGGCATTTAAAAATAATGAATATAATTCAATTCAATTTTGATGTTCATACTTTGTATTTTATAGTTATATAATTATACAGCATGTACACACATACACAATAGCTTCTTTACTTTATCCTATGGAAAATATATGATTGAACATAAATATAACTTTTTAAAAAATTTAGTCTCAAGTTATTTCTACTTGTGAAAATTTCTAGATAATTTAGAGGCAAAAATAACCATGATTTACATTAAATCATTTGCATTATATGAAATGAACTATACAAATGAAAAAATAACTCTGTGGAGTAAAGGTAGAAAAATATTTTTGATATGTTCATAGCTGAAATTGAGGTTTCTAATATTTATTATGGCTATTATATTTGCAGTGATTGTCCACAGGCAATAAGATTAGGTAGGTTTTTAATTTATCTTTAGGTATCTACTAAATTTCTAAAAAATTTAATGTGAACATATTTTATATTAATGAGAAATGCATTTAAAAATAATTTGTGTTTAAAAATAACAGAGCTTGGGCTGGAGAGATGTTTCAGGGTTAAGAACACTGGCTGCTCTTACAGAGGACCTACCTTTGATTCTCAGCATTCAGATCGTGGATAACAACCAACTGTCCATAACTCCATTTCCAGGGGATCCTATGTCCTCTTCTGACTTCTGAAGGCATTGCACAACTTGAGTGCACATACATACATGCAGGCAAGATACTCATACACAGAAAATAAATACAATAAATAAAAATTTAAAAAATGACAGCTAAAATAAAATATGACCATTTGAACTTTTTCTAAGTTATGTACTTTTATGTGTTCATGTATGTGTGATGGTACATGTGAATTTAGAACCTAGAAATCAACCTCAAGTGTTACACATTTTTTTGAGGCAAGGTCTCTTACTGGACCTGGGGAGTACCAATTTGACACAGTAGCTTTTCTGGGATCCTATTCTCTCTAGCTCCCAGATCTAGGATTAGAGAAACACCACTATGTCCAATGCTTTTCTATTTTCAATATATTATTTATTATTTGTATTTTTATGTGTAGGAGAGTATTGCCTACATACTTGTAAGTACACTAAGCTCATGGAATGCCCACAGAACTCAGAAGAAGATGTTGTATCCCCTCAAACTGGAATTATGGGTGGTTGTTATCCACCACAAAGGTGATGGAAACCCAATCCAGATCCTACAAGGATATATATATATATATATATATATATATATATATATATATATGCATTTACCCTATGTTCAATCAGAGAAGTAGAAAAATAAGAAATACCAGCTCACTGATAAAGCAGGAACTGCAGAACTGTGGAAAATCCAAGGACTCAAAAAGTGAAGCAATATATCAGCTCAGCACAGGATTCAAGAGCAGTGAGTTCTCCAGAAAGTCTTTCCTTTGTTTACATAATCTTTCATCTATTGGTGCTATAGACCTTTTCTCCTCTTTCTTGAACATTTCCACCATCCACTTGCCAAGTATTTTATTGAAATCTTACTACGTTCTCAACACCAGTGATCTGCATAAGATCACTGTCTTAATTCTCTTGAAAAAAAAAAAAAGCAATAGATATCAACCCACAAGCAAAGTAGAGAATTGCAGTTAGAAAGTGCAGTACAGAAAACAAAATAAACTCAGATGATGGATTAATGGGTAGCACGGGATTTGGGGGAACTCGAGGGTACTTTATAGAGTGACAGTGGACCCAAAAGCACCAAGTTTACATAAGAGCTCTGAATGAAGAAACGTTCTGGACGCCCAGTGTCTCAATTGCAGGTGTTAAGTGAACTTGAGGGGAGAGATGGCTACAGGAGAAGAAGGTATGTAGCTCATACATGACACTGGATTTTATTCTCAGTAAAATGGATATTTCTTGGAGGAACTCAAGAAAATCTGTCAAATAAAATGATACTTGATTTAAAAGTCAGTGTTGGCTATGGTATGCAACACAGATGGATGCTACTTGCCTAGCATAAGACAAGACTACAATTAGGATGTTACTGCAGCACTCCTGTAGGAAAGGATGTTGATATTAATTAATTAATTAATTAATTAATTAATTAATTTTTTGTCTTTTTGAGACAGAGTCTCCCTGTAGCTCTGGCTGTCCTGGAACTCGCTCTGTAGACCAGGCTGGCCTTGAACTCACAGAGATCTGCCTGCCTCTGCCTCCCAAGTACTAAGACTAAAGGCGTGCACTACCATAACTGGCTTGAAAGGGTGTTTATCTTCTATGTAGGATAAAATCATGCATTCTGTTATTCCCCTTGCTTCTGTCCTATTTCTCCTTCTAACATATTCCTTGCCTTTCCTTCTTTCAGCTATTTTGCATCTCATAGCTTTAGTGTGCTTATGAAATTGTCTTTCTGTGATCTTGCATTTTCATATTTGATTTCTATTTTTTGGCCCTGACTACATCTTCTATATACTCTCTGCTCCAGGTAAGACTTCATTGCACCTTAGTGACTTACTCTTTGGAACAACCAGTGTATGTCTTCTACTCAGCTCAGTTTTTCCACATATTTGGAGTTTCTCACTTAAAGAATATTCATGAACACATGTAATAACAACAAAATAGTGGTTATATGTGAAAATTACATTTTAAAAGTAGAAATGAAAGTAGTCAAAATAAAGGCAAGATTGTTGTTTAAAGTTCTAGTTTCTTGTTTAATGTGAAATTTGGAAACAAATTTTGTAGCGCAGTTCTAAAAGAAACAAAAATATCTGATTATACCTTATTTAGAGCCCAAACATAGTGATAGACTTTCTTGCAAGTGGAAGTAAGAATAGCTCCAATTAATTTATTATTTGTCATTTTTTAAGCCAAGATTTGAGCTCTATGATGTACTCTTTCAACAGCTAGCATATTTGTCTAAGATGAACAACACTGTGTCATTTATTCTAATTGCATATCTTGGGTCTGGCAGTGATGCTACTCTTGATACTGCCAATGCTGGGAGTCTGTTCTCAAGGATAGACCTGGTATTGAGTGTTATGCAAGAGTATATCAGAATTGGGGTGCATTTATTTTTTTGCAACATTTGAAATTTCATACAAATAAAAGGCAATGGATTAAGCCATCTTCTTTCTTATTTCACTCTGTTGGGGCTGATTAGATTGGGTAAACTGGATGGCTTTATGGACATAAAAAGGCAAAATTGATCTGCAAACATACATCTAGGAGTAAATGGGTGTGGGGAGGGCCTATAGTAATAAAAATTGTATTGAAACATTGAAGGAAGCTCTGAGAAGAAATATATTTGGAAAGGGATAATCAAGCCAGAAATAGAGAAATTGTGTGAGCAAGCCAAGAAAATTCTATAGCAGATTGCTCTGTGTCATACCGTATACCACCCTTTTGCTCATCTTCAGGGACTTGAAAAACATATAAATACTGTGAGTTTGGGAAGTGAGTCTTTCCTCTGCTGAACACCATATTGTACAGAAATGTGGCACAAGGCAGGGACATGGGGGTATGATTGTGTTCAGGTTGTGGAGGAAAACATGAGATCTTCAAGCTACCTAGGTTGTTAAGCCTAATCCTCAAATATGGGGTAATTGATTTAGAAAAGGTTAAATAATTCATAAGAACTGTGTAACTAACAGGGGAACCACTCAGTACTGGAAGCCAAGTATACCTTTTTAAAACTTATTTTTATTTTGTGTCTATGAATGAATTGCTTGAACATATTTAAGTGCACCTGTGTGTTGCAACCTCTCCTGGTCCAGCCAGAGGAGCTCAGGTCACAACCGAGGAGTGGGGGTGAGAGACTCAGAGTCAACACACAGACACCTGGAGTCGGGTGAAAGCAAGCAGATAGAGAGCTGCTGCAGACTCGTTTATCCAGGGGAAGGTAGAGGTGTATATGTGGTCAAGGATTAAAGGCATGCCCCATCACACCCAAAGTGAGTTTAACCCCAAGGACTGAGATTAAAGGTGTGTGCCACCACTGCTGGTCTGGAATTTACTCAGCAGCCAGGTTGACCCTGAACTCACAGAGATCTGCCTGCTTCCCAAGTGCTAGGATTAAAGATGTGTGAACAGGTTAGGTCTGTTTGGCAGGCGAGGTGGTAAGCACTCTACACCTGTGTAGTGAAATGCCCATAGAGGTCAGAAGAGTGCACCAGATCCTCTGAAACTGGAGTTAAAGACAGTTGATAGCTGAGCCTTCTCTCCAGCCAACCAAGTATTCTTTTCCTAATTAAATATCTATATTTAACCTTAGTTAATGCTATACAGTTATGTGGAATTAATTATTATTCTCATAGCACTATTGTATGACATTAAAGAAAATGAAGTATGAAGAGACAAAGTTAATTGAATGTTATCATATGAAGAAATTGTGAATAAAAGCAATAGATGTGTCACTAGCTGCCTTTGAGAAAGATTAATAATAGAAGTTAATAGACTAACTACCATGATACTGCCATGCAACCAACTTCAAGATCTTGCAATTGTATCTCTAAATTTTTTTCTGTTTTTTTATTCACTTGATCTTATAATTAGATATTCTAATGACCATTTTCTGTTTGATCAAATCTATTGCCAAACACTTTGCCTCTTTTCAACTCAGTTATGTTAGTCATATATAAACTTTATTTTGTATTTTTTCTTTGTATATTATATTTCTTTATTGATATTATTTGGTTCATGCATTATCTTGTACAATATTATACTTATTTTGAATTTTTGTCAGCTAATTCACATATATTTGTTTTGTTAGGGTTAGCTTTTAAGGACATTTTTCTCATTTAATTGGGTTGTAATTTCTACTTTCTGTGCTTTCTAACAGCATGCTTCAATTTGTACATTAAAACAAAAATAAAAACCTGCCACCTGTCCACATGTACATAACTTGACTCATTTTACAATAAACGCCCCTTGCCAATAACCCAAGTAAAAGGATTTGAAGGTCCTCACTTATTTTTTTTAATTTAATTTCATATAATTTATTTTCTGTGAATACTACTTCTCTTCCCATCTTGAAAGGTCTTCCCTCCCTCCCACCCTCCCTGCTTCCTTCCTTCTTTCCTTCTTTTTTTTTTATTTTTTTTTAAATTTTTTTTTAATTTTATTTATTTCTGTATGTGTATGAATGTGCCGTCTGCATGCAAGTTTGTGCACTCGTGTCGTGCAATGCTGCGGAGGTCAGAAGAGGGTGTCGGATTCCCCTGGAACTGGAGTTCTCCTGGAATTGGAGTTTCAGACGGTTCTCGGCCACCATGTGGGTGCTGGGGATCGAACCCGGGTCCTCTGCAAGAGCAGTCGGTGCTCTTAACCGCTAGGCCATCTCTCCAGCCCCCCTTCTTTCCTTCTTTCTCTCCCTCTCTCCCTTCCTTCTTTCCTCTCCCAAGATATTGTGGACTCTTGTTCATTTGATTTATCTCCAAGTGTGCCACAAGCCTCTTGCCATTCCTACAATCTATCCATCTTTCCTATGCTCAGTGTCCCTCACACGTTTAAAATATGCCAGATCCCTTTAAAAGTCCTGTTATTCAAAACAGGAATCAATACATTGGGCAGTCACCAAAATGTGCACTCGGTGAACTAATGCTCACCCTCTAATAGAGTGGTTATCAAGCTATAACCATCCTCTCTCTTTCGGAAGACAAGTTTTCTGGAGCTAGCACACCCTATATGTTAAATTTTTCTTTTTTTTAAATTTTATTTATTTTTGTATGTGTATGAATGTACTGTCTGCATGCAGGTTTGTGCACCAGTGTCGCGCAATGCCGTGGAGGTCAGAAGAGGGTCTCAGATTCCCCTGGAACTGGAGTTCTCCTGGAATTGGAGTTACAGACGGTTCTTAGCCGCCATGTGGGTGCTGGGGATTGAACCCGGGTCCTCTGCAAGAGCAGTCTGTGCTCTTAACCGCTAGGCTATCTCTCCAGCCCATGTTAATTTTTCTTAACAACCTCTACCCATCTATTGAATTCTGGATCCCATCATCGTTCCTAGAAATCTAAACACATACCAGAAGCTATGGAGTCTGAACTAATGCACCTCCCACTGTACGTTCCATCTCCAGGGCTAAACCAACAGCTGGTAGTTGGGGATTTTCTACTGTTGTGTCACACTGAACTCAGGTAAAAAGACCTTGACAATGAGTGCCTTTTTGATCTGTTCAATATTGCCAGTTTCTTTGTCACTGATTTCTCAGTTGCCTGAGAGCAAGCCTTTTACTCGATTCTGGATTTTCCAATTTCAATACAAATTATTACTAATTAAAAAGAGAAAAAAAAATCTCAAGTTGGCTTTCTGGCTACACATGGAGATAGTTAGCTACTAGACAGTCCTGTGCAATTGAATCAACATTGAAGAATAACCAAAAATGTAGCCAAACTCAATATTCAGCTAGCAGCAACATCGAAGACAGGATTCATAATACATAAATAAAAACAAGATGTTCTCTAGACATGGATAACCTAAATAGTATGGTTTTGATCACTGGCTTATTCAGTCTTTTGGCAAATAAGTGGTATGTAACTACTGTATTACTCTTTAAGGTAAGTATACCTGATTTCCTTATCTCACAAAAGGAAGAGAATAGAGCCCTGGGGTAAGATGACTCATATGGGGCACTACAGTGTACTTGTTTCTCTCATTTTTAGTAAAACGATTTTGAAAGCCAGTAATAAAAATATTATCTCACAACTGAGCATCAAATTTGTGGGTGTTACATAATGTTTTCCTCTTGTTAAAGTTGTTTGGCCTGATTTTTGACCAGAGAATGGAAAGAGGATGCCAATTAGCTTCTGTAGCTACTGTTTAAATTAGCTGGTAATTGCTGCCTCTTTCTCAAAAGAAGTTTGGAGGTATCAGAGATTCTCACTACCCATTCACCATATTTTTGCAAGGTTTTCCCAGAGGCAGCTCTGGTTTGGCTTTCACTGCATAATGAACTCAGGAATGTGATTCTGGCAACTGTCTATGACAGCATATGGGAAAAGACAGTCCCTCACAGACAGTCACAGTGATTTTCATAAACTGCCTTTATGAGACAATAAACTAAAATAAAGGTTTTCATCAATACTACATTTTCTCTCATTAAAATAGCCTAATTCACCCAGCTGTAGCAAATAGATGCTGATCCGCTTTGGGCAAATTGAAATGTGATCTAATATATTGATGGATGAATTAGTTTGGACTCTTGCAGTATTCTCACTTAATAGGTCCACTATAGGTAGCCTGAAGAAACAGAGTAAAAATACTTTTATTTTTTTTAATATAATACTTTTATTGATGTTTTATTGATGTTTTATGTATTTCATACATCAATTTAGACATAATCCCTTCTCTTCCCCCAACCCAACCCCAGTTTATGCATTCTGCCATAATGTACTGTATCTTTCTCTCAGGTTTTTTTAAAGTTTTTCTCTGTGGAGGTTTGTTGCTTTGGGCAGAATTTGACTGTATCAGTCCATTGTTTGACCCAGTCCTTATGCTGTTGTTATCTCTCATTTGTATTGCTCAAAACTATGCCTATATAAATATCATATATGTGCTGGAATTATGTCCTCTGGGAATAAACTGCAGGTTAACTCTGAAATATGTTTAGGAACTCATATTTTTCCCTTTAATTTTATATTACTCTAAATTATGAATACATATTACTTTTATTCTTTTTTTTACCTACTTGACTTAACAGACAACCTTTATAATAAAGAAGTCTATGATGAGAAAAATGAATAGAGAGAAATTAATTCAAGGACCTTACTATATAGGAAGTTCATGATATTAAAACTAGAGAGTTTCTGGTCCTAAAGAATTTGGAGCTGCATTCAGAATGTCAATTTTTACCTAATTCTTGTCAGAAACACTTTATTTTCTGAGTGAGGTCTGATAAAGTTGCAAACTTTTGAAAGTGTCCATTCACTGAAACCATTGAAAAATCCAAAAGGAACCTGAATAATTTGGTTTTCCTATAATGTGTTTTTCTCATAATTTGGTTTTATCATTTTGTAATTTTGTCTGTACAGAACTACTTAGTTAAGCATAAATAACTATATATAAGTATATATATATATATATATATATAT
>VZQC01010757.1:2090438-2150824 GCA_009823505.1 Rhizomys pruinosus
GATCTCTTTTTGTAGCTCTTTTGTTTGCTGGTTGGTTTCTTTTTCTTTTTCAGCATGGGATCTTTTCAGTGTTTCTACTTCCTTCCGGAGCTTGTCATTCTCTCTCTCTCGGTCCTCATTCTCTTTTCTTAGTTCTTTAATTTGTTCTTTATGATCTTGTAGTTCTTTAAGTATGTTCCCAATTGTGTTTCTGATGTCTGTGTCCTGGGGCATCCCCGGAGGGATCCCACTGCAGGAGTCATCCACAGGGTTGGTAAAGCTTGGCATGGGATTATCCTGCACCTTTCCAGTGTAGTCTCTTCTTCGTGATCCTGGCATATGGGCTTTTCCTTGCCTGTATTCCAATGTGAGTCCTAAATGCCTCTTCACTGTGTTGAAGGCGTGCTTTTCTTGCCTCCTTCAGATCCTTCTCCGTAATCTCAGTTGGCGGGGGAGAGGGGGGGCTCTTCAGCCCGCGCCCCGGCACCTGCCGCTGGGCTCAGGAGATCTCAAAAATCGATACTTTAATTTTTGAAATGCCAAAGATAAGTTAAATTTTGTAGAAGAATATAACTTGCGTATGACTCCAGAAAAATAAGTATCTAGGGCATAATGAGAGAAAAAAGAAATCCATTTCATGGTTAAGTAAAATGCCAGCTCAGCCTTTGATGCTAGGTAGGTGATCAGGTTACTAATAAAGGCAGTGTTGTTATCCTTCCAGTGCCAGTAGTTGTCTTCAGTGTGATCCAGAAACTGAACACAGCTTTGCTACTATGTTTGAATAGTGAATAGATGAATCAATGAGTGAAGGAATGAAATAATGAACAAAATAATTATAATCCTCCTGCCCAATTCAAGAGCTCAGAGGAAACAGAAAGTAATAATCAACACGAGAATAGTGCTTTCTGACTAGCAAAATTTAAATTAAGTAATTGTACACACATAGTAAGAACTGTCATATCACATAAACATTCAAAGAAACTTTTAGAAAAACATGCTCTTAGTTCTTGAAATAAAATTGAACATTTATGTTATCAAACAACAAATATTCTGACAACTAAAAATAAGGGTATTAAAATGATAATGTGAACAATATATGAAGACCTCTGAGCACTATTGGATAGCACTAATGGCTTTTTTTCTTATTCTGTCATGTTCATTAAGCACCATCATTTATTTTCCAATGTGAGAATAAATATGGCAGTTAACCACAATTCTTCATCCTACAGATAGAAACCATTTGCTGAAGTGATTGCTCTTTCACACTTTGTGATCTTAGCACCAGTGTCTAATATCAGTTGGCTAAGGACAGATGGATTTATTTAGAGGCGGTGTCTTCTGTTTACTTGGCATCATGTGTTTGCTTTATTCCAGTGCCATGTTGTCATTGTTATTGTTTTTACTATAAATTTATAGTTTGATTTGAGTGTGACTGGTCCAGCTTTGCTCTTCCATTCGTGGCTTTTTTTTTTTTTTTGTTTTGACCTACAAAATATGGGACAGTTTTTCCCAGTTCAATAAAGTATGTCAGGTTTTTAAATAATGAATACTGTAAGTCTTCCAGTTCCTCCAATCCTTAAACACAAAATATCTTTCCTAGTTTTTGTATTATGTTACATTTCACTCATGAATTGATATTGTTTATAGTTTTTGTAGAGTTCTTGTAGTTCTGCATGTGTGTACAAATATACATACTTGTATATTCATTACAATAGGCTGACTCTTAAAGACACAATCCACACAATATAATGGACTCTATGAAGGTTGATCTCATAGAAATAGGTATACAAATCCCTTCTCCTCATGCTTTTGGAGCAGGAATACATCCTACATGCTACAGTGAAAAAGGAGTTCTCAGGGCTGCCAACCTTACAGTAGAGGTTGAGTGGTAGTATATTTCTCCTACATAAAAAAAGAAAAGAAATAGGTATGCAATAATGATTATCTGAGATTGGAACATTGAGGAATAGGGAGAAATTCATTAAACTATAATGTGCTATGGGTATGTGTTATTGCATATTGATTTATTATGTTGAGATATGCTCTCTGTAAGACAATATTTTCCAAGACATACATGAAGAGATGTTGGATTTTGCCAAATGAAAAGCCAATGGAAGTTATTATACCCATTGATAAGTACATATCTATAACCTCTTCAGAGAAACATTTTTCTACAAGAGATGGGGATTATCCAGAAACACACAACTTTTCAACATGCAGAAAATGAGACTATCCTCACTCCTATGGTTTATGTTTATTCCACTCCCTTCTCCCAGGACTGAGGGTGCAGAAAGAAGGTGTTAGAGGTAGTTGATGACTAGAAAATGAGTCATATTTTCTTCAAAATGAGAGGCTCCTTAGCAGCTGGTCCTGCAGCTGTGTCCACAGCTTACTTGAACACTAAGTGGACTCTCTGTGTCTTTGTAAGCAGAGGAAACATGAAATTGGTTGGTGGTGAAGGTAGAATTGGATGGAGGGAATTAGGTGTACTCCATCAGAGCACATTATGTTTCTCAATCAATACAAATCAAAAATTTTTTGAATAGTTGGAAGGAAAACCAACCACAGGAAGAAAATGCTCTTCAGTATGCATATTATTTAAAAGAAAAAAAAGGGGACTTTTAAATTTGGCTTAAACTACAGCAAAAATATCTTGAATCACATCTGGCTAGTAAGACATATGATATGTTCAAAATTTCATGGAAAATCTACTGCTTTTAAAATGATAAATCCAATGTTTTATTTCAGTTAAATTTAAAAATAGTTTAGGTTTTTTTTTCTTTTTTTGTTTTTTTCAGACAGGGTCTCCCTTTAGTCCCATCTGGCCTGGAGCTGACCTTGAACTCACAGAGATCTGCCTGCCTCTGTCTCCCAAGTGCTGGGATTAAAGACGTGCACCACCACGCCTGGCTCAAATAGTTTAAGTATTTCTCTTTTTATTTATTTTCATTTTTTTCAGTTCAATTTAGGCATATTCTCCTTTCCCTTCTCCCCACCCCACCCCAGATCATACATTCTACCATAACTGTCCTGCATCTTTCTCTCAGTCTTTTTTCTGTTTAGGAATTCACATTTTCCTCCATTAATTTTATATTACTCTAAAATATGGATACATACTTTCCACCCACATACAGTAATTACAGAGTCTGAAAATAAGTGGTGGGTGGATTCTAGAGCCCATTGAAAGATTTACATTATAACAACATAGTTGCTTTCAGATAAACAGAAATATAACAATAATGTTGTTCAGCTTGCCTTTCAACTGGGGATTTGGTGTTAGCATCCACAAATGAGGGAAACCATTTGCAGTTTGTTTTTCTGGGACTGTGTTACTTTACTTAGCATGATGGTTTCTCGAGCTCCATCCATTTACCTACAAAGTTCATTATAGTTTAAGTATTTTTAAGAGACTAAAAATCACACCCGCTAAAATGTATGAAAAATATTTTCAGCTTTATGTTAGTTTTCTAAATTTTTTATTTGACCAGTTAATAAGCATAAGGAGTAACCATGCGTATCCAATTAGCAATCATCTGAGTCCAATTCTTGTACAATCCAGGGTCCCAAAGTCCAGTGGAAGAGGTTTGCTTACACAAGCATGGTGATCAAATAAAAGTCCAGTCCATTTTTGCTGTGATCTCACAATTCATGCCCCTCCTTGGCCCTTACAATCTGATGTGCCAACCTCTTCTGCAAGAATCCCTGGGCTTTGGAAGAGGGTGAGAGAGAGTGAGAGATAGGAAGATCCATTTTTTTTTTTCTCTGAGGTGACACATCAAACACTTGGGTCTGTCGAAATTCTGTTTTCAATGGTCTGGTGGTTCATTTAGGAGTCTCCTTTTAATTCTAGTAATAAAACATAGATAGGAACAAATATTAACCATTATAACAAATTATGCTATGGGAACACACACACATATGCTTGGATGGTATCTTGGTGGGGGCATTATAGCTCTTTGACAAACGGTTGGGAATAGCTTTCTAATGTGGCCTATAATGTCTCTTGACACTAGGTAGTGCTAAACCTGCATTATCCTCTATGTGTCCTACCTCACCAAGGAGTGGGCCATAGATCCAATTGGAAATTTTTTCTGGGTGTACAGGTACAGTGCTGCCACTATTGCGCTATATTTTGTTGCCATGTAAAAATGCAGCATCTGAGGTCTGTAGTAAAACTTTGGAGACCATTTATTTCCAGTGGTTTGCATAGTGCTTTCTGGCACCATTAAAGTCAGTTGTTGATTTGCAGTGCAGGGAGATTCTGCACCCCTGGACTCAGAGTCAGACAAATGTGGTCAGACCCCAGGTTGTGCAGGTTTGGGTGGCCTGAGTGTTGTCTGCCTTTGGCCACTGGGGGAGCTCTTTCCTGGCTGGGCGAGGGGTGCTGGTCTATCAAGTACAAGGTTCAGGGTGAGAGCTTCAAGCCTAGACCAATCACCCCTGTGTGCTAAGAAGACAATGAAAAGTCCTTAATAATATCAGCAAAGCCAGGCTTCAATTCAACAAAGAAACACACGAGTTTCATACTAGAATTACAAAAAACAAAAGAAATCCAAATGCCAAAAGCACAACGAAAAACCAATAACATGAAAAACCCAAATGATAAGCCTCTGCCAAATACTACCAGTCCTGTAGAAGACTCTTATACTGAGGACCTCCTAGATGTAACACAGAACATAAATCTTAAAAGAACAATCATAAACATGATTAAAGAAATCAAATTATTGAAAGAATTTAAAAACCTACAAACAAGTGAAAGAACTAAAAGAAGATAGGGAATAACTAAAAGAAGATAATGACTACTGAGAATGAAATGTTTTTAGTTTTCAAGAGTACTTAATAAGTTTATATTTTTACTAATAAACTTTTCTTTCACCAGAATGTTATGGTACTATGTAAATAACTAAGTATAAAAGTATTAGATTTATAATTTGCATGCTGAAAACTCTATGTGAGAATGCATCACACATGCAGTTTTCATTTGCTGTGTGCATTTTTACAAACTAAATCAAAGATAGTGAAAATCACTCACTTGAAGAATTTGTTATAGATTCAGGAAAATCTGAGGTTTCTAATTGTGAGATGAAAATTGCAAATCTCAAAATGGATGTTAAATATACATATTAAATGACTCTTAAGCTCATCACCAACATTTAAAATCTAACAAACTTTGAAGTTTACAACAAGTTTTTAAAGCCAGATTTGTGAGAAGAATAATTGGTTTTCTGCCACCAATTGGGTCTGGGAGTTGCATGTTAGCTTAGAGTCTGCCCCAAATCCATAACCAGTTTACCACCTGCTTGTCAAGCATGGCAGATACCCTTGCCTCCAGAGCTTTCCTGTCTATTCCCAAGTACAGTCTTGATCTTACAGTCTGTTCAGCTGAGAGGCTGAAGGAAGGATCCTGTACTTTCATCAAGGTAAACTGGACTCAATCTGTGGGAACTTTCACTTTGACCAAAGCAAGAGTGCAAATAATACCATTGGAAATCCCCATTAAACCACCTATGTTGGGATGTGTTCTTTATTATCTATTTTAGTGACATAAATTCCATTTCAATATAATATGTAAGTCTGAAATAAATATCTTCAAGTGTGTCAATTATTATCTAGAATAGGACAGAACTAAGGGCATTTCCACTGCTATAATAGTAATTGCACAAATTTTCCCAGTTGGCCTTGATATATTAATTCTATCTTCCAGAACAGCTTTTTAACTACTATATGAGAGTGATTTTCAGACCCTACTTTTCTGCATAATAACAAGTCTGAAATTAAAATGGTGTCACATAATCAGTATCAGCTTGGCAGTGTTCGTGCTAAATCTTCACTGGTATCCCATGTGCTACATTTGAAAAGGCCAGCATTCAACTTCCAAGTGTAGATGAAAATTACATACAAGAAATATTCATAGAAAATAGTATGGCTCTTTTGAAACAACTGCATCTTCAAATCTCTCAACACTACTTAAAACAATATCACCTTGAAAAACACAGACTATAAAGGTGAGATGATTTGAAGGAGGATTTTGAAAATACTAGAAATATCTCACCTGTGTTTTCTTTAAACATTAAAAATATACAGTAGAGTAAAATATAAAAAACTACATCAAAATTAGTTTTAAATAATTCTAGTAAATGAAATATTTCTAAATATTAAGGAGCACCTGTGGATATTGATTGTAAACGTAGCTGCTTCCTTTTTGTGTTACAAAATGAGAAAGCCTACAACAATTAAATCTTTCTTTTTTATCTAGGGCAATACATTGAGAATCATTCCTAATTGTTTGAATAAACACCAGATATACTGTTACTAGATTATATTCCTGTTCATTGGTCTGGGTACATAATACTTTATTGCAACTATTTACTGTAACTGTTCTAGTTGAATAAAGTCCTAATAACTTTCTCATATTTTTCCACATGATCATAGGTTCATTTCTGTATATTCATCATCCATGACTTCAAAATTTCTAGGTCACATTTTCAAATAGTGTTCTGCTTATTAATGAGATAATTTGAAAATTTAATTCATATGCAAAAGATTAAGCCAATTCTTCTATCCCACTTAATGAACAGTTATAGTTCTCCCATCTACCTTGTACTCATAGATGACCTCACTGTTTCCCAAATCTTCAATTATACATTCTGCAAATTATTAGATGTGAACTTGGTAGAAATGATTTTAGAGAACTGTACTAATCATTGATAAATCATCCAGGTAGTTAGTTGAGATAAATAAAAGAAAATTTTCAATCATGATAACATTCTAAAACCTCAAAAATAATAATATTTATCAAACAATAAGGGAATACATTTTGGAAAAACTACTGAAAACTTTTGAATATAACAATAGGAATTAACTTCTTAAAATGCTGTTCAAACCCAATCAGAAGGTAAGGATATCGTTTTTTTTAAGGCAGTTGTTTTCTGGTTTTTAACTTTGTTTTTGCTTGAATTTGAGAAGGGGCAATGTAAATTATCCTAGAATGCCCTTAAATTTGCTATTTGCCAATGTCAGCCTAGAACTTGTGATACCTTTGCCTATGCTTGTGAGTGATAGAATTATTTTTATGTATGTTTTTGTTGAGCTATTGTGCATTTCCTATAATAGACCTTAATCAAATTTAGATCCCCCTCCTTCAGATGCACCTTTCTAACCCTCTCCATCGGATTTCATGTATTCTGTCATATATGTTCAGGCTTAGAGTGATAGAATTATTAAAGATATGTACCAACATAACCCACTCTTTAACAGCTTTGGTGGAAAACATTACTTATTTACTTACTTGCAAACTTCAGTTTTATTGTGAAAATTTTTACTTGGTTTTAGAAATCAGCCTACAATCACAATTCTAGTTTTAAAATATTTATTTATTTATTTATTTATTTATTTATTTATTTATTTATTTATTTTTGAATGTGTATGAATGTACTGTCTCCATGTAGGTTTGTGCACCCGTGTCGTGCAACACCGCGGAGGTTCAGAAGAGGGTCTCAGATTCCCCTGGAACTGGAGTTCTCCTGGAATTGGAATTACAGACAGTTTTCAGCTGCCAAGTGGGTGCTGGGGATCGAACCCGGGTCCTCTGCAAGAGAAGTACGTGCTTTTAACCGCTAGGCTATCTCTCCAGCCACCCACAATTCTATTTTTAATTTTGTAAAGAGACATATGAAATAATATTTTCATATTTTGAGTTTCAGAATTAACTACAGTATATCCTCAACATCTTATTCACTTTTTTTGTTTTGGTGTTTTCGAGACAGGGTTTCCCTGTAGCCCCAGCTATCCTGGATCCGCCTTCCTCTGCCTCCCAAGTGCTAGGATTAACGGAGTGCCCCACCACACCCGGCATTATTCACTGTTTTATGAACTCCTCATCTGTTAGCTTCAACTTAAAACTTTTTTATGACTGAGATTTTAGACGTTCTGTTTTGTAATGCTTATATTCATTGTTTTCTCTCATTACGATACAAAATTTGATCAATGAGGCAATGCGATTTAGGACAAGGATAGAAATTATAAAACCAAATAATAAATATTTCTAATAAATCCTATGACATATAATTTTATTATTAACTTTGTTCTTTGACAATCTCAGACATGTGCATAATGCATTCTGAGTCCTGTCACTTTCTGCTTCTTGTCTTCTGTATCCTTCAAGGTGGTACATAGGGTCAGTAACTATAGTTCTGGATCCTAGGAAGGACTACAGTAGTTTGACTATCAACTCAAACGACAACCTGCTGTGAAATGATTCAATAGTAACTTAAATAATTTTGCAAGCAAGATGGCATGATAAATGACCCACATCTTCTTTGGGCCTTCACAGACACACTAGCTCAACAATTATCAGCAAACCAGTTTGGAGTTAACTAAGAAACACACCTCTGGGCGTGTCTATGAGGAATTTTCAGAGAGAGTACACTGAAGCAGAAAGTCTAACTCTCTATATAGTGGGTACCACCCTCCCCCCAACCCTCTGCCACGTGGGCTGGTATCTTTACTTCTCACCCACCTGTGCCCCTTTTCTAAGTCTAGGGAACAATCTTAGGAAGAGGGGGCGTGGTAGAATGTAAGGGCTGCAATTGGGGTTAATGGTGAAACTACAACAATATAGACTGGACACTCATTTGATCAACTTGATTGAACATACAAGCCCCCCCTGCTGGATGGTGGGACCCATGAGCTGTGTGGGTTTGGACACAACTGCTTGCAAATTGGTTTTACATGAAGGATGCTTGTACTCACAAATTATCACTTATTGTTAAAAAAATGAAAACAAAACAACAAAAAGGCAGAGAAAGATGCAGAAAACTTACGGCAGAATGCATGATCTAGGATGGGTAGGGGTGGGGCGGGGGAAAGGGAAGGGGATATATGCCTGAACTGAATTGGAAATTGATGTATGAAATACACAAAGCATCAATAAAAAAATAAAGTGGAATTTTCTGATACTGATGATGAAAAAAAAATAAAAACAATAAATAAAAAGGGGAAAAATTTGGCAGAGTGACCTAAGGGATAACTTTGTTCCTTGCCCTCAGAGGTCAACTAAGCCTTAGGGGATTATGCATGGGGGCATTTCTTGAAATGTCCTGCAAATGTGGGTCACCAGTCTTCCTGTTCAGGGAGGTCTTGGAAAGCCACTAATGGGACTTCAGCCAGTGTCCAGTCTATAAAGAGGAAGGTCTGAAGCCTGGTCTAGCAAGACCTGATTTTGTCCTCGAGTGGATGGAACTGGTATATGAAAAGCTGAAAGGAGCAAGGTGCTCCCCCCCCCAAAAAAAATAGCAAAACTCTGAGAGACCCCTGAGGACCAGATCTTCAACTGACCTTGAGAAAACAAAAACCTTGGTTAATCTGGGCTGTGTGGCCTTAAGCATCCAAAAGGAAAGTACAACCAGATATAAATAATCAGTAAGACTAGAAAAACTGTACTGCAGACATAGAACTTGAGAGCTTAGTAAAGAGACAAAAAGAAAAAAGAGAGTATTGTTGTTTGCCTGTCTTCAATTCTTACTGGCAAGTGCATCAACTCTGTGGCTGCCACTGCTTTTGGCACTCCTCAAAGACATGAGACACAGCTTTGTAACCTTCCAATAAGGACTGAGGACTCATGTCTCTCCAAGAATCCTCCAAACCTTCAATGCCAGATGGGGACTGCTGAGATACCCAGCTTATGGACTCAACAGCTAAGGGGATGTCAGCCTCATCAGAATATAGACTGCCATTATTGGACTACCTGGGCTGTATCATGGTGGCCATGATACAGGGGAATGGAGACAGGACGCATGCTTACTGGACTTCATTTGGGGGACCATGGGAGGGAAAGACCCCTCATGTGGAACAAAAGTGCAGGATTGATAGTTGCTTGGGATTGCCAAGGAGGAACCTTTGAGAACTTCCTTAAGGAAAACATGGCATCTTTTAGGAAAAAAAAAATCCTCTAATTCAAATGATATGTGTATGCATGTATGTGTATATATATTTATGTGCATATATATAAAACTATGTATATCTATAACTATATATAAATCTTATAGTGATTATATATAGTAGCAATACAAGTTGGAGAGAACAACAACAAAAGAACTGAAAAAAAAACTCTGGAAAGACTCAGAAAAAGATACAGGACATGTATGGCAGAGTGCAGGGACTAGGGTGGGATTGAGGGCATGGAAAGGGAAGCGATTCTAGATTCAATTGAGAAATGATATATGACCTATGGAAAAAGTTTAATAATAAAAAATCATATTAAAATTTTAAAAATAATAAAATAAAAAATGTAAAAAAAAAATAAAAAGGAGAAAATGGAGGAAGCCAGTAGAACACCGGTAATTATTCTGTATGAAGACTGAATGCAGTATGATTGTCTCCTTCATGCACTTCCCTCCATCCCTCTGGTTGAAGACTATGACTGTAGTATAACTGTCCTCCAACCTCTTACCTTTAAGCTTTCTGATCTATGATGGAATATACTCATAAACCTTGAGCCAAGATAAATCCTTTCTCCTTTAAGTTTCTCTCTTTTGACATTTTGTCACAGAAATGAGAAAAGACAACTAATACAGGAAGATAAACACAAATATGCAGATTTGAATATACATTGTTATTTGTTCATGATGATGAAGGTTCTTTATCAGTTAGATATTTTTCAATTTCTATTGCCACATGTGTATCAATTAGCATATACTGTACTTATCAAATTTTATTGAATACTTTTTATGTTAGAAGTGGCATTCCAATAGAAATATACAATTTCTCCTTAGAAAAATTTGCAATATAGTTGTAGAAACAGATGGTAAAACTAGAATTTTAGTACTATAGAGGGCATATAGATAGAGATAGATGTACAGTGATATACTATAAAAATAAGCTAAACTAAAGCTGCATCTAAGAGTGTTGTGTAGGCATTTTGCCTGAATTGTAATATTCTCTCCTTCAGGCAGGAGAAAAGCTTATGTAATTTACCAGATTCAGGAAGTAGGGGTTTCAAAGATCCATAGGCCCCTCCCTAGGTTGTATGAGCTCTGACTGCTCTTGCAGAGGACCCGGATTCTTGATCCCCAGCACCCATAAGTCGGCTGAGAACCGTCTTTAACTCCAGTTCCAGGGGAATCTGACACTCTCTTCTGACCTCCTGGGCATTGCATGACATGGGTGCACAAACCTACATGCAGACAGTACATTCATATACGTAATAAATAAATAAAAATTAAAAGAAACAAAGAAGAAGTAACTAATGGTGAAGAAGAATGGATTCTGGGTAGCCAAGGTGTCTGCAAGGTGGACGGGAAGTTCTGGCTGAGTCTACTGTGAGATGTCTCTCATAGTGTGAAGGACTGTGGTACAGAGGCTGCTTTTCTGTCATCTCACATAAGTAACCCCAATGAACTCACTTCTTCATAAAAGTAGACTTAGGTGGAATTGGTGTTTTGTCTGTCATTGGTTCCTGGTGAAAAGATGTTTGTTCATATCTCCCCAGGACAAGTCATAAAACACTGTGTGGGAAGAATAAATATACATACAACTAACAGGCAATAATTTATGTGAAATGTGTTGATAGTAGTTTCTCAGAAAAATATCATTTGTAGAAATGTGCAATTAAATTGTATATTTTTCAATTAAATAAACTTCATTTTTACATTTTCTATTTTAATTTTAAACTTTTTTAAAATTTTATTTATTTTTTTATATGTATGAATGTACTGTCTGCATGTAGGTTTGTACACCTGTGTCCTGCAATGTCGCAGAGGTCAGAAGAGGGTCTCGGATTCCCCTGGAACTGGAGTTAAAGATGGTTCTCAGTGGACATGTGGGTGCTGAGGATCAAACCCTGGTCCTCTGCAAGAGCAGTCAGTGCTCTTAACCGCTAGGACATCTCTCCAGCCCCTTTAATTTTAAACTTTTAAGGTAAACAGGATTTTAGACTCAATTCTGAATTCACCCCATGTGCCTTATTTTTATTTTCCTAAGCTACTTTGTGCACAGCATGTTGAAACAATGTACTTATTTTAAATTAAGAAGTTTTCTTTTGTTCCTTGGTAGTGATGATAATGGAATGTTTCTAGATTTTTGAAAACTGATGCCTTCTCTGATACCAAGGCTACCTTTGGTTAATATTTAACTGGAAGGGGGGGTATTTGAAGCATGTGCCTGGATTTTTCAATGATAGGCTCAAATGAAATTCAAGGTAGACTGAGAATAAGTTTTATTCCACTTAAGAACATGTAAAATGGTGCTACGTTTTAGGTTCACACTTGACTCATCCTTAGCTCATATACTGGTACATGTTCTGGACACATCACGCTAGCCTCCTACCTACCACTTATCTTCCCACAAACACACAACTGACTCCACATGGTACAACACCCACCACTCCTCAGGCCAGCAGTATCACTGTATTACATTTACACAAAGCTATGCAAGAAAGAACACACTAAGCTCTCCCACACAGCTTGGAACCATCCTGCAGAATAAGCAGAATCTATTCTGGTTTCCTATTGCTGTTTTCCAAAGCTGAGTGGGCAGATGCTGAGATGCTGCCACCGTTGTAATAATCTTGTGGTCATAACGGATCTTTAGAGTTATTCAGCAGTGGCAACCCATTCCCAGAGTTAATAAGTTTTCTAAACTAATTCTTATTTGACAAAGATCAATTCACCCACTGGTTTTTAAAAGTGCCTGGGTTTTTTGGCATGATAATGATCAGTTTCTTCCTGAAAAATGTACCCAGTTGTTCTAGTTTGTCTTTCATTGGTGTGACAAAACACTCTGACTGACACCAACTTCGGGAGGAAAGGGTTTATTCAGCTTAGATCTCCTGGGTCACAGTTCATCACTTAGGGAGCCCAAGGCAGGAACTCAGGGCAGGAACATGGAGGCAGGAGCTGAAGCACAGGCCATGGAGGAATGCTGTTCACTGGCTTGCTCCCCTGGCTCATGCCCAGCCTGCCTTCTTATACGGTACACAACAACCTGCCCAGGATGGCACCACTCATTGTGGGCTGGGCCCTCCCCACACAGCTCGACAATCAAGACAATACTCCACAGATGTGGCCACAGGCCAATCCAATGGAGCCAATTCCCCAATTGAGGCTTCCTCAACCCAGGTGTGTCAAGTTGACACTAAAGTTATCCAGCACAATTGACCCCTTGTCAACTTGACACACAAAACATCACTATTAAACCACCACCTTTCCAGTTCTTATCCCCAAAGTATGATGTTAACATTAATCACAACCTAAGACAATACAACCTTAAAAGCCACACAGTCCTTAAGATGTCCAAACACTTAAAAGTTCACAATCTGTTAAAAGTCTCTTAACTGTGGGCTGCTGTAAAATCCAAAACAAGTACTGTCTTATTTCAAAGGGAAGAATCAGGCACACTCAAACAAAACCTAAGTCCAGCAAGTAGCTCAAGGCTGGACATCTGGGACTCGTTCACAATCTTCTGGGCTTCAAAGGGTTTCAGCAACTCCCCCTCTCTGACTCTGCCATCCATGGCACACACAGCTCATCTCACAGGCCCAGGCCAGCTCCATCTCACACCTGCTGCTGCTCTTGGTGGTCATCCCATGGTCCTGGCATCTCCAAAAAGCTGGGGTCTCCACTGAAACTGGGGCAGCATCTTCACCAATGGTCTCTTCTGACCTCTCCTGGTGCAAAGCCTCAGCTTCTCTCCATGACCCCATGCAATCCTGGGGTCTTCACTGCAACCGAGGTGCACTTCCACCAATGGTCTTTCCTGACCTCTCATAGTGCCAAGCCTCAGCTGCTCTCTGTGACCCCCTCAAATTTCAACACCAGAACCATATAGGAGACTCTTACACACTACCAAGTCCTGCTTCTGGC
Organism: Rhizomys pruinosus; assembly: GCA_009823505.1. NCBI lineage: Eukaryota > Metazoa > Chordata > Mammalia > Rodentia > Spalacidae > Rhizomys > Rhizomys pruinosus. The sequence continues at coordinate 2,104,277 of VZQC01010757.1, forward strand.
TTGACATGGAGTCTTGGGCCCCTTCTGGAACATAGCTTCTGTGTGCTGACCCTGAAGAAATTCTTCCCAGAAGATTTCACCACAGTGATGCTGGTCTCTTGTTACTTACAGCTGATTCTTCAGCCCCAGCTGACCAGAACCCACAGATTAAACATTCCTGATTCCCTTTGAAACTAGAAACTTCACAAGCAAGGCCTCCATCTTCTACAACTCCTTCAGCAAAACTGCTCCAAGCTCCACAGCAACAATCTTTAGGCATTCTATGATCTTCCCAGCCCAAAGTTCCAAACGCCTCCACAATCCTTCCCCAAAACACCAAGGTCAGGTCTGTCACAGCAATATCCCACTCTCTGGTACCAATTTCTGTTTTAGTTTGTCTTCCAATCTTCCCAGATTTCACCTCACAAATCCAGCCTTGAGCTACTTGCTGGACTTAGGTTTTGTTTGAGTGTGCCTGATTCTTCCCTTTGAAATAAGACAGTACTTGTTTTGGAATTTATAGCAGCCCACAGTTAAGAGACTTTTAACAGACTGTGAACTTTTAAGTGTTTGGACATTTTAAGGACTGTGGAGCTTTTAAGGTTGTTCTGTCTTGGGTCGTGTTTAATGTTAACATCACACTTTGGGGATAAGAACTGGAAAGGTGGTGGTTTAATAGTGATGTGTTTTGTGTGTCCAGTTGACAAGGGGTCAATTGTGCTGGATAGCTTAGTGTCGACTTGACACACCTGGGTTGAGGGAGCCTCAATTGGGGAATTGGCTCCATTGGATTGGCCTGTGGCCACGTCTGTGGAGTATTGTTTTGATTGTCAGGCAATGTGGGAGGGTCCAGCCCACAATGAGTGGTGCCATCCTGGGCAGGTTGTTGTGTACCGTATAAGAGGTCAGGCTGGGCATGAGCCAGGGGAGCAAGCCAGTGAACAGCATTCCTCCATGGCCTGTGTTTCAGCTCCTGCCTCCATGTTCCTGCCCTGAGTTCCTGCCTTGGGCTCCCTAAGTGATGAACTGTGACCCAGGAGATCTAAGCTGAATAAACCCTTTCCTCCCCAAGTTGGTGTCAGTCAGATTGTTTTGTCATAGCAATGGAAGACAAACTAGGACACCAGTCTAGATAGTTGAGAAAAGTTGACTTTTGCATTTTAAATGCCAGCAAGTCTTATAACTGCCAACATGTAAATCTAAATTAAAAACAAAATGAAACCAAAACAATAGTTGGGACACATCCAAGTCAGGAGGCTTCATAGATATCACCTCTGGAACAAGAAGACCATTGTTAGAATGTGAGAATGGGAAGATGTCCTTCAGGCATGCAGGTTTATACAAGCTGCCTATTTTCCTGCATTAATGCATCATGTGTATTTTGCAGCCATAAGGTAAGAGCCAAGCAACCCTGATTCTTATATCAGAGCTGTTGATTTTTGCTTGTATGACCTTGGACAAAGCTCCACATTCCTAGGTCTCTACTTCTTTATAACTAAGAGTGGGCATCTGTATCATTATGATGTTACATATTGTCAGTCATCCCAAGAGCAAATACTTAGATACATTTTTATTAGCTGAAAATCTAGATAAGTGTAGGGATGGGGGTGAAGAGAGAGCTACTATTTATGGAACATGTAATCATACTATTGTAATAGCACATAGTTTTCACTTGTTATTAAAGGAAAGCAGAGATTGGAAGAATATATATATATATATATATATATATATATATATCCCCAAACTAGGAAGTTGCAGGGCTAAAAGCCCAATCTATTTTAGAATCCAGAAAATGTTATAGTAAAAAAAAATCTCACTCTATTAATGTAATATAACTAATACAAATCATCAGGAATTAAATTTTTTAGACAAGATGTTATTGATGCTATTTTAATTTCAACTTATACATAATTTTTAGGAAATGTGCTAGTGTTAATATTAAAATAAATCTAAATTTAATAGCTTTTATGCTAATAAAGGCATGACATTATCCTTGCAAAATAGTCTACTTTTGGATTAATGTACTTCTTTTAGGTTTAAAAGTGTATATTAAATTAAAGAGCAGTGGACATTTTTATGTGCTTATTTGTTCATATGTATTTGGGTTTCTTTAACAAAAATTTCTGCTAAAAGGTAGGAAACTTAAATTTTTAATGTATTAGAAAATTATGTTCTAAACATGTGATATTATTTTATATGTGTATATAATTATATCCATTTCCAGCTTCTATTCTTCCATCAAATGTTATCATTCTGAAATGTATTTACTAGTGTGATCAGTAATAAACATTTTTTTTGTTTCAGCTATCATATATTTAATCCAAGGATTAATATCTATCTGAGTTATGTCCAGTTTTCCTTTTAATGAATTTTTTGAATTTCATACATTTTGATCATATTTAGACCCCTCCACATCTGTCCTCTTTTATATCCCCTCCCTTCAAATTTCTGTACTCTGTCATAATTACTAAGAGCTATTGAGTTGTTTGTGTCTCCAAATGTCCTTTGGTGTGTATCTATCATTGGAGACTGGTAAAACAAACAAACAAAAAACAATTCTCCTTCTCTCTCAATAATTATTGGTCGCATTAGTTCCTCAGCTAATTTTGGGACTTCTTACCTGCTTCCCACTTCTTTGTTGGGAGTTTGTGTAGTTTGAGCTTGCATGATTTGTATGTTATTATCATTGCTTGAAGTTCTTATGAGGAATTTCCCAGCTGCCTAGAAGCTTTTGTTTCCTTGTGGTCATCCACCACCTCTGGCTTGCACAATCTATCCTTCAGCTTCATCTTCACCAATGGTCCCCGAGTCTTGAGTGGCAGAGATCTGATATAGGTATCTTATTCAAGGTAAAGAACTATGCAGTCTCTTTTTCTCTGCACTTTGGCCAGTTGTAGGTTTCTGTGTTAATCGCTATCTGTTGCATGAGGAAGCTTTGCTGAGGAGAGCAGAGAGGTGAATTAACATTCTTTGTGTTAGCAAAACCATAAGTACAGAGGTTGCATTGTAGATGAGCTACTTAAGGCTGGGTACCTTATAGACAAATTTTCTCTGAGTTTGACTGGTTCAGAGACTTTGTAATAGGAATCCGTCTGTTGCAAAGTGAAGCTTCATTGATAAATGCAGAGGGGTACACCTATCTGTAAGTATAAGGATGCAAATTTATAACACAGAAAGAAATTACATTAGTTTAGGGATGTATGTGGCAGAAGTAGTTTATCTCCTAGGATCTAGGACCTCTCCAGCCAGGTATAGTTGTGTATATAGTATCACAAATGACTTCCCTCCCATTGAATAGCCCTTAATTCCAATTAGACTGTTAGATCTTACCCCCAAGAATTAAGTACCACTATTGCAGCAGAAGAGATTATTTGCTGAGCCTGCCATTGTTGAACTCCATAGACTTTACATATGGATGGGCTCGTTAATTGATTTTCTTCCTTTGACATTGGTGTAGTATCTTCTGATACTATAGGACCTAGTCTTTAAGGAGGATCCTTCCAGATTAGTTCCAGTTAGTTTGCTTCAAAACCTGTGACTGAAGTATTTCCTGTCTTCAGCAAGATGATCTTAGCTTCAAGTTCTAGAAGGCAATCAAGTTCTGTGACGGTAGCCTTGGGAGTCTTATGGATTATCTCAACTAACAACTTGAAGGAGAGTTTCCTCTGCCTGCAACTATATTTTTTATTATAGAGCCTTCAGCTATACACATGTACTCACATGTATATTGTATGTGTATTTTTTAGTATGCTTTTGAACAATTACATTTCCTCATTTAATGACATCCTTTGAAACCCATTTTATTGTATGAGATGAGATGAGAAACTATTTGGAATTTGTACCGATTGCAAGTAAAAAATTCAACGGTATTTGAATTCTCAGCATTTTTTAATGATTTATGATGCCCATTTATAATATATTAAAATATGCCTTTTAACTTCTATCACTAGTGAGCTGTTCTCAGTTAATAGTACTTACAGAGTGAATGATGGAAGATTAGAAGGCAGGTGGGGGGGGGCAGCACAGGTGTCTCAGAGTCAATAACTTTTTTTTTAAACTTTTAAATTTATTTTTTATGTGTATGAATGTACTGTTTGCATGTAGGTTTGTGCACCCGTGTTGTGCAATGCCACAGAGGTCAGAAGTAGGTGTCGATTCCCCTGGAACTGGAGTTACAGACGGTTCTCAGCCGCCATGTGGGTGCTGGGGATTGAACCCTGGTCCTCTGCAAGAGCAATTGGTTCTTTTAACCGTTAGGCCATCTCTCCAGCCCCAGAGTCAATAACTTCTAATCTGGGTCAATGAGGTACAGTGAGAGTGAAGACAGTGAACTGCTGAGGGAAAAGCCATGCAGGAAGAAGATTATGCAACCAATTTAAGAGAAAGCATGACTGCAGCCCAGGGCATGGAGACAGCATATTAGAACTGAGGTGGTGAGCCGAATGGAAGGGAGAGGAAGAAAGATCTTTGTAGAGGATTTCCTGCTAGTTGCAAATAAAGGATAAGACAGTGTCCAGTGATAAAAGGAAAAAGAAAACTGTATAGCTCCCATGAGTGCTAAGTCCGAGAGCACAGCCAGTGGTCCTCGAACAGTATCCTCCAGTTCTTCTCTTCCCAACTGCTTTACATTTCTCCAATTATTTATCCTCTTGAGGTGGAAAGACTTACATTTTCATATTTTCTATGAAAAAAGCAAAGAGAATTTGTTATGAATACTTAGCAGTTAATGGGAAACCATGATCTGAGGGATGAGTCATTGCCCTAGCCTTTAAAGGACTATAAAGGGACAGCCAGGGGCTGGAGAGATGGCCGAGTGGTTAAGAGTGCTGACTGCTCTTGCAGAGGACCCGGGTTCGATCCCCAGCACCCACATGGCACATGGCGGCTGAGAACCGTCTTTAACTCCAGTTCCAGGGGAATCCAATACTTTCATCTGGCCTCTGTGACATTGCACAACACAGGTGCACCAACCTACATGCAGACAGTACATTCATACAAATAAATAAATTAATTAATTAAAAAAATGAAAAAAATAAATAATAAAAATTAAAAAAATTAAAGAAGAGACAGCCAAAATTGAAAACATACATAAAATGAATATAGTAGTATGTCTTCGTGGCTGAATGAAGCTTAGAATCTTTCACCTCTATACCTCTTCTGGAGGGAAAGTCCTCAAGTCCTCTGCTTATCTACAGTCTTACTGTTCAGGCTTGGATTCTGGGGCACAGTGATCTGTTCAGAGTGGTCGTGCTATATTTCCTGCCTCCTCCTTGAACCAAATATGAACCACTTATCTGAAACACTTGGATAGAGACTAGAGAATACATGACTGCTCCGAGAAAATTCAAAACAGGAACTGTTGGGAATTACTGAATGTCTAACCCTGTCCTGCAAACAAGTTGAGGAGAATGTTCTCAAAGAGCATTAGGCTGCCACCTAAGGTTTTTATCCTGTTGATTGGCATGATGACATTTGTACTTAGTGAAAGCACTTGAATTAACTTTAATATTTTAAACTAGTGTTTCCTGTATGTTTTTCTGCCTGTTTCTTTTCACAGCATATTTTAACCTGCACCTTCAGGGCCCTTCTTTGCCAAATTCCTCTAAGGAACATGACTCATAGCTCCTGGGAGCACAGGGACTCCAATTCAAAAGAAACTCAAAACAAAAAATGGCCAAAACTCAAAACAAAGACTGTGATACATTCTAGCAGAGCAAGTTTTTCTTCTTCAAGAAGCTGGATAAGTTTCTGGCTGAAAAAGGAGCAGGAGTCATGACAATTACAAAGAAGAAGGGACGGCCCTGGGCCCTGGGCAAATTCAGGCAGGTTAGAAAGCTTTGCTTTCAGAGGTCGGTTTCTCTCTATATATATTTTTTTAAATTTTATTTTATTTATTTCTGTATGTGTATGAATGTACTGTCTGCATGCAGGTTTGTGCACCCGTGTCGTGCAATGCCGCGGAGGTCAGAAGAGGGTGTCAGATTCCCCTGGAACTGGAGTTCTCCTGGAATTGGAGTTTCAGACGGTTCTTGGCCACCATGTGGGTGCTGGGGATCGAACCTGGGTCCTCTGTAAGAGCCGTCCGCGCTCTTAACCGCTAGGCCATCTCTCCAGCCCCGGTTTCTCTATATTTTAATACATGTTTTTGGAATCTGGTAAATTTTAAAATGCGTATTTTAATTTAGTAAAATTGGGATGAGTTTCTAAATCACTATTTCTTCCATGTTCTCTGGAGATGCATCTCTCAGTGCTCCATGAACCCTTAATATGAGCAGCAAGGGAACATATTCCTCACAAATGACTCAGTTCTCAATTCTCTGGTTTTTAACTGGCCCAGAGAATTAAAATATCTCAGTGGTCAGCCTATGTGCTTCAATTCAAAGTGACATTCTGCAAACAGCTTTTGCTTCTCTTTGATGTCTACTTCCCAATGCTCATGAAGAACTCAGAAGCAGATGGTCCTTACATTTTAATTGAGTTCTCAACTAGAACAGAAAGTGGAGATTTAGACAACTTAGAGGGTGGTGCCAAAAGGAAGGGAAAGCTCACGTCAGATAGACTGTGGTACTAGATTTAATCAGTGTGAAATTTTCATTCTGAATTGAGTAGAAATAAATACAGAATCTCCTTAGCACTCTCTGTGGTATGGGTGATAGATTGGAGCAGTAGGCAAAGATAGAAAGTAACAGCATAAGCTGCCATCATATTCTAGAGAAAATAAAAACATTCTGTGTTAGAACCCAGTGCCAGGCATTTGATAAAGAAAAAAGGAGATCTAGATGGAACATATAGTCAACAGAATTGATAGAATTTAGTCCTTGATATTCTTTGACCCACAGATGAAAGAAAAAGTCAGGGATAATGACTTGCCTTAGAATTTGTAAAACTAGGTTTATTTTAATATTTCAGTTTTGGTTATTGTCTACAAGAGATAGGACATGGAGATGAACTACCTGTGTGGGAAGTAATATTTTGGAAAATGGCTCTGTAGAGTAAGTTTGGAGGAGTTTTAAAGGAAAGTGTAAATTACATAGATGGAGGTGGAGTTGGTGGTGTTTCCCAGCCTTGTGAAAGATACCTATGAAGATGCAGTGGGTGAAAATTGGTGAGTGCTTAGGGTCTGGTTAGAACTGGGCACGTAGGGGCAGGGCTAGAAGCAAGTAAGCCTTGCAAAGTAGTAGATGAGGTTCAAATTTCAATGGTTTTCAATGCTGCTCGGGAGTTTCAACTGGATTCTGAAGAAGAGAAGTCATCAGGAATTTTAGCACAATATCATAATCTAACATATAATTCAGAAAGAGAGAAAGTGTTTTATACTACAGGATTTTGTGATGAAGTGCATGGCAGGGGGAATAGTAATCTTAGGACAAGGGGAACTGCTCTTTCAGGAACACATTCTTTGTTCTTTGCAGTATTTGAGTGTTAGGGTCCCCTTGAAATTCATGTGTTGAAATTCCATATGGGGGAACAATATCAGGATGTAGGGCCCTTGGGTGGTGATTAAGTCTCCAGAGCATCACTCTCGCCAGCAGGATAGATGCTTTTACAGAAGTTCAAAAGAGACATTTTATATCATTTGGAAACACAGGTAGAAAACATTCCGCCAAATAAGTCCCTCTTCAGATAAGAACATATTTAACTTGATTTTGACTTCCAAGTTTCTAGAAGTGTGAGAAATAATTTTTGTATGTACATGCTATTCCATCTATATTATTTTGTTAAGGAAGCCTGAGTTGATTAAGGCTGTATTAATTTTTTCTACAGGAGCATTCAGCATTCCCCTAGTCCGATTCTATAGAGGAAACTCAAATTCAGTCCCCTTTCTTCTATTGTTAAAATTCATATTTTGAAACAACTGACATGTTATGATATTTTCTTTAAGTTTAATCTGTGTCTTCCTATATAGATATGTTACACCATGCTTACTCCTACAGAAATCATTTGTATCCACATCAAAATCCCACATATCATACTTTTGGCTTAAATTAACACCCAACATATTAATTTAGTATTAAATTAACATCCAGCACTAAACTACTACACTGGGAATACTATGGCTTCTGTCATATGATTAATTTCTGGCCCTTTAATTCCATGTCCTGATGATATCCTGGGCATTCAGACTGTGATTAATTTTGGGAGAAGAAGGGTGCTGAGTACAAAATATTATGCCACTTATATATTATAATATTTTCAAAGGTGCGATGCCCATATAAATGCAGACACGTACATTGCACCATCTAATTTTTTAAAATATGGACATATTTTTTTCATAAAATATAGCTTGCACTCAATACTAGGACACAGTTACCATTTTAACACTTCACTTAGTGTTTAATTTTGAAAATTGAAATTTTCATTTTGGTGCTCTAGTGCTGACTATTGTAGCATATTCTTCTTCCATTTTTATTTTTACTTTTTAACATAAAATAATCCCACATTTTAATGGAGCGCACTCCTAAGAAATTGTGTATATATGTTATAGCTATTTAGAAATGACATCCCTAATATAATTAAATTCTATTACACTGATTCAAATTTGGGTTAGACTAAAGATTTTTTAACTTAAAATATTTTAACTTAGTTTTGTGCATTTCATATAATAACCTTTATTCAGATTTAGAGACCCCTTCCCCATTTGTGCCACCTCATATCCCCCACTGTATTTCATACATTCTGTCTTATATGTTAAGTCCTATACCGTCAAGTATGTGTACCCAGATTTCCCTTGGTACAAATTCATCCACTGGAGTCTAGTCAGCCTATAAAGTCATTTCCATCTCATAATTCAGGGATTATTGCAGAAGAGGGGATGAAAAGACTTTAAGGGTCAGGGTTGGTACAGGAACATAAGGAAACAGAGTCTTTTAGGCCACTGGAAAGTTGCTCATATGAACTTGCAATGCAAATGACCCATGCTGACTCAATCAGAAAAAAATCCATCATAGAATGAGGGAAATGGGCATTAGTCACCAACTCTAACTGAGGAATATTGGCAACTGATTATTGCTGGGTAAGAGAGAGATCTTCTTTAAGAGATGGATGATTTTATACTGCAAGTATTCTCTCAGAATATTGGAATTATTTTTAGAGTTTTTACTTTACTACTGCATATATATGTCACAATAATAGGTTTAACCATGATACTTTAATATATGTGTATAATTTATTTTGATTATATTCATATCATATTTTCCTCTCATGTTCCCTTTCCAGTTTTCATTAATCCTCTTCCTCTTTCTGACTTGTTCCTCGTCTACTACTACTACTACTACTACTCACACACACACACACACACACACACACACGCATACACACTTATCAATGTTCCAAATGAATGTCATTAGGGTTGTTTATAGGAGCATGTGTTGGAATTTGTCTATCAGCTCATAGCACCATATCAGTGGCTACATTACTAAACGAAATATCTCTTCCTCTCCTTTCAACCATGATCTATGTATAAATCCTTGGGGGAGGGGTAAAGAACTATCAATCTTTCTGATACTATTGACAGGCCCAGTTCAGTAGAGATCTTTTGCAAGTAATCACATTTGCTGTGAATTCAAGAATACAACAGCCAAACCATACCCAGAAGTCAGCATTTGTGAATTATTAATATGTTGTCCTTTATCTTTAATCCTTTTGAAATGTTCTATTTGACTTTAGAGTAAGATATTTGGGCTGGGAAGATAGCTCAACAGTTATGAGCACATACTGTTCTTGCAAAAACAAGACTGAATCCAGTTCTTAAGAACCATGTCTGGCGGCTCACAACTGTCTGTAACTCCAGCTTCTGGGGACCCAAAATCTCCAGTGTCCACAGGCACGTGCGCTTATGTTCACATACCCATACATAGAAGTGCATGTACATACCTAATCAAAAATAATAATTATAAATAAAAATAAATTTTAAAGCACTGTTATAAAATCAGATATTTTATGTGTCATAATATTTATTTTTATTGCTGAAACTTTTTGTGTTTCAGCAATAAAAATAAATTCTTGATAGTGCCAGAACTTACATAATCATCTGATTTATGGTGACTATATGTTTATATATTTTACAGTGTTTGGAGAGATTTTTTTAAATGTATAAACATGGTTTCTGTTCAGGGAAATGTTATTTTATTATTTTACCCCCAATTTTTACTCATATTTTTCTTTTATTTCTAGGCATTATAATATTTAAATTACTAAGCTTCTGTATTGTGCCTAATGTTCTTATTATACTTGTCAGTTAATGTCTGTTTTCATGTGGGATCTGAATTCAACTCCAGGTACTTTATTGACCAGGCCATTTCCCTAGCCATTATTTTTTTTATTAATTTGCTATTTTCTCTGAAATCTCTTGCCCCAGACATCTGAAAAGGTCTGTTAGGACACATAATTTAGATTCGTGTCTCTGGCGTTTGTGCCTTATGCAATTCTTATCCCATGCCTATGAGTATTATGAAATACTCATCCCCTTAATTTAGGCAACATGGGAAAGAAAGTAAAGTAGTCACATTTGAGATTACCCTATGCTGCTTTATGTCCCATCTCAGTGAACAGTAGAAGGATTCATCTGTTGATAATGAAAAAGAACTAGTTTATTATGGAGATACCAGACCTAAGGTTGGTATCGATCAAGAGGCTGAGAGGAGTAATAAAAATGCCAGCAAGAAAAAGGCATGTTGCCAAACACAAACACTGGAAATAGAATTTGACAATACCCACTTGGAATACCTTGCAAACAGTTTGGTCTCTATTCCAACTCCAGGTGAAGGTACCACCCTTCAGATATCTTCATTTCAGTCTAAGACTCTAAGCAAAGAACCCGTGAGCTCTTTTTGTTCTTCTGGTGTACAGAACCATGAGCTAGTAAGTGGATATGAGTTTAAGTGCTTAGATTTTTTTTTTTAAAGGGTAAACGTTTATTTGGAGTTAATTTTGTGGCAGGTGGTATTAAGGCCCTTCAGGCAGAGTTCAGGAGCTCCTGTATGGCCACCTGCTGCTCGGGACTGAGCTGTGCTATGCATTCAGTCCACAATCCTCCAGAAGTCTGTACTTGGCGAACTACATTAGCCAGGCGCTTGGCACATGGGTCTTCATGTTTAATGGCCTCATGGATTTCTCCTTCCGCAATTATAATGAATATTTTGGGCAGATTGGTATTGTTTGGGCCAAGAACAATTGGGTGATTACTTTCAATCAGGTCACACAAATAATTGAAGGTCTGAACAGCTTCTTCTTTATCTTCATGTAGTAGAAGCCAAGACAACCAGTGTGGTAAGACTTCTTCAACGTTTACACAGTCAGGCTTGAACTTCATAATTTTACCCACTGCTGAGATGCAGTTCTCGGTAGCATTGACATTTTCTTTGGTCTTAGAGTCTGCAGACTGAATAACTCTTACAAGCAGTGGGAGGGCTTCTGTACAGAAAGGGCGATAATTTTCTCCCCCATACTGTGCCATGACGCCCAGGCCATATGCCGCTGCTTGCCTGACTTCTGGGCTATTGTCACACACATACTGGAGCATTGGCCTTAAGAAATAGTCTGCATACTTAAACGAGGCTGGACTACAGTGTTCTATGACATCATCAAAGATGCACAATCCCCATTGTCTGTCTGGCCATGGTCTATGTGGACAAATCAGGTTGACAATCAGTGGAAGCATCTGTTCAAACCATGGTAACACCTTTTCCTTGTAGCTACTGAATATCGAGTGTAAAATATCTGACACTTTAGTCAGAATATAAACATCATTATCATCCTCGTCTTGTAGTGACTCCTCAACATGCTCATCATAGTCTTCATCTTGTCTTTTAACTTGCCGCAATTCTTGATTTTTAAAATGCTCTTCAAGTTTCGCTTTCAGTATGCCTCCCAGTTCTTCAAAGTGCTCGTTATTGAGGCAGCCATCTCCCATGACCTCAATGCACTTTGCAAAAGAATGCATTATTTCTGAGAGGACATCTGAATCCGGTTCTGTGCCAATGGCCTTGATGAGAGCGTCACACATGAAGTGCCACATCTGTGTAAGGTACTCAGGACCCCGGACTCGTGCACACTCTAGGAGAAGAGGCATGGACTCTGCCGCCGCCACTCGAACACCATCGTGGAAATAAAATTTCAGTAGAGGGACCATCAGTTTGACAACCTGTTCAGTGTATTCCACAAAGCCTTCCTTTAATTCCTTAGCATAGCAAACCAACATCTGGCAAGCAGTAGATTTTTCTTCCAGCCCTGCAGTTTTAATACCAAAACTTTGCTGATCTCCAAGGTTCACAAATTCCCAACCGTCATCATCACTCATATTCTCCATGTCTTGGGTATCTAAAAGGGCTACTTCGGGCTTAATTGAAGTGGTCTTCATTAATGGCCCCATAACCACTGGAAGGTATTGTTGAAATTCTTTCCCAAGGATTTTGCACATACTGGCCCATGCTGAGATCATGTAAGAGATCTGAGGGTCGTCATCTTCCATATCATTGAAGTCTGTCTGGGTCTTCAATAATAGCTGCATCACATCTGATGCATCCTGCATAAATTTTTCCTTCCCAACTGCCAGACCAATGAGGCTGATGCACTCAATAGTCTTCCCTCTCAGCAGTCTCAGCTCCTTCTGGACTGCATTCTCAACAATGTGCTTCAGTGACGGCATGAACAAGTCATAGTAGGGGACAAACTTTTCTTCTGCAGTATCTGCAACTGATGCAATGGATGTCACAACTTGTTCCAAAACTAACTTGGTGCCTTTCTGAATCAGCTCTTGAAGTTTGAGTACCATAATGGAATGCAGATGCTTCACCAGATTATCCAAGTATGGAATAAGTAGCAACTTGGGGCAGTCTTCAGTGATTAGATTTTTATGTGGCATTATCTTACAATAGAACATCAAGATGTCCTGTTTCTTGGTATATCTTCTCCTACTTAGGAGACAATACCACAAAGCAAATTAAAATCTCCCAGTACACGTGCCACTTGAGTGTAAGAATGGACTGTTATTACTGTTAGGTATTCATTTCTGACCAAATCTCATAGCCAAAGACTGTCCATTCCTTACTATCTATTAACTTACATTTTCCAAAATATTTGAATCAACTAAAATCTATAAAATGAAGAAACTGAGCTAACTCCAAGTAGCATAGATAAAAGATAATCACACCTAGACATTGAATAGTCCAAATACTGAAAGCCACTCAACTTTGAAAGCCATAAGAGAAAGTTGATGTCTTAAATAAAATTAGTGTTTGATTTCTCCTCCAAAACTGTGGATGCTAAATGGCAATGCAAAATCAATTCAAAGTGCTAAAAGTAAAAGACAACTCAACAGGCAACCAAGAAACTTGTATTCAACAGAAATCTTTTTCAACAGGAAGGTAACATAAGGACTTTCTCAGATAAGGAAAAACTGAGAGACGTTGATGCCAGTAATATTCTTTTCTGAAAGATTTAAAATGAAAGGAAGTTCTTCAGGTTGATAACAAGTGACACCAGAGTAATTCAATTTAACACACAAACCAAAAAGTGTTATTAAAGAGTCTTAAAATGTTAATGATATCAGTCAATAAAATTGTATAGTGAGTTTTCTTTCTTTTTAAGACTGATATAAAAGTAATTGCATAAAACAATATGTACATAATTATATTGCTGAAATTATAACATATAGAAATGTAATATATTTGACAAAAACAGCATGAAGTAGGTGGGTGGGAGCAAAGCTTTACTGGTGTAAGGAAATGGCACCATATGGTAATGAGCATCCAAAGGACAAAATGAAGAGAAAACCAGATATAGTAAATTGGAAGAATCATATAGCAAACTCCCAAAGAATGCTTGATCTTGTTCATTCTCTCATCCTTTTGAAAACATGCAACCATATAATGTAATAATTATTCTTTTGTAGTATACAGTTGGTTGTGTATAAGAGTGTAATAGTTATGAAAACAATTGTACAAAATGTGGGCTATAATGAGTAAAGTTTTATATTTCATGGAATCAAGGCAGCAAAGCTCTGCAATGGATTTTGATAATTTAAAATGTATGCATTTTAAGTTCTAAAACAATCATAGTGTAATTTAAAAAATATAATCAAAAGTATCACAGAAATTAAAGTGCTATCAAGAACGCTTACTGTTTTAAAAAGCAGTAAAATAATAAGCGGTACATGAGGTATGTTGAAAACAAAATATAAGATGGCGAAAGTAAAGCCATTGTACTCACAACAACAACTGTAAGTGAATTCACAATCCAGAGTCAGATAACGTGTCAGATTACATTTAAAGAAATAATAGGATCTAGTGGAATGCTCTCTATAATGGAAACACATATTCAGTGATAGACAAATATGTTGAAACTAAGTGTGGAAAAAATGTATCATGACAATAGTAACCAGAGGAAGCTGAAGCGGTCAGACTGTCATCATCCAAGTTAATGATCTTGATTCTGATAATTGTTTCACAGTATACTGGTATATCAGACAGTTATGATCCATATGCTTATTATAATTCTTTTATTTTTTAGATAGGGTCTTGCTGTAGCCTCAGCTGACCTGGAACTTTCTATATAGACCAGGCTGACCTCCACCTCACAGCTATCTGCATGCCCTCTGCCTCCCAAGTGCTGGGATTAAAGACATAGACCACTGTGCCTGGCTCAATATATTTAACTTTTATTTGACAATTATACCTCATAAAAATTTGAAAAAAAAGATAAAAACACTAAGTGACTATGTAACAGTCCAAAGGAAGATTTGTCTGTTTCTGAGACTAGAGTTTTAAAGAATATTTCCCAAACTGGAATCATTTGCTGGACTGTGACAGAGTAATTACCTAAATAGGAAATTTTTGGGAAAAGAATTAGGTGAAAATATTTAAGGCCTTAAACTTTTTCAAGGTTTAACAACCATTATCTCCTTTAAATCCTGATCCACAATTTGACTTTAATATTTTTTATTGTGGATTTGTACATTTCATACAGCAGTTTTTGATCAATTGTATGGCCCCCTCCATGACCCCAAACCCACACCAGAACTCACGCATTACAGCATCCATGTTAAGTCCTATCCAGTCAAGGTTTGAACCCAGATGTCTTTCTGTGCAATTAATCACCTGAAGTCTAGTCAGCACATCTAGAAATTTTAACTAATGCATACTCTCCCTCACCCAGCAGTAATCAGTCTCCAGTAGTTTTCAGTCCAGGGCTGGCCCAACACTCATTTCTCTTGCACCACTCTGGGACCTTTTCTGATTGGGTTGACATGGGTCCATGCCCGATGCCAACCTTGCCATAAGTTCAACTGTGCAAGCTTCCAATAGTCTGAAAACCTCTGCTTCCCTATGTTTATGGAGCAGCCCTGACCTTTACAATCTTTCTACCCCTTCTTCTGCAATGAGTCCTGAGCCATGAGTGGGTGAGGTGTAATAGAGGGAGTCCTATCCATGGACACATACTCTGAAAGCTCCCATTCTTTGAAATTTGGGCAGTTGTGGCCTTCTGTGTGCATTGTACTCTTGTATAAGGAAACTTCACTGGCGAGAAATGAGGGATGCACTCATTTTATTTCTGTTTCTCATTCCACTATGTTCCAAGGGCCTTAGGTGTAGAGGTTCAACAGTACATTTGTCTCCTAGGATTGGGCATCTTTCAGAGGTGTATTTTCTATGGCTGACCAGTTGTGGGATTCTGCAGTAGCCTCTGTCTATTGCAAAGAGAAGCTTCTTTGATGAGTGGTGTTTGGTATAGTTGTCTTTAAATATAAGGTTCCATATATAGTGTATGGCAAGAAATTTCATTTTTTCAGAGATATGACACTGATAGGGTTTTCTCTAGGATCCATGTCTCTCCAGCCATATGCATTTAGCTGAGTTTACAGTACCGCCTATGTGTTCACTCCCACTGAAAGGGCTTTAAGTCCAATTAGATAGCTGTTGATTCCCACCCCCCCACACACAGGTAATAATGCCACTACTACACCAATAGAGATACTTTGCTGTGCAGCTCATTATGGTTATTAGGCTTTAGGACTGGGTTGTACCATTGATTGATTTTTCTCTCTTAGTGTGCATATTATCATCTAGTATTATGAGTGGTAAAATGCTGTTGGAAGGCTTCCAGGTAAGTTTCTGCTCCATAACTCCAAGTCCTATTTCTAAATATTCTGCCTGAGCATAAGGGTCTGATTTTCTAGTTCTGGGAAATAATCAAGAACTTTCCCAAAAGACTGTGTTATGAGAGTCTCTTGGATCACTCTCACCAGACACTCAAAGAGGTGTCTTATGTTTTGGACTGTGTTCCTTTGAAAGTTGCATGGGATGAGGATATTGTTAATATAGTGTTAATATCATGACCATAAAGTTAAAATGGGCTGATACAGCTCTAAATCCTTATAAATGAGATTATTGAGCTGCCATGACTGATGAATGAGACTCAAGTAGGTGTGTAAGGAATTATGTTTGTCCCCATCTAGCATTGAAGGTTTGGAGGATTCTTGGAGAGACATGAGTCTTCAGTCCATATTGGAGGGTTAAAAAGCTGGGTCTCACAAGGGCAAGATTGATGGCTGTTTGGGCTTTCCAAGGAGGAACCTTCAAACACTTTCTTAAGGAAAACATGACATATTTTAGCCAAAAAAAGAAAAAAAAAAAGAAAATCCTCCAACTCAGGTGATAAGTGTGTGTGTGTGTGTATATATATATAGCATAAATAGCTATATATATATATTATATATGCTTCTATATATATATATATAGCATATATATTGCATATATATTGCATATATATAGCATATATTGCATATATATTGCATATATATAGCATATATTGCATATATATTGCATATATATAGCATATATTGCATATATATTGCATATATATAGCATATAGTTATATATTGCATATATGTAGCATATATATTGCATATAGGTAGCATATATATTGCATATAGGTAGCATATATATGCCATAGGTATAGCATTGCATTGCATATTGCTATATAGACTTATAATTATGTATAATATATATATATATATATATATATATATATCACTACGATTGGAGAGAACAGCAACAAAAGAACTAGGGAAAAAAACTGAACAGTGAAGTTCTCCCCAAAAACAATAACGCCTTGCTTTGAAAGGAAAAACTCTGGAAAGGTCTCAGAAAAAGATGCAAGACATGTATAGCAGAGTGCAGAGACCTGGCAGGGACGGGGGGTGAGGGTGGCATGATGGGAAAGACTCTAATTGATTAGAAATAGATGTATGACTGTATGAAATAGTTCAATAAACCTAAATTAAAAAAAAATGTATGAATAACACAAACTCAATAAAATTGCTTTAATAAAAACAGAACATACCTTTTGAGGGGACTGGAGAGAATCTCAGTGGTTAAGGGCACTGAGTTCTTTTGAAGTCGACCTGGATTCTGTTCCCAGCACCCACATGACAGCTAACAACCACCTGAAATTCCAGTTTGGGGGGATCTGATTCCCTCTTCTGATCTCTGCAGGCATTGCCTGACATGAGTACCCTTACAAGCATGCAAGGAGTACACTCACATAAAATAAAATTGTTTGTGTTTGAGATTATCTTCTTAACTAATATTATTTTCAATAGTTGTTTGATTTTCTTTTCTGTCTATGGATTTTCTTTTGTTTTGTTTTTGAGATCGGGTCTCCCTGTAGCCCCAGATGTCCTGGAATTCACTCTGTAGACCAGATAGGCCTTGATCTCAGAGATCGTCCTATTTGGGCTCCTGAGTGCTGGGATTACAGAAAAGTACCACCATAACTAGCATGTCTTTGGATTTTAATAGGCAGCTTTATGGATGTCAGCTTTCCCTGTTTTATATAAATTGACAGTATGCGTACAAATTATTGTCTTTTGTAGTCATCAATGAATCATTCATTTATAAAACAACAAGAACATTCTCACCTTTTAAAATTATAACATGAGTATTAGATGGAAAGTTAAAATAACGTTTGACATCTTTTTTTTTTTTTTATTTTAATTTTTTTTTTTTTAATTTTTTTTACATTTTTTTTCTTAATTTTTATTTAGTTCTGTATGTGTGTGAATGTACTGCCTGCATGCAAGTCTGTGCACCCGTGTCGTGCAACGCCGCGGAGGTCAGAAGAGGGTCTCAGATTCCCCTGGAGCTGGAGTTCTCCTGGAATTGGAGTTTCAGACGGCTCTTGGCCGCCATGTGGGTGCTGGGGATCGAACCCGGGTCCTCTGTAAGAGCAGTCGGCGCTCTTAACCGCTAGGCCATCTCTCCAGCCCTTGTTTGACATCTTTGACAAAGAGTTGCAGTGAAGTAAACTGGCAGAAATGACAGGAAAGAAGCATTAAAAATCATGTCTTTAGGAATAAGAAGTAAATATAGATATCTGAATATCATAAATAATACAAACTTCTTATTCAATATTTAGTATGAAAATCTGTATTTTAAGTTGTGATTAGTGTCAACACCAAAGCAACTCTGTTTGCATAATATTTATATTTAAGCAAAAGTCTTAGAATCTTCCTGTTCTTGATAAATGTTCTCTGTATGTATACAGGGCTTTGCTCAAGGAAGATTGCTTTTGAAATTATCACATCGATTAAATTTTATTTTTGCACTGATGACATTGCACACATTTCAGGATAGCAGTATGGAATCACTGTGTTTTACATTGGTTAATAAGTTCATCATGTATTTTGTAAACATCCCCAAAGAAGGTAGCCTATAAAACAGCTGAAGCACAAATATTTATCACTGATCCAATAAGATTTTATGTGCCCTGTAACTACAGTATTATATATTTTATATTTCCTCCATCTTGGTGCAGTATACATGTAGGTATTTTCCCCATGAAGTTAATTTCGCAATCAGAGACTTCTTGGAACTATATATTGTTAGAGCTTCATTGAGACTAGATCTTTACAAGGATCATTATTTTCCCAATGGTTAGTAA
Source organism: Rhizomys pruinosus (assembly GCA_009823505.1). Taxonomy (NCBI): domain Eukaryota; kingdom Metazoa; phylum Chordata; class Mammalia; order Rodentia; family Spalacidae; genus Rhizomys; species Rhizomys pruinosus. The sequence goes on from VZQC01010757.1 coordinate 2,123,195, forward strand.
TAAAGGCCCAGAAAGTTGGAGTTCATTTTGCTTGTATTTTGAAATGATGCTTTGCAGTGAACTATAAAGATCTTTTATTTCCCTCAGTCTACTCTATGTACATCCTTCTTCGTCCCCTCACTTTGAAATGTATTATTAAATCATCTAATTGGCTATGTACTGCTATAGAAATTAAAGTAAAAAACAGGGTATATTTCCTTAAATTGAAAACACATGAAGGGTAGTTTGCTTCAGTTCTTAGTTATGGATGATTTTTTTAAATCTCTTGGTTATCTGAAAATACAACCTAACATAACTTGGTTATGTGCAGCCATATACTTGATAAGTGTATATATGTATACAGGTAAAATATATAGTGGTATGTTGATTATAATACCATAAACCTGTTAATACTAAATAGAATAAAGTTTATGAAGAATATAGTTAGTAAAAGCCAGTAGGTAAAGGGTTGAGATTTTAAAATTTTAGTGTCAGTTCTGTCTTCGATCTGTTTTGTGAGTAACTTATCCTTTTCAATTTTGTTCTAAAACAGATATTACCACATTAAATCCACTAATTTTTCTGAGGGAGAAACTTATGAAGAAAAATAAACAGTGTGAAGTGAGAGGCCAGTAAGTTCAGGTAAAGCAAATCAGAGCCTCAGACACGGCAGAGGTGACAGAGTACCTAGCATCACTTATAGATACGGGGTGATCAGCATCTCTTAAGGTAAGGAGTTGGTCATGAAATCTGAAAGCAACTGTTTTACAGTCCTACTGGTTTTAGTGGGAAAATTACTAAGCCTAAGGTTCAAAGCCTGAGTCTTCCTTAGCAATGCTATTAGTTCTGTAGTCAAACATTTTTCCTCATTTGAAACCAAAGTGCACACAAAATGTTTGAAGACCAAGAAATCTGTTTGGAAAATATGAAGTGTTACATAAATGTAAGATACTTCTATAAACATTTTAGTATCAAATATCCCACTGGTAAACTATTGAGGCTATTTTGAGAAGTGCAATGATGTTCAGTTCAAGAATGTTTTGCTTTTCATTGTTCACTTTCTCTTATTTGTGTTAAAATATTTTTCTCTTCTCCTGGGAGTTCTAATGATGCTTAGGAGTGTCTAAACCATGACCTAGCTAACATCTAAGATGACTCCTTGGCCACTATCCTTCCCTGTACTTCCAAATTTCTATAAAGATAATCTTTATGTGTATTTTATTTTTAGCAACTCTTTACCAGCTATATTTCAACCTTCTAAATTTAGGTAAAATTGTTTTCTGATGACTAAAGCAATTTAATCACCTAAATCAGAGACTTCTTTAAATTCTTATTCTTGCTAAACTATCATGGTAGAAGGTGTGGATTATTCTGTTCCTTGATATTGATTACTTCTTCTTTTTAATATAATACTTTTATTGATGTTTTGTGTATTTGACATCATTTTTCAGTTCAATTTAGACATATTCTACTTTCCCTTCCTCCCACCCCACCATAGTTCGTGAATTTTGCCATACACATCCTGTATCTTTCTCTCAATCTTTTTAAAGTATTTTTTCTGCAAAGATTTATTGTTTTGGGCAGAATTTAACTATATCAGTACATTCTTTGACCCAGTCCTTATGTTGTGGTTTCTTTCCAATTATATTGCCCCAAAGTGTATATATTCTAAGCATATATATATATATATATAATATATATATATATGTCACTATATATTATACTAAATTATGTCCTCCAGGAGTAAACTGTTTTAACTCTGATATGTTTAGGAGTTTACAATTTTCCTTTTAATTTTATATTATCTAAAATATGAATATATACCTTCTACCCATAAACATTTATTAACATGTCTGAAAGTAAGTGGTAAGTTAATTCTAGGGCTCATTAAGAAATTCATATTATAATATCACAGTTGCTTTCAGCTAGAAAGAAATGTAACAAAATATAAAAAAATATAACAAAAATGTTGCTCAGCTTGCCTTTCAATTGGGGGATTTGGTACTAGGATCAACAAATGAGGGAAAACCATTCCCCTTTGGTTTTGGGGGACTGTACTTACTTCACTAACATAATTACTCGCAGTTCCATCCATTAACTACAAATTCAGTTATCTTTCTTTATTGCTACACAGAAACTCATTGTGTAGGATGTACCATATTTTTGTTATCCACCCCTTCAGTTGATGGGCATTTGGGTTTGTTCCAACACTTTGCACTTATGAAAAGAGCAAATAAAACATATGCTTGTGCATGTATCTTTTGTGTAGGATGAGTCTTGTGGGTGTTACCTAGGGTGGTTATGGCTGGGTCAGGTGGTAGCCTATTTTGAGTCTTTTAAGGGGTTCGCCACACGCTTTCCACAGTGGTTGTAAGAGTTTACATTCCCCCCCCCAAAAAAAAAAGGGGGCTGGAGAGTGGCCTAGCGGTTTAGAGAGCACCAATGCTCTTACAGAGGACCCAGGTTCGATCCCCAGCACCCACATGGCGGCTGAGAGCCGTCTAACTGAAACTCCAATTACGGAGAACTCCAGCTCCAGGGGAATCCGAGACCTCTTCTGACTCCAGCGTGCAATTGCACAGACATGCAAGTGCACATCACACACACACATACATCATACACATAAAAAAAAAAAAAAAAAAAAAAAAATAAATAAATTTAAATTAAAAAAAAAAAAAAGAGTTTACATTCCCACCAGCAGTGGATGATAGTTCCCCTTTTCCCACAACCTCTCCAGCATTTGGTGTCTTTTGTGTTCTTGATCTTAGCCAGTCTGATTGGAGCGAGATGATATCTTAGAAGGGTTTTACTTTGCATTTCTTTAATTATTAACAATGTTGAACACTTTTTAAGATGTTTCTCAGCCATCTTTACTTCCTCACTGGTGAAGTCTCTGTTCAGCTCTTTACTCCATCTTTTGAGTGAGTCATTTGTTTTCTTCTTTGTTTTTTGAGTAGTTTATATATTCTTGATGTTAATGCTCTGTCATACGTATCACTGGTGAAGGTTTTTCTCCCATTCTGTGGGTTTTCTCTTCACTTCCTTGATTGTCTCTTTTGCTGTACAGAAACTTTTGAGTTTGATGAGGACCCACTTGTCAGCTGTTGTCCTTATTTCCTGTGAGGCTGCTGTTTGATTTAGAAAGTCTTTTCCTTCTCCTATGTCTTCTAGATTGAAGGTGATAGACGAAAAAGTTAGTAGCAATATATTAGGAGTAAGAAAAGACATTCTAAATCAAAGTTTGGGGTTTCATGTTGAGGTCTTTGATCCATTTGCTGTTGATTTTTGTACAGGGTGAGAGGGAGGGGTTTATTTTTTCTTCTACATGCAGTGATTCATTTTTGCCAGCACCATTTGCTGAAGATGCTATCTTTCCTCCAATGCGCTTTTTTGGTCCCTTTATCAAATATGAGGTGGCTGAAATTATGTGAGCTCAAGTTTGGGTCTTCAATTTTGTTCCATTGGTTAATGGGTCTGTTTTTGTGCCAATACCAGGGTGTCTATACAACTATAGCCCTGTAGTATAGCTTGAAGTCTGGTAAGGTGATACCCCCTGTATTGTGTTTTTCACTCAGGGTTGCTTTAGGTATTCAGGGTCTTTTCTCCTTCCATATAAATTTAATGAATTTTTGCCCCAAGTTTTTGAAGAAATTCATGGGGATTTTCATTGGGATTGTATTAAATCTATATATTAACTGGGTAGAATGGATATATTTACTATATAAGTTTTTCTAATCAATGAGCATGTGAGGTTTTTCCATCTTTTGATGTCATCTTTTAACCTAGAAAGATCAGTAGCCTTTTTTTACACCAACAACAAGCAACTGGAGAAGGAATATAAGGAGACCTTCCCACTCACAATAGCCTAAAAAAAATATACCTGGGAACAAACCTAATCAGAGACACAAAAGATCTTTACAACAAAAATTTTAAACTCCTGAAGAAGGAGATTGAAAATGACATCAAAAGGGTGACCTTTTTTATGTGTGCCTGTACAGATGCAATTTGCAAGTATTTTGTTGAGAATTATTGCATCTGTATTCATTATGGATATGGGTCTATAATTTTATTTTTTGGTTATATCCTTGCCAGATTTTGATATTAAAGGGATGCTAGATTCATGGAGGAATTTGGGAGATTTCTTTCTGCTTCTATCCTTTTAAGAAAGTTAAGTAATATTGGTTGTAGCTCCTCATTAAATATCTCATAGAATTCTGCTCTAAATCCATCTGGGCCTGGGCTTTTATTAGTTGGAAGGATTTTTATTACTGTTTCAATTTCCTTATATGTTATAGACCTATTTAAGCTGTTGATCTCTTCTTGGTGAAACTTTGGCAGGTCCCATATTTTCACATATTCATGCATTTCTTTTACGTTTACAAATATAATAGACATAGATTTTTGAAGTATTCCTGTATAATGTTCTGGATATTTTTTTATTATCTCTTATAATGTTTACCCTTTCGTCTCTGATCTTGTTGATTTGGAGTTGCTCTTTCTTTTATTTAACTGGGCTAAGGGTCTGTCTATCTTGTTTATCTTTTCAAAGAACCAGCTCTTGGACTCATTGATTCTTTTCTTGTTTACTTTGTTTCTATTTCATTACTCTGTGCTCTGTTGTTTGTTATTGCTTCCTGTCTGTTGGGCTGGGATTCACTTGTTGTTGTCTTTCAAGTGTTTTGATTTGCAACATTAAGTCTTACATTTGTGGTCTTTCTGTTTTTTTTTTTATGTAGGCACTTAGTACTATAAATTTCTCTCTCAAGACTATTTTTTCTACATTTTATTTAATTTATTTTGGCTGACATATATAAATATAAAGTTGTTTGGTACTGGCTCAAAAACAGACCTGTTGACCAATGGAGCAAAACTGATGATCGAAACTTGAGCACATACAATTTCAGCCATCTCATATTTGACAAGGGGACCAAGAATACACAGTGGAGGAAAGACAGTATCTTCAGCAAGTGGTCTGGATCACCACTTGTAGAAGAATGAAATTAAATCCCTACCTCTCGCTCTGTACAAAAGTCAACTCCAGATGGATCAAAGACTTCAGCGTGAAACCCCAAACTCAGAAGGCTATAGATGAAAAAGTTGGCAGCAGACTACAAGACATAGGCATAGGAAAAGGCTTCCTAAATCAGACAGCAGCTGCACAAGAATTAAAGTCGACAATTGACAAATGGGACCTCATCAAACTCAAAAGCTTCTGTACATCAAAAGAAACAATCAAAGAAGTGAAGAGAAATCTCACAGAGTGGGAGGAAACTTTCACCACAGATACATCTGACAAAGCATTGATTTCCAGAATATATAAACTACTCAAAAAACAAAGAAGAAAACAAATGACCCACTCAATAGATGGAGCAAAGAGCTGAACAGAGACTTCACAAGTGAGGAATTGGAGATGGCTGAGAAACATCTTAAGAAGTATTCAACATCGCTTATAATTAAGGACATGCAAATCAAAACCACTTTAAGATATCCTCTTATTCCAATAAGACTGGCTAGGATCAAGAAAACAAATGATACAAGTGCTGGAGAGGTTGTGGGGAAAGGGGAACACTCATTCACTGCTGGTGGGAATGTAAACTCGTGCAGTCACTATGGAAAGCAGTGTGGAGAACCCTTGGAAGACTTGGAATGAACTTGCCACCGACCCAGCCATACCACTCCTGGCATGTACCCTCAAGACTCACCCCACTGCAAGATACCTGCACAGCCATATTTATTTCAGCTCTCTTCACAATAGCAAGGAGCTGAAACAACCCAAATGCCCCTCAACTGATGAGTGGATAGGAAAATGTGGTACATCTACAAAATGGATTCTATGCAGCAGAGTAAGAAAGATGACCTCCTGAGCTTGCAGGTAAATGGCTGGAGCTAGAAGTATTCTGGGTGAAGTAACACAGTCCAGAAAAACAAAGGACGAATGGTATCACTCATCTGTGGTGCTAGCACCAATTACCTATTGTATGGCAAACGAGCAAAGTCAATGTGATCAGAAAACAATTGTGCTCTTATATTGTGATCCCTTAAAATATATAAATAAAATAAACAGAAGACAAATAAAGTTGTACATATTTAGAGGGTCACATGATATTTCATTGCATCTACTACTATTATCTATCTATCTATCTATATCTATCTATATATATATATATATATTGCTTAACACTTAAAACTGCTGAACATGTCTAGGTCATTATACATGTATAATTTCTTTGTGGTTAAAAATTCCACAGTGGTGGAGCACACCTTTAATCCTAGCACTTGGGAGGCAGAGGCAGGGCAGATCTTTGTGAGTTCAAGGCTAGCGTGGTCTACAATGTGAGTTCCAGGACAGCTGGGGCTACAGGGAGATCCTGTCTCGAAAACACCAAAAAAAAAAAAAATTCCCATTCTAGCTGGGCGTGGTGGTGCATGCCTTTAATCCCAGCACTCAGGAGGCAGAGGCAGGCAGATCTCTGTGAGTTCAAGGCCAGCCTGGTCTACAGAGTGAACTCCAGGTCAGCTGGTACTAAAAGGGAGACCCTGTCTTAAAAATACCCCTCACCCCCCCAAATTCCACAGTTCTTAAAAATTACACAGTTCTTTCTTTTGAGGCCTTTGAAATGCTTGCAATATCACATCTATATTAATCCTACTGTAACATCACACACCAAAGCATCATGCTGTATGTAACCAAGTTGGTATTCATTGATCAGTTTCATCCACACATTCTTTCTTTTTTTTTTTTTTCACTATGCTCAGAGGTTCAGATTTTTCTTTTAATTTTATATTACTCAAGACTATTTTTAAAGTGTCGTAAAGGTTTTGTTGAGTTATGTTGTCATTTTTTAAATTCCCCGAATACTTTTATTTCTTTCTTAATTTCTCCCTTGACCCATTCATTGTTCAGGAGTGTGTTGTTTAATCCTCACAACTTCCTGTAGTTACTAAGCCTTCTTCTTTATTGTATTGTGGTCTGATAGAATGCATGGAATTATTTCAATATTTTTTATTTGTTGGGGTTTGTTCTGTGTCCTAACATGTAGTCAGTTTTAGAGAAGGTTCCATAGGGTGCTGAATAGAAAGCATATTCTTTGGTGTTTGGGTGGAATATTTGGTAGATGTGTGTTAGGTCCATTTGGTGTATAGTATTCTTTACTTCAGTCTTTCTGTTTATTCTTTGTTGGGTTAACCTGTCTAATAGCCACAGTGACGTATTGAAATCCCCTACTACTAGTGTGTTGGGATTAACCTGTGCCTTTAAGTCCATAGAATTGTATTTATGAAGTTTGGTGCACCAGAGTTTGGTGTGTATAAATTCACGATTGTGATATCTTCTTGATTAATTGTTCATTTGATAAAAAAGAAGTGACCTTCTTTATCACTTCTGATTAGTTTTAGTTTGAAGTCTATTTGGTCTGATATTAGAATAGCAACTTCTGCTTGTTTCTTAGTGCCATTTACTTGGAATTTTTTTTCCCATCCATTCACCTTAAGATAATGTGTGTCCTTGAGGTGAGATGTGTTTTTTGCAGACAACAAAAATATGGGTTTTGTTTCTTGATCCATTTTGTGAGTCTATACTTCATGATTGGAAAGTTCAGTCCATTGATATTTATAGTTATTATTGAGAAATTTATATTGCTTCCCATCATTTTGGTTTCTGGTGCATTCTTGTACTAGTTTTGTATTTTCTATTGTTGCTTGGGGTATAGTCATTCTTTCTTTCCTTCATCTCTTTGTATTGCTTCAAATTTTCTCTGAAGGGCTGGCTTTCTGGATGTGACTCTTTCAGCCTATTTATCCCGTGAAAAATTTTCCTTTCTCCTTCAACTTTAATAGACATTTTTGAAGGATCAAGTATTCTGGATTGACATCTATAGTCATTTAGAACTGGAAATGTGTTGGTCCAAGCTCTTCTGGCTTTCATCATTTGCAATGACATGTCAGCTCTAATTCTGGTGGGTTTTCCTTTATATGTGACTTGTTTTTCTTTTGCAGCTTTCAGTATTCTCTATTTGTTCTGAACATCAGTGTTTTTATTATGATATGGTGTGGGGAATTTCTTTTCTAGTCCTCTCTATTTAGTGTTCTATGTGCTTCTATGTGCTTCTTGTGTTCCTTAATTTGGGAAAATTTTCTTCTTCAATCCTGTTGAGTGTCTTGTTGATATCATTATCCTGGGATTTTTCTCCTTCCTCTATACCTATGATGCATAGGTTTGGGTATTTTCACGGTGTCCAAGATTTGCTGGTTATTCAATTCCTGTGTTATTTTTTAATTTAATAATCTTTGCTTGAATGTTCCTGTTCTTCCATGTTGTCTTCTAGTCTTGATATTCTATTTTCTTCTAATTCATCCATTCTGTTATTGAGGCTTTCTCCCATCCTCACCAGATGGCTTTTTGAGTTTTCTACTTCCTTTTTCATTTCAGTTTGAGTTTTCTTCAGTGTTTCTCTATATTTTGTAAATTCATCCTTACATTTATCATTATCTTCTTTTACTTTATGTCTATCTTCTTTTAGTTCTTTGATTTGTTTGTTTGTGTGTTCTCTAAATTCTTTTAATTCTTTGAACAGTTTTATGATAGTTCTTTTTAGATCTGTGTCCTGAGTTGCTTCTAGGGCATCCTCATTATAGGAGTCTTCTATAGGACTTTTATTATTTGGGGTATTCATATTATCTTCTTCTTGTTGTTGTTGTTGTTGTTGTGATTTTTGCATTTGGATTTATTTTGTTGTTTGTGATTCTATTATGAAGCTCAAGTGTTTCTTTATTCAATGGAAGACTGGTTTTGCTAATGTTCTTCAGGTTCTTTTGTTTTCTTCTTATTGGGTATGCAACAGTGGTTGGTCTAGGCTTCAAGTTCTCACTTCCGACTTTGTACTGGAGAGACCAACTACCCCTCACCCATCCAGTCAAGATATCTTCCAGAGACCAGAAACAAGCAACCATGAGGTATGTTTGAACCTTGTACCACGTGGGGGGTCCACCCACCAGTTCCCACAGGAAAGCCTAGCCTGAAGCTGAGGAAGGGGACCCAGGTGCTCCCCAGCTAGTGGGTAGGGAGTCCTGAATACCACTACCACCCTTCAGATGGGGTGTTTCACCAGCAAGTAGGGGTCATCCTCATACACTCACTGGGAGAAATATACTCACAGAACCACTGCACCATGTGGGGTTTATCTACTGGCTCTCCAGGGCTGGGTGCCAGCATCTGTATCTGGGTCCAAAGACAGGGAAGTGTAGCCTGGAGAAGAAGGAAGGGCCCCAGCTGTTCCCAAGATAATCAGCAGGGAGTTTGGAATGCCACCAACACTGCTGCTTCTCTCTGCCTGCTGGCTGCCTTAGAATGGACTTTTCAAGATAGAGTCCCAGCACTCCAACAATAGCCACACTGCACTGGTGGAGCTAAAATCCAAGTAGTTGTTCAATCCACAACACTAGATGTCGCAGTAGTCTCAATCTGGTGCTGAGGGCCTGATGGATTCAAGGAATTCTGCTAGTCTTCTGTCTACTCGATTCTGATAAGTTGATCACAGCATCAAGACAAACTCACCAGTGAGAGAGAAGTCAAGCTGGGTGATTTAGAAGGCAAGAAGTGGTGATTTAGTTTTTATTTTTTAATATAATGTTTTTATTGATGTTTTGTGTATTTCAGACATCATTTTTCAGTTCATTTTAGACATATTCCCCTTTCTCTTCCCTCCACCCCATCCCAGATAATGCATTCTGCCCTACATGTCCTGCATCTTTCTTTCAGTCTTTTGAAAGTTTTTCTCTGCAAAGGTTTATTGTTTTGGGAAGAATTTAACTATATCAGTCCATTGTTTGACTCAGTCCTTATGTTGTTGTGGTTCCCTCCAAATTGTATTTCTCCAAAATATGCCTGTATAAATGTCATATATGTATCAGAATTATTTCCTTCAGGAATAAACTGTATGTTAACACCAGTATATGTTTAGGAGTTCACATTTTTCCCTCTAATTTTATATTACTTTAAAATCTGATTATATACCTTCCATCCATATACAATAATTACCATTTCTGAAAGTAAGTGGTAAGTTAATTCTAGGGAATATTAAGAGATTCACATTATAACATCACAGTTGCTTTCAAATAGAAAGAAATATAACAATAATGTTCCTCACCTTGCCTTTCAGTTGGGGGATTTTGTACTAGCATCCACAAATGAGGGAAACTATTCCCTGCTTTTCTTTTTAGGATTGTGTTATTTCACTTAGAATAATGGCTTTCAGTTTAATCCATTTACCATCAAAGTTCATGTCATCTTTCTTTACCACTGAATAGATCTCCATTGTGTAGATGTACCACGTTTTTGTTATCCACTCCTCAGTTGACAGACATTGTGTTGGTTCCAGGTCTTTGCTATTGTGAAGAGAGCTGCAATAAACATAGATGTGCATGTATCTTTGCAGTAGGATGAATCTTGTCGGTCTAAACCCAGGAGTGGTATGGCTGGGTCAGGTGGTAGAGTCATTTTGAGTCTTTTAAGGGTTCTCCACATAGCTTTCCACAGTGTGAGTTTACATTCCCACCAGCAGTGGATGATTGGTCCCCTTTCCCCACAACCTCTCCAGCATTTGATGTCTTTTGTTTTTTTATCTTAGCCAGTCTTATGGGAATGAGATGATATCTTAGGGTGGTTTTAATTTGTATTTCCTTAATTAATGATATTGAACAGTTTTTAAGATGTTTCTCAGCCATCTTTACTTCCTCACTGGTGAAGTCTCTGTTCAGCTCTTTACTCCATCTTTTGAGTGAGTCATTTGTTTTCTTAATTCTTTGTTGAGTAGTTTGTATATTCTTGATGTTAATGCTCTGCCAGATGTATCACTGGTGAAGATTTTCTCCCACTCTGTGGGTTTTCTCTTCACTTCCTTGATTGTTTCTTTCACTGTACAGAAGGTTTTGAGTTTGATGAGGACCCACTTGTCAATAGTTGACTTTATTTCCTGTGCAGCTGCTGTTTGATTTAGAAAGTCTTTTCTGATACCTATGTCTTGTAGATTGCATCCAACTTTTTCTTCTCTCAACTTCTGAGTTTTGGGTTTCACGTTGAAGTCTTTGATCCACTTGGAGTTGATTTTTGTACAGGATGAGATGTAGGTTTTTATTTTTGTTCTTCTACATAAGGTGATCCAGTTTTGCCAGCACCATTTGCTGAAGATGCTATCTTTCCTCCAATGAGATTTTTGGCCCCTTTATCAAGTAGGAGCTGGTTGAAATTGTATGAGCTCAAATTTGGATCTTCAATTTGTTCCATTGGTCAGTGAGTCTGTTTCTGTGCCAGTACCAGGCTGTCTTTATGACTATAGCCTTGTAATATAGCTTGAAGTCTGGTAAGGTATCCCCCATGTATTGCATTTTTCACTCAGAGTTGTTTTAGCTATTTGGGGTCTTTTATTTTTCCATATGAATTTAAGGATTTTTTTTCAAGTCTGTGAAGAAACTCATGGAGATTTACATTGGGATTGCATTGAATCTGCATATTAATTTGGGTAGAATGGACATTTTTACTATATTAATTTTTCTAATCCCTGAGCATGGGATGTCTTTCCAATTTTGTGGGGAGACCTTAGTGAGTTATGGGGAATCGTAATCCACACTAGGAGTCTATTGGATTAACAACATATTCTCTTCTCCAATTTCTAATATAAATGTTTGATCATTCAAATTCACTGAATGAATATTTAAAGAACATGCAATCATTCACTAAGATTTTAGAGGCTACAAAATAAGGCACAATTTTTATATTAATGAATTTGGATTTGATGCGAATTTATGTGAGATGATCTGTGCAAAAATATTTACGTATTCACTAAATAAGTGAATCAAGAGAAAGAAGTAAATTAATTTATAAATTTTATGATACATGGTTTGTATAGGCTAATGTAATTTTCCTAGGTGTCCACAGGTTTTTCATTGAAAAACAAAGCTGTGTAGAGACTGCTTATGTCAGATATATGCTAGTTCTATGATCTGACATTATTCTGTATACTCCAGTTTATTCATCTCTATATCTGGGACAAAAATAACAGTACATACTTTGAATAACTATAAAACTAAATTAGATTTTTTAAGTGCTTAGAACAATGTTTGCTTCATAGATGTAGTATTTCATTTAAAACATAGTCCTCTTCATAGAAAGTGGAATGAACATGAAAGCTTGTTTTCCACTTTCCTTGGGTTTAATTAGGAAAAAAAATGACAATTTAAGATTCAACTGTACCAACTTTTAGATTTTAAGATAGTCCAATTTAAGAATCTGACAATAGGCAGTGCTTAAACATTTTGATCATAGTATCAGATAGATATTAAGCAAATTTCATCCAAAAATTTAGATATATAACTACATACTCTAGGTGACATAATTGTTTTGGTTTTTAAATGATTCTTTAATTTAGGATAATTCCCTATTGTTCTCCAGCATTTGTCTTAAAGTGCTTTGTCTGGTTTCCATAGAGGTCCACAGAGACAGGCTAAATTAAGAATAACATCTAAATGTTTACATACTCATTCTTGCTCCAGGATTTTCAACTATAAGAGAACTAACCATTCAAAATGCTTGGATATAATTCTCAAGTCATTTCTTTTCTTTGACTTTTAACAAGAATAATTTATGCAATAATTTCTTAAAATACTTTTGCAACATTAATCTCTATTAACATTGCTACAAAAGGAACAGAATTTTTACTTTATTAGGCAGGATCTAGTAAGAGTGTGAAAGTTATGATAGCATTCACATATTTTTTTGTTTTTGATTTTCTCTTTAGATTTTTGAGAGAGTCTCCCTTTTACCCAAGCTGGCCTAGTACACCAAGATGTACCTACATTTGCCCCTCTAGTGCTAGGAGTAAAGTTATGTGTCACCATTCCAGTCTCTAACATTTACTCACATTTAAAATCTGAATTGTATTTGGTTTTCAGAATTAATCATTCTCAGAACATTGTAGCTTGAGTGATGACTAGTTTGTGTCTGCTTGTACAGTTTCAGCTTAATGTTATAACAGTGTTTGCAATGGAATATTAACATAAGAGGAACATTCTGATAGCAAACCAAATATAATCTTACTTTTAGTTATAAGCTGTTTAATTTTGAGGATTAACTGTTGTGATGTTGTCAGTATTAGCCTTAAAAATAAGTAGAGATAAATGCTTTAGACAAAAAAATTGACTAAATGTTTTGTATGTAAAAATCAGATTCATACCGAATGAGAAATGAATACTAAATGTACTTAAAAGCAAGGTCAATTTTTTATTTAATTTATTATTTTTATTTTATCTGTATGAAAGTATTTTCTGTATATATGTAAGTGCACCTGTGTCTTGCAGTGTTCATGAAGGTCAGAAGAGGATGTGAGATCCCTTAGAACTGGGAGTTACAGATGGTTGTTAGCCTCCATGTGGGTGTTGAGAAATGAACTTATGTCCTCTATAAGAGTGACCATAGCTCCTAACTGCTGAGCCATCTCTACAGCTCAACGGTCATATTTCCTAACATCCATCTAATCATTAGAGGAATACTTGACAACTCAGTTGGGTTAATGTATCATAAAATGTAATATATTTTAAAATAAAAATAATCAAAATTTTATCATATAAAATTATCATTGGGTAATTTGAGCCCTAGTATATACATATAATTATATGAAAATGTAGGTAAAAGATCTATAAAAACAGACAATTGTTGATATTTTAAGTTTTCTCAAAACTCAGAATTAGTATTCAAGAGCTTGTTTAGAAGCAAGTGTAAATGAATCATCCAAGTTGGCATTAGACACGTTCATTCCATGGAAGTCAAGGGATGACTCAAAGCTGTCTCTGTAGGAAGTCAGGGGATGTAAAAGAAAGCCATTCTTTCAGTAAGCATATTGCCATTATAATGGAATAACTGATGTGAACTACTTATGAAGAAAAAAATGTTTATTGTGCTCATAGTTGCAGAGATTCAAAATCTCAAACACATAGCTCATACTTTGTAGTACAGGCTTTGCAAGAATGACTGCCTCTTGGCTTGCTGAACTCCTGGTGTAAATATGGGAAGTGCGGAGATAGAAGTGTGTGACAATGGCATCTTAGAGCAAGTAAGTGCAGAGAGTGGGAGGTCTGACATCTTCTTTTTTAGTATTCTTATTGAAGTTTTGAGCATTTCATGCATCATTTCTCAGTCCAGTCTAGACTCATTTCCCTTTCCGTGCTCCCCACCCCATCTGACTACCTCCTTTATACTAACCTTCTTACAAGAATATTGAGAAGATTCCATGAGAGTTGACTTATGTGCCCTCCTTATTATCCCAAGTCCCTTCAAATAGGGCTGCAACCTCCCAATACCACCACTGGGGACCAAACTTCCAATCAGATGTCTCATGTTGGATACTTAAATCATATACAAATTACTCACCCTGAAAATATTTTATTAGTTATAATAAAATAGTTTAAAACAAAGCAATCCAAGATAGGATGTAAGTATGTGATGTCAATATGGTAATGCAAGTTTGAAAAGGGAAAAAAAATTAAAAATTCAATTATTTAAAACCAATCCTTGTCTGTTGAATATAAATACAAATAATTACTGAGCATGACAATTAACTTCAGTATGGTTCTCCATGTCAGTTTTCCATCTTCTCCAACCTTTCTTAAGCATGACAATGAAGGAGCTCTATAATCTCACTTCTCACCTTGTCTTTCCTTCTCACCACACTTTCGCATCCATCTACACTGAATTTGATCAGTATCCAGAATTTAAATGTACCATATCATTTTTCCTTATCATGTTTCATGTTATGGATATGGCTATCAGCTGGTTTTAGGCTTTCCTTGGGATTACTGCTTTTCTTCTGTGTTTTTTATTCTTGAATTCTAATTGCAAGTTGGATGAATTGGCTTGACTACTCAAGTTATTCTAGGAATTTTCCTTCATTTCATTCAACTGCAAAGATATGTGAAGATTATGATGAACTATACTATATAATAATGTTAAACAATTTAATATTTATTATAATGCTTTTTATTGGATGTTTTGTATACTTCAAGACATCATTTCTCAGTTCAGTTTAAACATATTCCCCCTTTTCCATACCACACCACGATGATGTGATGTATGATATATATAACTGTACTGTATCTTTCTTTCAGTCTTTTTTTATGTTTAGGAATTCACATTTTCCTTTTAATTTTGTATTACTAACTAAAATATGAATACATACCTTCCACTCATATACAGTGATTACAGAGTCTGAAAGTAAGGTGGTTGGATGTAGAGCCGCTTAAGAGATTTACATTACAAATAGTTGCTTTCAGATAAACAGAAAATAAAAGTAAAATGTATGGTTCAGCTTAGTTTGCCTTTCAACAACTGGGGATTGGTCATTAGCATCTACAAATGAGGAGACCATTTGCTGCTTGCTTTTCTGGGACTGTGTTACTTCATTTAGCATAATGGCTGTGCGTCCCATCCATTTACCCGCAAAGTTAATGATGTCATCTTTCTTTACCGCTGAGTAGTACTCAATTGTGTAGATGTACCACATTTTTGTCATCCACTTATCAGTTGAAGGGCATTTGGGTTGGTTTTGGCTTCTTCACTATTATGAAGAGAGCTGCAATAAACATGGATGTGCATGTAACTTTGTGGTAGGATGAGTCTTGTGGGTCTATATCCAGGAGTGGGATGGCTGAGTCAGGTGGTAGGCTCATTTTGAATCTTTGTTTTTTTTTGGTCTTTTTTGAGAAAGGGTTCCCCTTTAGTCCCAGCTAGCTGGGAGCTCGCTTGTAGACCAGTGGCCTTGAACTCAAAGATCACACTGGTTCTGCTCTGCTAGTGCTGGGATTAAAGGCATGCGCCACCATGCCTAGCTTCATTTTGAGTCTTTTAAAGGTTTTCCACACTGCTTTCCATAATGGCTATACAGGTTTACATTCCCACCAGAAGTACATGAGTGTTCACCTTTCCCCACAACCTCTCTAGCATTTGGTATCTTTTGTGTTCTTGATCTTAGCCAGTCTATCAGAGCGAGACGCTATCTGAGAGTGGTTTTAATTTGCATTTCCTTAATTATTAATGATGTTGAACACTTTTTTAAGATGTTTCTCAGCCATCTTTACTTCCTCACTGGTGAAGTCTCTGTTCAGCTCTTTACCCTGGGAACAAACCTAACCAAAGATATCAACGATCTCTACAACAAAAATTTTAAAGCCCTGAAAAAGGGGTTTGAAAATGACATCAAAGATGGAAAGATCTCCCATGCTCATGGATTGGAAAAAGTAATATAGTAAAAATGTCCATTTTACCAAATTTGGATATAAAGTTTCAATGTCCCATTCCCAATCAAAATCCCCATGAGTTTCTTCATAGACTTGGAAAACTAAATCTTAAATTCATATGGAAAAAAAAAGTCCCCATAGCTAAAGCACCTGAGTGAAAAATGCAATAGGGGGTGGGATTGCTCTACCAGACTTCAAGCTATATTACACGGGCCTATTCATAAAGACAGTCTGGTACTGGCACAAAACAGACCCATTAGATCATGGAACAAAATTGAACATCCAAACTTGAGCTCATACAATTCAGCCACCTCATATTTGGACAAACTCAGTGGAGGAAGATAGCATCTTCAGCAAATGGTGTGGCAAAACTGGAACACTGTTTGTAGAAGAACCAAATCAAACCCCTACCTCTCGCCATGTACAAAAATCAATTCCAAATGGATCAAAGATCTCAATGTGAAACCCAAAACCCTGAAGGTGATAGAAGAAAAATTTGGCACGAACCTACAAGACATAGGCATTGGAGAAGACTTTATAATCAGATAGCAGCTGCACGGGAAATAAGCTCAACAGTAGACAAATGGGACTTCATCAAGCTCAAAAGCTTCTGTACAGTGAAAGAAACAAGGAAGTGAAGAGAAAACCCACAGAGTGGGAGGAAACCTTCACCAGTGATTCATCTGACAGAGCATTAACATCAAGAATATATAGACTACTCAAAATCAAAAAAGAAAACAAATGACCTACTCAAAAAAAGTGTTCAGGTAGGAAAACTAGATCAGTCAATGTTGTCACTTACTTGGTGATGACTTAAAATCTTTTTTGACCTTTCTAAACTACTAAAATCATTAGAAATGATAGATGTTATTGATTGAGCAAATTATAGTGAAATTTGATTTTATCTATTTTTTGTTTTTTTTTTTTTGATACAAGGTCTCCTTGTATCTTAAGTTGACCTAGAACTGGCAATGTCGACCAGGCTGGTCTCAGTCTCAAAGAGATCCACCCAGATCTGCTGCCCAAGTACTTGGAGTAAAGTTGTACACCAATATGTCCACCTCAACTTTCTCTATTTTTGAATAAGTGCTTAAGCTTAAGTACAATCTATATCCATTCTCTGAAAATGTATACATAATATATAATCACTTTCTCAGATATTTAACTTATTCTTGTTTTCTTCAAGCTTAAGTAATTTCTCCTAACAGTATGTGTAGCTTGGACTTAAAGGCAGCTATATATTCCTTATTTGTGCTTATTTATGAGAATTATTTAAGTTAGCTACACTTTCTATATTAATAGGCTTTTTGAGTAGATACCTACACACACTCAACACACACACACATTACACACACACACATTCACAATTTTTTTTGAAGAAATTCATTGTAATTAAAAGGCTACCTTCATGTTCTCTTACATATTTCATGAATGTTAGTTGATAATATTGATAACAGTTGGTAGTTTATCTGCTCTAGCATCCTCTCAAATTCCTTTGGGACAACTAGAAATTTTAATTTAAAGCTGACTTGAAAAGGAGTCAGGGGCTGGAGAGATAGCCTAGCGGTTAAGAGCACCAACTGCTCTTGCAGTGGACCCGGGTTCGATCCCCAGGACCCACATGGCGGCTGAGAACCGTCTGTAACTCCAATTCCAGGAGAACTCCAGTTCCAGGGGAATCTGAGACCCTCTTCTGACCTCCAGGGCATTGCACGACATGGGTGCACAAATCTACATGCAGACAGTACATTCATACACGTACAAAAAATAAATTAAAAAAATTAAAAAAAAAGAAAAGGAGTCAGATATTTGTCCCAAATTTTCTTGTTTAATTTGTGCAAGCTTTGAAGATAACACTGATGACAATCTAATAAATTCTTAAGTTCTGTATGATTTTAGACGTCTTTCATTTGAGTTAATAAGTAATATGCATATTTATTTTAAACTCTCAATTTTTTCCCATAAATTACAAAAAATTTGAAATGCCTTTCAAGGTGAATGAAACTTAATGTCTATAAGCCTAAAGAGGCTTGGGTAGGCATAATCATTTCAATGTGTGCCACTTAAGTAATGGTACAAGAAATTGATTTGGAAAATCAATTGAGATATGCTAATGAAATCAAAGACCAAATAGAACTAATTTTGTTTTCTACTTTGCACTGTCACTGACTTTCATTATATTGGTTGAAACAAGATTGTATAATGGTTTTCAAAAAAATAATCTATGCTTAATTGTTTTAATATTGATTGTCTCTCCTAGAATTTAAATTTTTTCTCTCTGTAAGCATTTCACACGTTTACATTTTTGAAGATTAGCCACCAAGATTTATAAATCACCTTCATAAAAGATTCAAAATCTGGTCTCAGATGTTCAAATACTTTTAACATTATTAAAAAGATGTTTCTTATATGACAGAGAAGTATTTGGCAACTATACATAACCTGTAAATTATGAAAATCTGAAATAATTTATGAATATTGTATATTCATGAATAAATTCTAAATCTGAAATAACAGAAACAATTAAATGAGGAGTCAACTAAAAATAATTCTTTTAAATAAAATCATTTGTTGATAAATATTTTACTTAGTATGCAATTTACCCAGTTATAAAAGTTAATGGATTTAGCCGACCACATTCATAAGATTGTAAAGCCATCACCATTAACATTTTCAACTTTAGAGCAGTTTTTATAATTTCATATAAACGTGTATTATGGTCCTTTCAATGCCTATAATTTACATTTTTCTCCATACCGTACACTACTTCCGACAAGTTCTCTCAAGTGTATCCTATTCACCTGGAGTGTTGCATGTGTGTGTGGTGTGTTGGTGTTGATGTGTGTGTGTGTGTGTGGAGGTCTTGTGCAGGGAATCATAGCTGCTGAATGCTCATGATTCTAAAGGCTATGTCATCTAGAAGTCCAGGTTTCATGGTGGTCTTCACTATCCTCTGGGATTATAGACTTTCCCCCCTCCCTTCTTCAGTGTTCTCTGAGACTTGTGGGAAGGGAAGGGGTTGGTATTTATGTCTCACTTAGGGCTGAGCATTCATTCAACAACCACTTATTTTCAGTGCTTTTTCCAGTTAATATTCTGTTTCAAGCCCTCACCCATTATGAAAGGAAGCATCTGTGACCAAGACTGAGATCAGTAAATTTGCTTTTTTTTTTTTTTTCTGTTCCCCCTCTCTCTCGGTGAAGGGGAAATGAGTGTAAAGGGAGGAGATAGGAGAGAAGAGGGTCATTCCTTAAGGAGCTTCCTTAGCGCCTTGCCTGCTGCTCTCCTGGGAGGAGGAGCCATTGACGCCCCCTTTTTTACATTAATGGAACAGAGTCATTATTTTAATTGAAAGCAAACTTGAAATGTGGTACTGGAATTCTAGGAGGAAATAAGAAATTGTTTTCCTTCAATGTATTAACTAAAATGTATTCAGTGAAGAACTGGTTAACAAAATTAAATAATATGTTCCATGTTTGATATAAGAATCTTTTTTTCTTGTTCTAAAGGTATTTTATTTCTCAGTATTTCTCCATGGGAAGTGGAACTGTTTTGAGCAGAAGTTTCACTTGTTCAGTCAGTTCTTTGATGCAGTCCTTTCTGTTGTTGTTATTGGTTGTTTCCAATAGTATCACTCCCAACTGCTTGACAAACTCAAGGGGCCGTGCACAGAAATACTTACAACTAGGAAGTGGCACTAGCATCCACAGATGAGGGATACATTTGTCGTTTTTTTCTGGGAACTGTGTTACTTCACTCAGCAATGGATGTCTTCTGCTCAGGCCATTTTCCTGCAAAGCTTCATGATGTCCATGTTCTTTACTGTGCATTAGAACTCCATTGTGTAGATGTACCACATTTTCTCTATCCATGGTCAGTTGAGGGGCATTTGGGTTGGTTCCAGGCTCCTTGATATTGTGAAGAGAGCTGAAATAAACATGGCCTGCAATGTATCTCTGTTGTGGTGGGTGAGTTTGGGGTACATGCCTAGTGAGGTATGGCCTGGGTCAGGTGCAAGTTTCTTCCAAGTCTTCCAAGGGTTTTTCCACACTGATTTCAATAGGCTCTATGAGTACTTCCCACCAGCAGTGGATGAGTGTTCCCCTTTCCCAACAACCTCTTCCAGCAACTTGGTATCATTTTTTTCTTGATCCTATGCCAGTCTTATTGTGTATAGATTGATTCTTAAGTGGTTTTGATTTGCATTCCTTAATGAAAGTAGTGATGTTGAACACTCTTAAGGTGTTTGGCAGCCATCTCTAATTTCACTTTGGAAGTCTCTGTCAGATCTTTGCTCATTATTTTTTTTTTATGGTCTTATTCATTTTCTTTCTTCTTTGTTTTTTGAATAGTATTTATATATTTCTGGAAATCAATGCCTTTTGTAGAGAAAGTTTCTGCAAGTGAATGGTTTTCTCCCACTGCCTGTGGGATAATTCTCTATTACTTCTTACGTTGTTGTTTTTTTGATCAAAGAGCTTTTTGAGATTTAATGAGGATCCCGATTTGCCATTGTGGACTTAATATCTTGGGCAGTTGTGTCTAATTTAGGAAGTCTTTTTCCATGCCTATGTTCTGTAGTCATTCTGCAACTTTTTCTTCTATTGCTTTTTGGTTTATTTTTTTTTTTTTGTCTTTATCCATTTGGATGTTGACTTTTGTACAGGGTGAGAGGCAGAGGCATTTAATTTCATTCATCTACAAGTGTGTGATCCAGTTTGCCAACACACACTTGCTTTCAAGATGTGTCTTTTTCTTCCATTGTGGTCTTTCTTGGCCCCTTGACAAATATGAGATGGCTGAAATTGTAATGTGCTCAAAGTTTGATTCTTTGGCTTTGTTCTCATGTGGTCAACAGCGTCATGTTTATGTATTTTTATGTTCTTTATATGCATCTCGTGCTTAATACCCAGTAGAACAATATTTTTTGTTCTGAATGATGGAGACATTAAGGAATTCCATACTGAGAAAGTGCATGAAGCTCAACTCAGTACCTTACCTGAATCCTACCTTCACTTTCTTTGCCTTTTCCTAGCCTTGTCTGCTATTGGTGAGACATTTATACTCTTCAGCTTTCTAGCTTGGCATTTTTTATGCCTTGAGATTAGTGTCTGTTCTTTCCACAAGTTTACTTGTGTCAATCATAGTGCCTAGTACCACTGTGACTTAAATGTCCAGACTATTTCCACTTTAAAAAAGGATCAACTTAAAAAGGCATCAACTTAAAGTGAAAGGATAGAAAAAAATATTCCAAGGAAATGATACTAAAGAGAAGCAGGAGTTGCTATCCTAATATATCAGACAAATAGTCTTCAAAGTAGAAGCAATTAGAAGAGACAGGAGGGCCATTATATCCTTTTCAAAGGGAAAATAACCATGAAGACTTTACAATTCATGGAATATATAGCACAAAACCAGGTGCACCAAACCTTTATAAATACAACTCTAAGAGCCCTCAAGGCACAGATTACGCAACACACTACATGAGTAGGGGACTTCAATATGCCACTGAGTCTTTGATAGATCAACCGGACAAAGATAAACAGAGAAGACATCTGAACTGAACAAAATACAATGCAATGGGACCTCACAGACATCTATCTCAATATTCACCAAAACTCAGAGAATATCTTTCTTAAACTTCAGCACCCACAGAAGCATTCTCCAAAATTGACCATAGTAATTAGGACACAGAAAAAACTCAAATAAATACAAAAAAAAAATAAATCTGAAATAACTCATGCATTCTGTCAGACTATAGCGCAATAAAGCTCAATATCAAACAAACAATAACCCTACCAATGAAAAAAACATGGAGACTAAACAAAAGCATCCTGAATAATGAATGGGTCAAGGAGGAAATAAAGAAGGAAATAAACAACATCTGGAACTGAAATGACGATGACAATACAACACAACAAAAACCATGGGACAACTTTAAAAGCAGTTTATGAGGGAAGTTTATAGCCGGTGCTATTTAAAAAAACAAAAAAAAACAAAAACAGAAAGAGCACAGAAAAATGAAAAACTACAAGCTAAAACACTGCAAAGACAACAACAATAAACCCTAAATCAAAGAAGGAAAAATAAACAAAAATATGAGGCAAAGATCAATGAAGTACAAAACAAAGAAAAGCAATACAAAAAAATTCAACAAATCCAGAAAGTTGGTTCTTTGAGAGAATAAAACCAAGATTAGACAAGACCAACTAGAACAGTAAACAGAAGAAAAGAAGACAACTAATCATAGAATTCAGGATGAAAGGGGAAATATCACTACCAGACACGTCGAAAAGAACACACGACAATCATTTCAGAATATTCAAAAACCTATTATTTATAATTTGAAAACTTAGAGAAATGAGATTAATATCTGTAATTCAGGGACTCACCAAGCTAAACCAAGAGGAGATTGACAGCTTAAACTAGACCCATAAGATATGAAGAAAATTGAAAATGAAAAAAAATGAGACCTCCAACTATAAAAGCCCAGGTCAGATGGTTTCACAGCAGATTCTATAAAACAATTTAAAGAGATGGTACATCATTATTACTAAATTGTTCAGAAGGATACAAGCAGAGGGAACCTCCAAATTTCTTCTTATTGAAGGCAGATTCACTCTAATACTAAACCAGCAAGGATGCAACAAAAAAGAGAACTGCAGACCCATCTCAATGAACTCAGAATGAAAAATTCTCAACAAAATGACTCACAATCCTTACAGACCCACATCAAAAAAGGATCAATTCACATGATCAAGTTGGATTCATACCAGAAGAGGGATGGTTCAGCATATGAAATCAGTAATTCATAAAGAATATAAATGTGGCAAGGACAAAAAACCACACCGACACTCAACGATGCAGAAAAGACCTTTACAAATCCAGCAT
Organism: Rhizomys pruinosus; assembly: GCA_009823505.1. Lineage (NCBI taxonomy): Eukaryota > Metazoa > Chordata > Mammalia > Rodentia > Spalacidae > Rhizomys > Rhizomys pruinosus. The sequence continues at coordinate 2,146,346 of VZQC01010757.1, forward strand.
CCTTTCATGATTAAAGTTTGTAGAGGGAATTGGACTGGAGGAGGGATCATTCTCAACATAATCAAGCCATATGTAAGAAAACCCATCAGCCAGCATTCATCCTAAATGGAGAAAATTTAAAGGATTCCCCATAAAAGTGAAAACCCGACAAGGCTGCCCTGTCACCACTCTTTTTCAATATAGTGCTTGAAACACTAAGCTAGTGCAATAAGGCAAGAAAGGCAATTAAAGGAACATCTAATTGGAAACGAGGAAGTAAAACTTATCCTTCTTGTGTGCAGATGATATTAGTTATGCGGTTATTGCTCTAATGGGATTAATAGGAACTCACTATCAGAGAGGAAATCTAAGAAAAAGATTAAAAGTTTCAGTAAAGTGAAGCTGGTTTACAAATATAACTAAAAAGAGTCGAGTAGCAGCTTTATATATTGTATAGAACCAAGACACACTGAAGAAATCTATAGGAAGTCCGCCGCTTCAAACAGCTCAAAAAAAAAAAAAGAAAAATTACCTAGGAATAAACCTAACCAAACTACAAGATCTCTACAACAAAAATTAAAATCTCCTGAAGAAGGAGATTGAAGAATGCATCAGAAGACAATTGGCAGAAGGTGAGCACATAGAGCCATCACGATTAGTATGGGGTTAATGATATATAGCATAAGTGGCTCATTTTTAGGACCGATCTCCATAAAAATAAAATAAGAGACAGGATTAGAACTACAAGATTAGAGAGTCGTCCAAGGACATTCTTATAGGTTGACGAAAAAAAAATTAGATAAGGGTATGTCCATATTAAGAACGGATGATCCGAATAGCCAAAGAACTACTATGATGGAAAGGTGAAGAATAGTTCAGAGGGAAGATATATTTTCTATACCAGACATTCAACTATACTACAGGGCTATAGTCATAAAAACAGCCTGGTACTGGCACAAGAAACAGGCCAGTGAGACCAAGGGACAAACTGAAGTTCCAACTTGAACACATACAATTTCTTTTTTTTTTTTTTAATTAAATCAAAATTCATGGTGTTCAAGGCCCACTCAGCATCTTCAGCATTTGGTGTTGGCAAAACTGGATTCACCACTTGTAGAAAATGAAATTAAAACCCTACCACTCACACTGTACAAAAATCAAATCCAAAACGATCAAAGACATCAATGTGAAAACCAAAACCATGAAGGTGATAGAAGAAATGGTTGGCAGCAGACTACAAGTTGTAGGTGTAGGAAAGACTTTCTTAAATCAGACAGCACTGTAGGAAATAAGGTTTGACATTTGACAATGGGACCGTAACAACTCAAAGTTACTGTATAGCAAAAGAACAGTCAGGGAAGTGAGAGAAAACCACAAAGTGGTTTCACTTGAAATCTGATAGAGAGTTAACCTCACAGATATATGACTTTAAAAAACAAAGAAGCAGAAAACAAATGACTTACTCAAGTATGGATAAAGAGCTGAGCAGAGATTCACAAGTGAGGAATCAGAGTGCTTAGAAACATCTTAAAAAGTGTTAACATTGCTAATAATGAAATGCAGTTAAAGCACTTTAAATGCATCTACCTGATAAAGTGGCAAGGATACCAGAAAAAAAATAATAATAAAGCTGGGGGTGTGGAAAAAGGGGAACCTCATGCCTGGTGGGTGGGAATGCACTTGTACTGACATAAATTCAGATATGAGGAGAACTTTAATGCGAAAGCCAAGTAATGCTGGAGAATAGCGGGCTTGGAATACGGGTGAAATGATACCAAAGCGCGACTTATAGTCAGACTCGGAGCAAGACAAATATAGACGCAGAGGTCAGCCCGGCAGTCGTCAGACCGCTTAGAAACGTTCCTCAGCCATGGAAGGCCAGCTTAGGGTATTATGAAGTTTACTACACAAGATCGGAAAGCAGTGAGGACTGCAGTCATCAGGTCTCTTCCTAGCACAGAGATACTGTCGAACCATTTCATTTGCGCTCTCCTTTCACACCTTAGGGAAGTAAGCTGGACCGAACCAACCAAATGCCCTCATTAGGCGGGTGGATAGGAAATGTGGGTACATGTAGCTTAGTTCTACAACGACGTGGACGATAGGATATTAAAGCACTACCCTCCGTGTAATATGTAAAATTAGCGTTGTCGGAAACGCGTTAAAGATTACAAAGTGGTGTGGATGGACAGGCAGTCCAGACAGTTCATTGACGCGTTTCAGATGCTTGTGCCGGGTTTTGATATAAGAGGCTCTATTACATAGATACATTGGCAGAGTGGATTTTAGGGTTGGAGAGATGACGATAACGGTTCTAGTACCAGTTTCTGCCGTAGCCAAGTAGCATGCTTCAACTGGCAGGAGCAGAGCGCGAGGGCGTAGGTTAGAGGGCACCCAAATGGATGAATGTTGGTATACATACTCAACGCCCAAGCGGCTAAACCTGAATATACTCACGGAAGTTTCACTGTGTGTATGGGCCTCCACTATCAGGGTATACCAGACTACCTTTCCGAGGACTTGTATATTTTTGTGGGGGAGTGATGTATTTGGAAGAGCCTACATACTTGCAAGATGACTGAAACAGTGTCTGGTGGGGTGGGAGGTTGGGGGGGAAACACGGGTCTATTAGACTTATGTATATTTTGATCGTGAAGTTTAACGGTTCGTGTAGTAGAAGAGTAGTGTTCTAGATAGCAGAGACACCAGTTGTATTTGCCAGTCAGCTGGCTACTTTGGAGTGCCAATAACCTCCAAAAGACATAGAGAACATATAATATGGGTATTCTGATCTTAAGTAAAGTATATGTCTAGTATTACAAACATTAGGTTAGGTTTAATAAGAGGTAATATTTTATAATTAGAATATAAATGTAGTCCACATCTGTTTCCTTGATTTATATAAAAAATAACTTGGGTGATTCCATTTATGAAAATAAGGAGGATGACCTAATTTAGAAAGGATTAAGGTCAGGTATCTTACTAGATCAACAATGAAACGGGTGTTTGTGTTTGTAACAGTAACAACGTATGACAAGAAAGTCTCTAACTAACAGTTGTGTCTTCACTCAGAAAGACATTGTCGTCTGCTGGCTACCCCGGAGAGCGCAGGCGAAACAGGCGCCCGGGCGGTGGGCCCAGATAAGACGGAGCCGGCCGAGATAAGGCCGATGATGTACATGTTATCGCCGTAGAGAGGGCAAGCGAATTAAGGGTTACGCTTTCCCCAAAGTTAACAAGCAGGATTAGCAGGCGAGGAAATGATAAAGACTGGCTTAGTAAATCCTGTAGATGAGAGGCCGAGTGAATGTCGCCCTGGCGTAACATTACTAAGAAGAAAGGAGCGCTCGTCCGTGAGTTTCAGGAAGTTGGCCACTGTCTACAGGCATGAAACATCAATAAGTAAAGCGACGACATCGGTATCCACAACGACTGGAAGCTTTAGAGTGGTGGGCTGATGTGAAACGGCTTTACACGAAGATAACCTAATCACGGATGCAAGGACCTATAGTAGTGAGTACCCACGAGAGCGCGATGACAGTAGGACCCGAATAACTTACTAGTGGGGTTTCAAAATACGAAGCTGAGTTCGATCGACGCGAACGCCGCCAGCACTGAGTTACCCTTATTGGTATGATTTTCAGATGCTGCAAAGTTTTAATAAGACGAAGGAACTTCCTACTTCTTTTCCAGCAACAAAGAAAAACATGATGGTATGAAACCACTACCTAACTGTAAACTAGAGCCGATTGTTATATGAGGGTAATCTCTTATAAAAGTGATGTGGTTGCCTTCTTTAATTGACAGATAGTCATAGGAAATGTGAAAGGATATTTATCTATCTAGAACCAAATTAATATAAGTCTAATATAAGCGGGTAATTTAAGCTAAATAAATTAACAACTAGGAGATGCTCTGTCAGATAATGGATTATTCTGCCAAGGAGATCCTGGCCAGGGGGTCACAGGCCCCCCCAAAAGATAGAAGACATCATGCTGAGTCAAGTAAACACAGTCCCAGAAAAACCAAATGATGAATGGATATCCCTTCATCTGTGGATGCTAAGTGCAAATTACCCTAAGTTGTAAATATTTCTTGTGCACAGCCCTTGAGCTTTTCCAAGCATTTGAGAGTGATGCATATTGGAACAACAAAACAACACAACACAAAAAAAAACAGAAAGGACTGAATCGAAAAGAAAAACTGACTGAACAGTGAACTTCTGTCAAAACAGAACTTCCACATGGAGAATTTTGGAGAAAGACTGAGAAGAGATGAAAGCCTGTTTGGCAGAACATATGAGCTCTGGTGGGGTGGGGATGGGTGGGGGACACAGGTGTAGATTTGATTTGTAATGTAATCTTGTACAAAAAAAGTATATATATATTATAAATAATAAAATAAAAAACAGATAAAGGCTTTTTGCCAGCAACCTAGGATAAACTGAAGCCAGAGAGGCGGTAAGGACTTGCTGTGGAAGACCTGATATAAACATTTGAA
>VZQC01010758.1:0-164867 GCA_009823505.1 Rhizomys pruinosus
TAGGGGTGGGGTGGGGGGAAGGGAAGGGGATATATGCCTGAACTGAATTGGAAAATGATGTATGAAATACACAAAGCATCAATAAAAAAAATATCAAGCAGTTTAAGATAAAAAAAAAGAATGTCCACTCTAAATCATTACAAAGAGTAGGTGCCCCTAAAAATATAAAAACATAGTTAATAACTTTTGATCATAGAACTCCCTCTATGTAAGATTTTATTAATAAGTGATGTTTCTTTTTTATTTAAGCATACACACACACACACAACACCCCACTTGTTTTGCTTTTGTGGAACACATAAAATTTGTTACCCCTGTTTTGGCAGATCACATAGACTGAAAAGAAATCTCAGAAAGTCATAACAGTGTGCATCTGCTTCATAGTTCTCTTGTCTTGTTCCATTTTGCATAATTATACTTTTCAGGGGTGTTTTTCATCTCCTAGCAAGTCACAGAGGAAGTTCAAAATACATCCATAAATGCACTTCTCAGAAAACGTTTTGGTATGTAGGGTTACTGATTGGAAGCAGACTTCAAGCACATCCTGATTAGACATCTCTATTTCCCTTGTGGCTTAAACAGCCATATATTAATCTGAATTTGGAATCATTGGTTCAAACCAATGGTTTTACATTGTTAGAAACTGCTAACCACTGGCTCAATAACATTCATCATTTGTTTTTTGAGGTTGCTGAATAAAGGAAAATGCAGAAAGCGAAAGATGAATTCAGCTCATGCTGCTCTGGATGATAGAAGTTCCTCTAGGGCTGGAGAAAAGGCCTAGCGGTTAAGAGTGCCGACTGCTCTTGCAGAGGACCCAGGTTTGATCCCCAGAACCCACATGGCAGCTGAGAACTGTCTTTGACTCCAGTTCCAGGGGAATATGATGCCCTCTTCTGACTTCCTTGGCATTGCACAACACGGGTACACAAACCTACATGCAGACAGTACATTCATGCACATAAAAAAATAAATAAATAAAGAAGTTCCTCAAGGCAGTGATATCTCGAGAGCATCCCAGGGGTAAACATGGTGTATCAAGGGTGTATTTGAACATACAACTTCCCAACTTCCCAGCAGAGAAAACTTCCTAGGGTCAGACTACAGCCCCAAGAGTAGGTCTATGACATTAAGGAGTCTCTGTTCATTGTTATTTAGAAAATGAAGACCTGTTTGCCTTGGAAAGATTTATAGGATCAGTTAGCAGATTCTTTGACATTAAAACAAAGATCTTGTCACAACTTTACAACAAGATTTTTTTTCCAACATTATTTTCTTAGGCAGTTTTGCAACTTCATTGAAATTAACAGCCTGTTCTTAGTGTGTCAGTTACAAGTTTGGCAGAATGCATGAGCTCTGGTGGGGTGGGGGGCTAGGGAAGGGATAATGGGTCTAGATTTGATTTCTAATGTAATCTTATGTAAAATGCACAGAGCTTCAATAAAACATTGGTGAAAAATAAATTATTGTGTTTTATATATATATATATATATATATATATATATATATACTGCCAGTCTTTTATAAAAACTGTTCTATGCAGCAAGATGCAGTGTGTTCTAAAAGAAGCAGGATCTTCTATTGTTTAGTAATTTATTCTTTTGATGATGATCAGAAAACAGAAAGCTGCATCCCTCTTTGCTTCAGAAGCCTCTGGAAGCATTGGGTGGCTTCATGAGTCTTGGGTCTGGGATAGTGCCAGCTTATTGGGTAGCTGCTGCTAAGCCTGAAATGCGAGCGAGCACAAGCCATGTTTTAATAGGAAGCATTATAATGATCCCACTCTCTGAATTCTCTGCTTCCTCTCCACTCTCCAATTCCAGGCCAATCCCTCAGGCCATCCCTAGCCAAGCTCTCACTCACACAAAAGACGCAGAAGGGCTGGAATTCACTGGAATGGATTTGTTTTGTATGTGTAAAAACACCTCCATTTATTTTGTCACTTTGTTGACTGACTAGTGAAATAGGAGAGAGATAAAAAGTGGGAATTTTGAGCTGATTTTGGCTCTTATAGGAGCTCTGGCATCTGTGGAGATCATGAGTAGGCTCTGAGCTCACATTGATCATGCTTATTTGTGGCATTTGGAGAAGAATGCACAGTAACAAAGCTCTAGCCATTTAGAAACACTTTAACTTTTTGTATCATGTCAGTGGCTGTGAGTATCTTTTAGTATTAACAAAGCTAGATATCATCCACAATCAGGCATGTTGGGTCAACAGAGGCCTCTTGGAGTAGAAGTAGCACTCAGCAGGCAGGTACAAAATGACTAATGCAAAAATTTGGATGGAAAAAGCTTAAGAATTTGTAACCATAAACTATCTGTATACCATATGGTTCTAATCTGGTTCAAGAAGGTAAGTTAGATATCAGAACTATACATTGTATAATTCATGAGAATCGGGAAAACTTGTTATCAAACAATAAATCTTTAATTTCAAGGAATTTAGCATTTGAATAGGTTAATTGATTGATGGGCATAATAAAAACAGTCAAATAGAAGCTGCCAGTAAACCCTAATCAACTTTCCAACATTCCCACTTGGTATCAACTTGAAATTTGGGCCTTTAAGCAAACATTTGGAAATCTGTTTTAATTACCTGTTACTTATTTAGTAGTTTTCAAACATTTGAGTATGCTCCCTTCTCCACTGCTAGCATGGTTCTCTCATCTCTTCAGTGGATGTATTCTACCTGGACAGAGACTGTGAGGACTAAGAGTTTTCATAGCAGCTGCACAGCCTACCCACGTGGATGACTTAGGAGGAGTTGGAAGAATACAGGCCCAGAGATCACGATGTTGTATCCCTCCCACCCTTTTAACATTAACATAGCTCAGTTTGCCTTATAACTAAGTACTTGGTACTAGGATCCACAGATGAGGGATATCATTCATCATTTGTTTCTCTGGGACTGTGTTACTTCACTTAACATAAAATCTTCTAGTTCCATCCATTTACCTGCAAATTTCATGATGTCACCTTTTTTACTGCTGCATAGAACTCCATGGTGTAGATGTACCACGTTTTCTCTATCCATTTGTCAGTTGAGGGGCACTTGGGTTGGTGCCAGCTCTTCTAATGAAGAGAGCTGCAATAAACATGGCTGTATATGTATCTCTGCAGTAGGATGAGTCTTGTGGAAGTATACCCAGAAGTGGTATGGCTGGGTCAGGTGGTAGGCTCATTTTGAGTCTTTTAAGGGTTCTCCACACTGCTTTCCATAGTGGTTGTACAAGTTTGCATTCCCACCAGCAGTGGATGAGTGTTCCCCTTTCCCCACAACCTCTGCAGCATTTGTTTTCTTGATCCTAGCCAGTCTTATTGGAGTGAAATGATATCTTAAAGTGGTTTTAATTTTTATTTCCTTAATTATTAGCAATGTTGAACACTTTTTAAGGTGTTTCTCAGCCATCTTTACTTCCTCACTTGTGAAGTCTCTGTTCAGCTCTTCACTCCATCTTTTGAGTGAGTCATTTGTTTTCTTCTTTGTTTTTTGAGTAGTTTATATATATCTGGAAGTTAATGCTCTGTCAGATGAATCAGCAGTGAAGATTTCCTCCCACTCTGTGGGTTTTCTCTTCACTTCCCTGATTGTTTCTTTCACTGTACAAAAGCTTTTGAGTTTAAAAAGGTCTCACTTGTCAATTGTCAACCTTATTTCCCGTGCAGCTGCTGTCTGATTTAGAAAGTGTTTTCCTATGCCTATGTCTTTTAAGTTGCTGCCAATTTTTTCTTCTGTCACCTTCAGAGTTTTGGGTTTCACATTGAGGTCTGTTCTAGTTGTCTTCCATTGCTGTGACAAAACACTCTGAATGACACCAACTTGGGGAGGAGAGGGTTTATTCAGCTTACATCTCCTGGGTCACAGTTCATCACTTAAGGAGCCCAAGGCAGGAACTCAGGGCAGGAACCTGGAGGCAGGAGCTGAAGCACAGGCCATGGAGGAATGCTCTTCACTGGCTTGCTCCCCTGGCCCATGCCCAGCCTGCCTTCTTACATGGTACACAACAACCTGCCCAGGGTGGCACCACCCATAGTGGGCTGGGCCCTCCCACATTGCCCAACAATCAAGACAATACTCCACAAATGTGGCCACAGGCCAGTCCAATGGAGCCAATTCCCCAATTGAGGATCCCTCAACCCAGGTGTGTCAAGTTGACACTAAAGCTATCCAGCACAATTGACCCCTTGTCAACTTGACACACAAAACACATCACTATTAAACCACCACCTTTCCAATTCTTATCCCTAAAGAATGATGTTAACATTAATCACAACCCAAGACAGTACAACCTTAAAAGCCCCACAGTCCTTAAAATGTCCCAACACTTAAAAGTTCACAGTCTATTAAAAGTCTCTTAACTGTGGGCTGCTGTAAAATCCAAAACAAGTACTGTCTTATTTCAAAGGGAAGAATCAGGCACACTCAAACAAAACCTAAGTCCATCAAAGTAGCTCAAGGCTGGACACCTGGGATTCACTCACGATCTTCTGGGCTCCAAAGGGTTTCAGCAGCTCCCCCCCTGCGACTCTGCCATCCGTGGCACAAACAGCTCATCTTGAAGGTCTAGGCTGACTCCATTCCACATGTGCTGCTGCTCTTGGTGGTCCTCCCACGGTCCCGGCATCTCCAAAAAGCTGGGGTCGCCACTGAAACTGAGGCAGCACCTTCACCAATGGCCTCTTCTGACCTCTCCCGGTGCAAAGCCTCAGCTTCTCTCCATGACCGCTGCAATCCTGGGGTCTTCACTGCAACTGAGGTGCACTTCCGCCAATGGTCTTTCCTGACCTCACAGTGCCAAGCCTCGGCTGCTCTCTGTGACCCCCTCAAATTTCAACACCAGAACCATATAGGAGACTCTTACACGTTACCAAGTCCTGCTTCTGGCTGGAGATGGAGGCTCAGGCCCCTTCTGGATCACAGCTTCTGTGTGCTGACCCTGAAGAAATTCTTCCCAGAAGATTTCACCACAGTGATGCTGGTCTCTTGTTACTTACAGCTGATTTTTCAGCCCCAGCTAACCAGCATCAATTGTCCCAGTACAACAAAGATTTCACTTCAGGTTCTGGTGTCTTGTTACTTACAGCTGATTCTTCAGCCCCAGCTGTCCAGAACCCACAGATTACACAGTCCTGATGATCTCTGCTCCCCTTTGAAACTAGAAACTTCACAAGCCAGGCCTCCATCTTCTACAACTCCTTCAGCAAAACTGCTCCAAGCTCCACAGCAACGATCTTTAGGCATTCAATGATCTTCCCAGCCCAAAGTTCCAAACGCCTCCACAATCCTTCTCCAAAACATCAAGGTCAGGTCTGTCACAGCAATACCCCACTCCTGGTACCAATTTTTGTTCTAGTTGTCTTCCATTGCTGTGACAAAACACTCTGACTGACACCAACTTGGGGAGGAAAGGGTTTATTCAGCTTACATCTCCTGGGTCATAGTTCATCACTCAAGGAACCCAAGGCAGGAACTCAGGGCAGGAACCTGGAGGCAGGAGCTGAAGCACAGGCCTTGAAGGAATGCTCTTCACTAGCTTGCTCCCCTGGCCCATGCCCAGCCTGCCTTCTTACATGGTACACAATAACCTGCCCAGGGTGGCACCACCCATAGTGGGCTGGGCCCTCCCACATTGCCCAACAATCAAGACAATACTCCACAAATGTGGCCACAGGCCAGTCCAATGGAGCCAATTCCCCAATTGAGGATCCCTCAACCCAGGTGTGTCAAGTTGACACTAAAGCTATCTAGCACAAGGTCTTTGGTCCATTTGGAGTTGACTTTTGTACAGGGTGAGAGGTAGGGTTTAATTTTATTCTTCTACAAGTGGTGGTCCAGTTTTGCCAACACTATTTGCTGAAGATGCTGTATTTCCTCAATTGAGTATTTTTGGCCGCCTTCTCAAATATGAGGTGGCTGAAATTGCATGTGCTCAAGTTTGGATCTTCAGTTTTGTTCCATTGGTCTACAGGTGTACCCGGCTGTTTTTATGCCTATAGCCCTGTAGTATAGTTTGAAGTCTGGTATAGAAATCCCCCCTGTATTGCTCTTTTCACTCAGGGTTGCTTTGGCTATTTGTGGTCTTTTGTTGATCCATATGAATTTAAGAACTTTTTACCAAGCCTGTGAAGAATGTCCTTGGGATTTTAATTGGAATTGCATTTAATTGGTATATTAATTTGGGTAGAATGGACATTTTTGCTATATTAATTTTTCTAATCCATGAGTATGGGAAGTCTTTCCATCTTCTGATGTCTTCTTCAATCTCCTTCTTCAGGGTTTATAATTTTTGTTGTAGAGATCCTTGGTGTCTTTGGTTAGGTTTGTTCCCAGATATTTTATTGTTTTTTGAGGCTATTATGATTGGGAAGGTCTCCTTGTATTCCTTCTTCAGTTGTTTGTTGTTGGTGTAAAGAAAGGCCACTGATTTTTCTAGGCCAGTTTTGTATCCTGCCACTTTAATGAAACTCTTAATCATTTCTAGGAGTTTTCTGGTGAAGTTTTTAGCATCCCTTATGTAAACTATCATATCATCTGCAAAAAGGGAGACATCAGCATGTTTTAGGGAGAGAGAGTTTAGGGTCCAAGAAGTACACAGTTGTTCTTTGGGAAGCTAATAAAAAGAGAATGTGTCATTCTGTGTCAGATAAAAATCTCAAGGCCTGGGACAGTTGCCTTTGCTTATTTTGAAAGATATCAACTTTTGAATCTCCTGTAAGATTTGGCATAAATATAACAAGGGAATGAAACATTTGCATTTTAATTGGTCACGAGGACAGTTTAAAGTGAAAGATAAGCAAGCTCTCTGTTCTTCTTTTCCTCTTTGAGCTTCTTGGCAAGACCACTTCTAAAAAATGACTGCACATCTCTTTTCCCCCGTCTTCTTCCTGTTATGCATCTTGAGTACCCACAGGTTCCAGAAATTCTGAGGTCAGGATAAGAAGAAGATGAAATTACCAGCAAATGTAGTATGGATGAGCTAGCTATACTTGAAAAATATTCTAAAGCTGTTAGAAGAAAATAGAACCATTTATCCCCCCACCTCTTAGACTTGGGAAATATTTCTTCAAAAGACAACCAGAAGGGGGAAAATATGCCTCAACCAAGAAGTTTTATAGAGTGATGAGATGATAATAAAAAGACTGTCAATAACTGTGAGGCACTGGTTTACAACTATAAACCCATTTACTTTAAGTGAACTACTGAGGCGTAGATTATTATTATTTCAGTGTTACTCATGAAAAGGATGAGAAACCTAGAGGCTGAATAAGTTTCTTCAGGTTTTGTTACAAGTTCATGGTAAACAACATAAATAAGGTTAAAAGATAAACAACAGATTCACAAAGATATTTGTAAACTGCCTAACAGGAAAAGAATAATTTTATAGATTGCATAAAGAACTCCTATAATTCATTAAGAAAAGGACTGAGCAGTTAAAATTGGAAAGGCAGTTTCAAGGTAAGGTAGTGATATCTACTATGCCTATGAAAATATACTCAATTTCTTTGGGGTAGTAGGAAAATGAAAATGAAATTGGTGACGAGATGCCAACTCTAATCATGTAGACATATATTAGACATGGCAAATTCGACTTTTTAAAAGATGTTTTAGCTGGGGCTAGAGAGATGGCTCAGTAGTTCAGAGTACTGACTACTATTGTGGAGGTCCTGGGTTTGATTCTTAGCACCCATATGGTGGATAACTACTGTATGTAACTCCAGTTCTAGGGGAAATCGATGCCCTCTTCTGACCTTTGTGGGGATTGCCTGACACAAGTGCACTTGCACGCAGGCAATACACTCACACACATAAAATAGTAAATAAAAATTTTAAAATTTCAAGATGTTTTGGAGATAAACCTTTCATATGCATGATGAGAAAAGAGACAAGTTTGGTTGCATACAGGAAAAAATTAAAATAACCCTAGTTCATAGCCAATGCCATGCTGGTAAAAGTCAGTGGTATGTTGGGATACGTTGAGTATCTAGATATCCGTTGTGTGGTGGATCTTGATCTCACATCATTCTCTGTGATGTGCCTTCTGTGTTCATAGCCCACCATGTTCAGGCTACTTACACAGCATCCTTGGAAATAGAATACCAAAGACAGTTGCACTGATTGGCTTTTTTGGATCATTGGAACCAGGTGCAGCACACCACTGCGGGGAGGGGGGTGCTCCCGCGGGGAGATTCGGGTCCCCAGCACAGGAAACATGAGCAAGTTTATCCAATGAAGAGTGTTTCAACAGTGCCAATTTACAAGCAAGCCAAATATCCATCAATAAATGCATAACTCATGATAAGATGAAATCTGATCAGACCACAGAAAAGTCAGGTTATTGCTACAGGTTTTCCTGAAGGAGTGATAGAAAGTGATGATGTAAACAGACTAAGCAGCAAGTGCATGATGTCCTCCGTCCTTAATAGAAAACATGCAACAGAACACACTTGACATTGTATTGAATATATATGAAATGGAAAGCTACATGCCCAAATGATAAAAGCCATAAAAACTACACTTGCCTTTGAGAGTGGGAGGAGGAAGAGGTCTGGGGAAAGAGATCAGATGAGGATGGAAGGCTATGCTAGAAGCCTCCGTGATAGTATCTCATAGAATCTGCCTGTAGCCTCTTTGCATTGTATGGAAAAACTATAAACTGTTCCTTTGTCTTTAAGAATTCATCAGTTGAAGATACATCACTATTAATCTAGCTTATCTGGAATCAAAGAAACATTATCACATGAAGCATGTTTACCAATTGTAAGACTTACCTCAACTTCAGAAACATTAAAATATCTTCTCAGGTGTGGTCAAAATGAAGAAGAGTGATAATTCACTCTCTGTGGCAGTTTGGCAGTTAAAATTTGGTTCCTTTTATTTATTATTTATTTTTGGTCTTTTTGAGACAGGGTCTCTCTGTGGCTCCAGCTGGCCTGGAACTTGCTGGCCTTATACTCACAGAGATCTACCTGCAGTTGCTTAAAAAAAAATAGATATATAACTTTAAAAATAATGCCCAACTTTTAAGTATCCATAGTTATATTAATAATTTAGCATTTTAAATAAGTGTAAATAATTATTAAGTATATTGTACATATACAAGGCCTATGGATGACATGAGGTTATATAATAATACTTCAACATATTTTCAGTCTTAGTCATTGGTAATACAGACAGCCAGAGATAGAAGTAAGAATGTCTCTATGTGGCAAGTTCCATGTGCTTTGTCATAGAATGTGCCTTTTCTAATAAGATTGAGTGGCAGATAAAGAAGGAGACAGCACAGGCTGGAGAGATGGCCTAGCGGTTAAGAGTGCCGACTGCTCTTGCAGAGGACCCAGGTTCGATTCCCAGCACCTACATGGAGGCTGAGAACCATCTTGCAGGGGTGCAGAAACCTACATGCAGACAGTACATTCATATAAATAAATAAATAAATAAATAAATAAATAAATAAAATTAAAAAGTAGTTCATAAAAATAAATAAAATTTAAAAAAAAGGAGACAGCACGACTATGGATAAATACCGGCCTATGACATCTTATGAGAGGGAATGGCACACACACACACACACACACATACCCCACATACCACATGAGACACACACACATACACACACCACACATACACATACCACACACACACACACACACACACACACACACACACACACACAAAGAGAAAGAATGCACAAGATTTTTCCCAGGACTCTCCATAATACACAAATCTGCAGATGTTCAAGTTGTTTATAGAAAATAGGATAGTGTTTGCATATAGCATACACAATCCTCCATAAACTCTACATGATTGATAGTTCCTAGCAAAATGCAAATGTCATGTAAACAGTTGTTTTATTGTACTATTTACCTACAGGGACAAGGTAAAAAGTATGTGTATGTTTAGTTCCAAAACAATTTAAAATGTTTCCATCTGCAGTTGGGTAGATCTGTGTATGGAGACCCCACTGATGCTGAAAGCCACTGTACAGTGAAGGCACTGAAGCCAGGCCTGTTTACTGGTGACCGTCCTCATACTCAGTGGTCTCCAAGGTGCTACAAATTCAGCATCTTGCTGGAATTGTTTTTTTTTCTTACCTGTTTTGTGCAACATGGTAAAATAACCAATGTTGTTCTGGAATTATCAAGAAAATGAAAAGTACATTTCTTCAGTGCACTTGGAGATACAAGATAGAGAAATAGTTCTTAAAGCTTCATCCCCACATGGAGCTCTCCAAAAATGCTAGGAAAATGTGACATCACTTTCTTGGAAGAGAGGTCACATTTATACATGTTTTATGATAGCTCAGTCCTTCTGGGAGGCAAGCATTATATTTTGAGCCAGGGTCTCCCTGTAGCCCCATCTGACCTGGAACTTGCTATGTAGACCAGGCTGGTCTTTAGCTCACAGATATCCACCTTCCTTTGCCACCCAAGTGATGACATTAAAGGTGTGAATCACTACACTGGGTGGAAGGCAAGCATTTTAAAGTTAGTGATGTAACATTTTTCTAGAAGATTTTGCTTTGTGCCAAGGAGTCTTCATATTAGTGTTGTAATATTCTCTTCATCGAGGAGAGGCTGGACTGTTAGCTCCCAAATGGTAAACACCTGAAGCTGTAAACAGCTTGAAGTGACTTCCCTGATTTCTATAGAGCAAGTCACTACCAGAGCTAGGGATGAAGGTTCCTATTTCTGGAATATTTGCCACTTCCTGTTTTTTTTATTACTTTACATCAGTAGGCTCCAAAGCCTGAAGACTTCTTTTAGGCAGGAAGTAATTTGATCTGGCTTGAGAGGTCATGTTAACAGGGTTGCCTATATGACAGTTATTTGGGAAACTATAGATACTGTAGAGAGCCCACAAGAAGAGGATATGAATCCCTGAGCAGCTCTTTTCTGTCTGGAGAAGCTGGGAAGTCAGCATCATCATGATATAATCAGATATAATATCCCAAAGAGATAAAAAAATGATCCTGAACATAGTCAGTCATTCACTCCCCAGAGAGAAATTACAGCAGAATCTGATAACTGTAAGCATAAAAATAATAAATAGAACTTAAGGAAGCCTATTGTCAACCAGTTTGAAATTTCCTCCTTGGGAAATATAGATCAAAATTACTCTCCTGTGGAGTAGATTGCTAGATGAAAGACAGGAAACTTCAATATAATGTTGGAATATATATTGAAAAATAATCATTGTTTATCGAACTTCATATCTACCAGCTATCCTGTGTTACTTGCTGAATCTGTGGGTGTAGGGACCTCCTCCAATAATACCACTAGCAGGCCCAGTTGGCCAAATAAAAGAGGCTTGCACCAAAACCTCCCTTCCTCTTTTAAAAAGAAAAACATTTCTGAGTGTTTTGCCTGCAGGCATGTATGTACACCATGTGTGTAATGCCTGCGGAGGGCAAAAAGGGCATCACATCCCTGGACCTGGAGTTATGTATTGTTTGGGACTGTTATGTTAACTGAACCTGGGTCCTCTGCAAGAGCATCCAGTGCTCTTAATCACTGAACCCTCTCTGCAGCCCCTTCCTTTCCTCTGTTATGAAAAAGGTAGGAAGAATAATTCACATCTGCCTTCCTCATTCCTTGATGTCGAATGTAATTCTCACAGTAGAGTGTGGGTCTTGCATGTCCTCTCAAGGCCCACCTGTTGAAGATTTGCTCCCCAGAGATCTACTGGGAGGAGGTGGAACTTTAAGGAAAGAGGCCTGGTGGAAGAACTGAGGTAACACAAAGGCTGTGCCCTTGTGTACATTGGGATCCAGGTTCTTTCCTCTTTGCTTGCCTGCTACTGTGGCGTGACCACCTTCCCCTGGCATGTATATGTTCCTGCCTTGCCACAGTCCCCCAAAGAACTGAGAAATGGACCTGAGCCTGAAACCTGAAAACATGAGTCTAAACAAAACTTTCTTTTTTTTTTAAATTGTTTCTTTAGGGCATTTTGTTACAGTACTAGACAGCTGACCACTACATGGAAACAGTCCCGAAAAACTGCCTTCTTTCTGCTTCTCTACTCTACTCTGTCAGGATTCTTTTTGATCCTTTAGGAATATGTGAGAAGCTTACACATCTTCTCAACAGCAGAAGCTTTTCCCAGCAGAATAGATAGTTTCCATTTTCTTTTCTATTGCATTTTCATATATATGAATATATATTATATATAAATATACAATACAGTTTAAATACATATGAAATCTCGTGGCTATTTATATAATGGTGAAGTCCACAATGTCCTCAGTTGAAAAACTTTTGGGACTTTCTATATAATTAAAACATAGATCTTAGGCATTTATTTTGACTAGCTCTGTGTTCTTAGACATTTATCCCATAGTGCCTCTTGGAAGTCCTCTTAAATATGAAGCAGTGGAAATGTGAGATACAAGTTTTATGGCCCTGTGGAGTTCAACCTGGGTACTTATTTGGTCTGAAACTTAGTTTTAAACTGCTAAAAGATTTTTTTAAGGAATTAAGGCAAATACAGACACGTATTATTTTGTCTGCAGGAATTAACAAACTGAAAACAAGCTCAGGAACAGAAATCCAGCAAGGAGTTTGAAGAAAGTAGTTTAATTAAAAAACAGAAGTTAAGCTATGGGACTCCAGCAGCGAGTGCATGTGGGCACGTGTGCCCTTGTGAGATACAGAGATGCCTGAGGATTATGGAAGGTTAATGTTATTTACTCTGCTGTGCAGACTTGATCTTGCATGGGGATTGTCCTGTATTATAACAAAGGTTCCTTAGGGTAGGGAGAGAATATTAATGATACAACAGCTCAGCTCAGTAGATCACAGCTGCAGCCAGGGCTCTCAATAGGGTCTGGTATTTTTGTGAGCAGTTTGCTGGAGTGCAGCTCTCATTAGCATATGTAGTTGCAGGCCACAATGTCCAAGTTGTATCCTTCTTCTAATCAATAAAAGTAGGCTTATCTGAGATTGCTGGCAGAGCAAGTCAGACCCTGGCGCCTCAGCATCTGCACCTAGATGATGGTGCTGCATGGAAAAGAGCTCTGCACACATGAATCATGTTCAGAACGATGGAACGAGGGCTGCACATACTTCTAATCTGACCACAGTAGACAGAAGAGTCCAGATCATGCCCAACTATTTTCAAGAGTTATTACTGTGCCAGAATCTGGTTAATTCTGAAAATATCACTATTACAAAATTATTTTATACCCCTTTCCTTAACATTCCAGTCCCAGAGCAATAGTATTGATCAACCATATAGGAAGATTAGATGAACTTGGGGAAAAGGGTGAAATAACTGGCCAAATCCATTTTTTTTTGTTTTGCTTTTTTATGTTTTGAGAAAGAATCCAGCTATGTAGCTCAGGCTGTCCTGGAGTTTACCTTGTAGTTGACATTGCTCCGGGACTCATGGCAATATTCCTGCTGCTCCTTCCCAAGTGCCAGGATTCCAGGTTGGCATCACCACAGCTGGCTGCTAAATATATATATATATATATATGTATATATATATTGGGCATGGTAGCACATGCCTTTAATACCAGCACTGGGGAGGCAGAGGCAGGTGGACCTCTGTGAGTTCAAGGCCAGCCTTGTCTACACAGTGAGTTTCAGACCAGTTGGAGCTATAGGAGACCCTGTCTCAAAAAGACCAAATATATATATTTAAAATTCTTAGGGGCTGGAGAGATGGCTCATTGCTTAAGAGTACTATAGCTGCTATTGCAGAGGACCCAGATTTGATTCCTAGCATCCACCTGGTGGCTAACAACCAATTGTAATTCCAGTTCCAGGGGATCTGATGCTCTCTTCTGACCTTTTTAGGCATTGCATGACATGGTACACTTATATACATGTAGGCAATATGCTCATACATACAAAATAAAAATAGTAAATAAAGGGACAGGTCAGGTGAGGCAGAAAGCCTGCAGCCCTGTTAGGGGGTGGGGACCTCCTACCTCAGGTACTAGTAAGAAGAGTGGTGTGCATGAGATAGAGAGATAGAGAGGTGGCCTGCAAGCTTGGCGGACAAGTCGGGTAGGTCAGGGTACTGGCACAGGCCAAACGAGTAAATTCTGCCCCCCCATCCCCCCTGTGCTCAAGCTACTGGTGCTGTGGTAGAGATGATAAGCTGCTGGTGCTGTGGTGGGGATGATACAGCAGGTGCAATGATAGTGACTCTAGGCTGCACAGCCAATATTGAGGAAGAAGCCAGCAGGAAGCAGAGTAAGTGACCAACCATTCCTCCATATTAACATTTGAGATTAGTACCAGAATCCAAACAAACAATAAAACAAATCCACATTCCAAAGACACAATGAAAAGCAACAATATGGGAAAAGCTCGTAATAAATCTACACCAAACTCTACCAGTCCCATAGAAGATCCCTACAATGGGCTCTCCCTGGAAGGAAACCAAGACACCAACCTTAGAAGAACAATTGTGGACATAGTCAAAGAAATCAAAGAATATAAAGAACAAATCAGAGAACTAAGGGGGAGAGAATGAAAAACTCAGGAAGGAACTAGAAGGAAAGAATGATAAACTCTAGAAAGAACCAGAGGGAGAGAAGGACAAACTCCAAAAAGAACTAGAGGAAGAGAAACACAAACTCCAGAAAGAACGAGAGAGAGAGAGAGAGAGAGAGAGAGAGAGAGAGAGAGAGAGAATGACAGACTCTGGAAGGAAGTGGAAACATTGAAAAGATCTCAGGCTGAAAGGAAAAAAGAAACTGACCAGTGAAGCAAGGAGTTATAAGAAGAGAATGCAAAGCTCCAAAAGGAAGTGGAAATACTGAAGAAATCACAGGATGAAGTAAAAAAGGAAACTGAACATTTATACAATCAACAGGAAAGGATGGGGAAAAGCCTCAGAAGCAGAACAGATGGAGCAGAAAAGAGAATATCAGACCTACAGGATAACACGGAGCAACTAGAATGCTCAAGTAAAGATTATGAAAAATTTAAAAAAACAGAAGAGTGGAACAACCAGGAAATGTGGGACACTATGAAAAGACCAAACCTCCATATCATAGGGATACAGGAAGGAAAAGAATCCCAAGACAACAGTATTGATTAGATCTTCAACAGAATAAGAGAAGAAAATTTCCCCAAACTGAAAAAAGACAAACCCATACAAATACAAGAAGCACATAGAACTCCAAACAGGCAAGATCAGAAAAGAAATTCCCTATGCCCATCATAGTCAAAACTACTGGATACTCAAAACAAAGACAAAATACTGAAAGCCACAAGAGAAAAACAACAAGTTACATATAAGGGGAAAGCCATTAGAATTATAGCTGACTTCTCAGTGCAAACTATGAAAGCCAGAAGAATCTGGACCAAAGTATTCCCAGTGCTAAACAACTTTAGATGCCGACCCAGATTACTATACCCAGCAAAAATGTCAATTATATTTGAAGGAGAAAGAAAAATCTTTCGTGACATAAACAAAATGAAAGAATACATGTCAAAAACCAACACTTCAGAAAATACTTGAAGCAATTCAAATAACAGAGGAAAGAAGCAACTATCCCCAAACAACTAAAGAGAGAAATTAACGAAAGCATAACAGAGTAAATAAAAACCTAGACCAAGAATGCAAACAAAAATAAGATGAAAGGAAGCAAGACACATCTCTCAATAATAACCTTAAATATTAATGGTCTAAACTCCCCAATCAAAAGACATAGACTAGGATGGATTCGGGAATGGATTAAGGAACAATCCATCTATATGCTGTCTACAAGAAACCCATCTCACCCTCAAGGACAGACACCACATTAGAGTGAAAGGATGGAAAAAATATTCCAAGTAAATGGTGCCAAAAAGCAAGCAGGAGTTGCTATTCGAACATCAGACAAAATAGACCTCAGAGTAAAATTAATCAGAAGAGACAAAGAGGGCCATTACATCCTTATCAATGCAACAGTTAACCAGGAAGATTTCACAATTATAAATGTTTATGAACCAAAGTCTGGTGCTCTGAACTTTATAAACACAATTCTGCAAGACCTCAAGACACAGATGAATCCCAGCACACAAATAGTGGGGGACTTCAATACCCCACTGAGTTCCTTGGATAGGTCAACTGGACAGAAAATGAACAGAGAGACATCAGAACTGAGCAATATAATACACCAAAAGGACCTCACAGACATCTACAGAATATTCCACCCAAACACTAGAGAGTATACTTTCTACTCAGTGCCTCACAGAACATTCTCCAAAATCAACCACATACTGGGACACAAAAGAAATCTCAACAAATACAAAAGGACTGAAATAATTTCATGCATTCTATCAGACCACAATGCATTAAAGCTCAATATGAACGCCATAATAAGCCCTACTAGCTACAAGAACATGTGGAGATTAACAACATAATCCTGAATAACGAATGGGTCAGGGAATAAAGAACGAAATAAAAGCATTCATGGAACTAAACGAAAAAGACAGTACAACACAACAAAACCTGTGGGCTATATTAAAAGCAGTCTTAAGAGGGAAATTTATAGCCCTAAGTGCCCACATTAAAAAATCAGAAAGGGAACAAGTAAATGATCTAATATTGCAGCTAAAAACACTTGAGAGACAGTAAATGAACCCTAAATCCAACAGACAGGAAGAAACAACAAAATTCAAAGCAGAAATTAATGAAATAGAAATGAAAAAAATACAAAAATCAATGAATCCAAAAAACCATAAATCCAACAATACAAAAACCCAATGAATTTGAAAAGATAAACAAGATAAACAAAATAGACAGACCTCTAGCCCAGTTAACCAAAAGAAAGAACAACTCCAAATCAATAGCATTTGTGATGAAAGGGGAAACATCACAACAGAAAAAGAAAAGATCCAGACAATCACATGAGAATACTTCAAAAACCTATACTTTACTAAATTTGAAAACCTAAGAGAAATGGATGAATATCTGAAATCCTGGAAACCAACAAAGCTTAACCAAGAAGAGACTGACAGTTTAAACAGACCCATAACATTTGAGGAAATTGAAGATGTAATAAAAAAGCTCCCAACTAAAAAAAAGCCCTGGCCCAGATGGTTTCACAGCAGAATTCTATAAAATATTTAAAGAGTTTTCCTTGGACTTTCACATGTGTGCCATGCCATGCATGCATACAACATATACACACACATGCACACACTAAATACATTAAGATATATAATAAAAAGAATTTAACAGCTAGTTGTAGTGGTGCATACCTCCAATCTTGGGACTCAGGAAGTTGCATCAGGAGAATTGCCAAGAGTTTAAGAACAAAAATTAATGATAATGATGATGATGATGATGATGATGATGATGATGATTAAGTGGTCCCCTCCCTCATCCTCTCATCCATCAAAGCTGTGGTCTCCTCCTGTGAATCTGGAGCTCTGGGCCTCTACTGTGAACTTGTGGTTTCCTCTCATTTGCTGGAGCTGTAGTACCTTCCTGTGTACTTGGGGCTTGGGTCCCCTCCTGTGAGCTGGAGCTGTGGTCTCCTCCCATGATATGATCCTGGAGCGGTTGTCTGCAACCATGAGCCATAGCTCCCACATTCCTGTGATGGAGGGCTGATGGTGGAGCAAACTGGTGGATGGAGAACTTGTAGGACAGCAGATTTGGCCTTCTTTGAGTCACTGCTTTCCCCAAAACTCGTCCTCTGAGGTCCCAGGTCGTGTATGGCAGAGGCTTTGGTTCTGTGTTGGGCTTATGCTGTGGACAGGGGAGATTTCTGTCATCTGCAGATTCTAGTCTTGGAAGGACCTATTCTCAAGAATGGACTTCTCATTTACCTTAATGGTCAGCAGTGGTCTTGACTCCACACGTGGTCCTGGACACCTAGGTCTTTACAAATTTGCCAGGTTTTCTCCCCTGCTTCTCAAACTATAGATATGGTAGGTATTATAGTCCTGTGTCCCCTGAATGTCTGTCTTGATAATTATTCTCATTTTATTGTGTGATAATTGCACTAAGTATGTCCGTGTCTTCCCAATCATGTTTTATTGTGTAATAATTACACTCAGTATGTTTCCATCTCCCTCCATGAAGTATGTCCGTTTCCAGGCATGCATGCTTTGAAGCTGGCAGGCGCATGAACACAGTGATTGCTGCTGCTCTCTTGGTCGTGCCTCTCAGCCTATATGGTCTAGCCCCGACTGAAATGCTCCCCTCTCTCCTCCTCACATTTCTTCAAGCCATCGTCCTTCAAATCTCTGCTTAGAGTCTATCTTTGGCATGAAACTTTTCTCCCTGTGACCCCTTGTCTGACTTCTATAGGCCTGTGAGTCCTCTTGCACACTGGGGATCTTATACAGGTGCTTCCCCTCTGCTCTAGAAGGGGAAGCTCCCCAGATTAAGATTCCCTTTCTCCCACACTGCCCCAGAACCACGCCTAACAGATACACGTGTTGCTAGCTTCTCTGATGGAAAACTCTTTCGAAAGAATCTGTGTAGTGCATGGAACATTACTATGTTTAATTCTAGATCATTGATCTCTAGTAGGCCTACCTTGACCAGTGTTATTCATATCTCTGGTCACTTCTTGATCACACACACATACACCTATCATGAGTCATTATGAAAAACAAATCAGATAATATATATGGAAGTCTGTTGTATATTGGCTGTTAATGTTTGCTCACCTGATTGTGATATAAAAAAGACTGTGGATGATTATGAGCTAGCAATGGATTCAGGATTTTATTGGCAACACAGAGCAACCCCTGCTATGACATATGGAGCATTCTCATGCTCTCTTCTACGCTCACATTCTTAGGATTTTGAATTATGAATTTGAGCTCATATTCTCTTATCTTGCCTGCAGAAATCTCTATTTCAGTTCAGTTGAGCCACATAATTTAAATAATTAATAACTGCAGCAAATTGAACAGGAGGTCTGGATTAGACGTTTACAGTTTTTAATTAGGTAACCAAAAACAGCAGGGACAGATTTCAAGGAAAGCTTCAGATTGGGCGCATTATCTGCAACATCAGTCTGAAGCTGTGTCACTCCTGCACACCTTACTGAGGGCCTGGGGTTCCTGCTATTTCCAAGCGACTGTCCTGAAGAAGGCCTCCAGTGGAGTGCATGCTCAGTTACCAGCATTATCATGCCAGGCCAGTTTTACTTGCATTTCAGAACATTAGAGCCACCGTGGACTACAGAAACATTTACAGCCACCAGTTATCACATAAAGAAGCCAAGGGCAGGGAGGCTTGTCGCTGGTCTGTTATAGTTTGTGGCAGAGCCTGGGCTGATGCCCAGGTCTCCCAATTCTGAGTCTGGCTCCTCTGCATGAGTCTGCTGCCTTGGCAGTCTCTGTTCTTTTCTCTTTTTTTAATTTTATTTATTTTGTATGTGTATGACTGTACTGTCTGCATGTAGGTCTGTGCACCCGTGTTGTGCAATGCTGCAGAGGTCAGAAGAGGGTAGATGGTTCTCAGCCACCATGTGGGTGCTGGGGATTGAATCCGGGTCCTCTGCAAGAGCAGTAGGTGCTCCTAACCGCTAGGCCATCTCTCCAGCCCCATGGGGTCTCTGTTCTTTTAGTGTTGTGATTTTTATATTTTAAAAAAGTTTCACTTTAAATTGGCATATAACAGCTATGCATATTTATGGAGTACAGCGTGAGGCTGTACCCATGTATTCATAGTAGATAATTTCAACTCAAGGTAATTACATATCTATCACCTTAAATATTTATCATTTGTTTGTGATGAAAACACTTAAAATCCCTTCTAGTTATTTTGAAGTATGTACTGAAATATTAACTAGAGGCATTCTGCTGCATAATGAAACACCACGAATACCCTCCTGTGTCATTGCAATCTTATGCCTGTTAACCTTTCCCTTCTCCACTTGCTTCTATCTGTCCCAGCTCTGGAAAGCCCTATTTTGATTTGTACTTCTATGAGATCTTTTTGTTCTTAGAGATTTCACATGTGAGATCAGGTGCTGTTTGTCCTTCTTGTCCTGCCCTAGTTCACTTACCATATGCCCTTTTTCTTCAGGCTGTGTTGTAACAAAAGATAGTTTATCTTTTTCCAGGACAGCCAGAGCTACAGGGAGATCCTGTCTCAAAAAGACAGAAAAAAAAGATAGTTTATCCTTTTTGTGGCTGAACAGGATTCCATCCTATATTAGTATCATGTTACTTGTTTCCATTTGCCATTGATGGACCCTTGGGTTGATAGGTGGGCCCCTTTGGTTGATTGTGACTGGTTCTGCAGTGAACATGGTACACAGATGTCTCCTCATACTGACTTATTTTCTTTCAGATGTTTACCGGGTAGTGGGATGCTGGGTTCCATGACAGCTCTATCTTAGTTTTGAAGGGACATCCTTATATTACACTGTTTTCCATAATGGTTCCTTTCAAACTTTTGTAGTCATGAAAAACTTTTTGATAGATGACCAGCGTGTAAAACAGAGAACAAGATCAGTGATGTTAAGAGCTTTGAGAAGTTGGAGCCTGGAACCTGCTCCCTCCCCTTTAAACACTGGCAGCAGAGGCTCTTGTATGTAACTCAGGTCCAAGGAGGAGTGGTAAAGGGCTGACTTGTAGTATTCTTTCATTAGCATGGAGAGATATTAATGCACAAACTAGGTCTGGTTTGACATAAAGATAAAATTTACATTATCTGGGTAAATTCAGTCAGAAAAATAAAGTTCCAGACTGTGCAAACGGGACTTCATAGGTATTTTCTCCAGACATCTTTGTGATTAAAACACTTTTTAAAAAATCCTGGATTCTTGCTAGCTATGCTCCACTGGCCCAATACTCACACTACTTTCAAATAGCAGTGGAAATTTTGAAGGAGTATCTGATGTGGCCTACTCGGGGGAAGGTTTATTTAATCTTTTTATCTGTCACTAGGACTGCCTCCCTGTGGAATAAACTAGTGTTTTCTGCTGTTGAGGGTCAAGGGTGTGGCATCCACTTGCCACCTGTCAGAACCGTTGTTTCATGTGCTGCCTTATGTGTTACCGTGAAAGACCAGCTCCGTCTTTCCAGAGAGTCACTGGTTTGTCTTTGAAGCCTCTGGAGCTGCATGTCAGCACAGCAAGCCACTCTCTCTCCGTGTGAGTCGACTGGCAATGATCCAGTCCTCAACAGCTGTGGGCTGAAGCCCCGTGCTGCAGTACCCTCGAGGATGGTGGAGGAAAGGAGACAGCACTGGGAGACAATGCCGAGGGCAGCTGTCTTCGCTCCTTCTTTTGTCTCTTCTAAAATCTCCTTGGTTAAGTCAGCTGATCTTGCTGTTAGTGCACATGCTCACTGACAGCTTCCTATTGCAGTGCAGAGAAAAGCCCCACTGGATGTTCAGGGAGACAGAGGGTGAAAGTTACATACTATAATATTTCCAGGTTACTTTCTTAGTTTTGGACAATGGTGAACAAAGAAAGGAGAATCCATATTTTTAATTTATTGAAAAACATTAAGTACTAATTATATATCAGTTACTACCAAATAAGCTTGGGGGGTTAAAGATGTAGTTTAGGTGAGACTGCTATAGATAGAGGTCAAATGCATGGAATGAAAACACGGTTTATTATGGCTGGACTGTTGCAGTGTACAACGGCCTTCAGAAACCACAGAAGAGACTTGGGGAAAGGCTGATGTTTGCAATCACAAGCAGATGTAATTTTTTTACAGTGTGTGCTTGTGTGTTTGTGGTTATGTATGGGTGTGCATATGTGTGACGCAGTGGGCATGTGGAGATCATAGAACAGCTTGTTAAAGCTGTTCCTCTCCTACCACATGGGTTCTTGGGGGTTAAAGTCAGGCAGAGCCATCTTGCTGGTCCTGAGAAGCTGATGGTTTAATTGGGATGATAGAGGCGGGATCTCAATAGGCTTCTAAGTGGCAGAAAAGTGGCCAACATGATGAGAATAAATGACTAGAAGCAATCCAATGTCCCCTCAGTAGATGGATACATGTGCGACCTATAGCATTTTATGTATCTATATGTATGCATGTATATGTAGCTATAGATATGTATGTGTATGGAACTCTCTTTATATGCAGAATGGAACATTATTCAACCTTTAAAAAGTAAAGAAATTCCATCATGTTGCAACATGAATGAACCTTGACCATATCATGATAGTGAGCTAGGTTTATCACATGCCATATGGTCACACTTACATGAGGCGTGTACTAGTGTAAACCATGGATGAGGCAGAGAGAATGGGGTCTAGCTGCTGGAGCAGAGCAAGTTAGTGACCCACAGACATGGAGTTTCAGCTAAGGAAGATGGAGAAGCGCTTCCTTCTGGTCGAGTTTGCTTAATGAGTGCTCTTCGTGTTAACTGTAAGCTTAGAATGGATGAGATGGCAGATGATATGTGATGTATACTTACAGTAAAATACCTTCACGAGTGAAAAATACATTATTGAATGTTTTATTCCAACACTGGAAACACTGGCTATGACGGGTCTTCATAAGGCTGTCACATGTGAAATTTTGTTGGAGTCTTAGATGACTGGAAATGCATGTGGTGGAGACAGATTTGCCGAAAAGACAGATAATTGCAGCTCTCCTTTGGAAGGAAGATGGCGGCCTGCGGATGCAGCTCGGGTGGTAGTGTTTGTCGCGCATGGGCAAAGCCCTGAGTTGGATCCCAGCAGCAGGAATGAAGGAGCCCTGGTGGCTTATGTCTGGAATCCCAGTACTGCGATATGGAGACAGGAGGATCAGGAGTTCAAGGTTAGCCAGGGATGCATGAGAGGAAACTATGTCTGAAAAAAAGGAAGACGGTTTTCCAGTGTGCCCCACAGGTGGAAGGCAGGCAGAGACCCTGTGCTCAGTTTCACAAGTGGTGTGGTCATTTGTTTTAATGGTCAACTTGACCCAATCCAGAATCCTCTAGGAAAAGAGTCTCAAGGAGGGATTGTCTAGATCAGGGTGGCCTATGGCCATGTTGTCGAGGGATTGTCTGGATTTTGTTAATTGATGTGTCACTGTGGGTGGCACTATCCTCTGAGTGGAGAAAGCGAAGTAATCAGGCACGCATTCTTTGCTCTTAACTGTGGATGTGACAGGCTGCTTCAAACCCTGCCTTGACTTCCCCTCGGTGATAGACAGTAGCCTGGAATTGAGAGCCATTTTCCCCTTAAAGTTGCCTTTCCTGCGTATTTTATCACAGAAACAGAAACAAAACTAGGGCAAGAGAGGTGAGAAGAAACCCAGAGAAGGAACCGTATTTTCACACAGCTGTGCAGACACTAACAGTTAGCTAGAGACAGAGGATGAGAGTGAACAGGGTGGGCACGGTGCTTGGCATTACAAGAGGAGGTGCAGCCTTTGTGAACTGGTCCAGCTGGTCCTGATGTAACACCATAACCCTGCACTAGCCTTCCTGGAGGGTAAGCCTTCTTTCTCTCCAGGACCTCCATCTTCAGGCCAGTCTTACTGCTCCTTGTACTGTGTCCCCTGGCCAGGTCAGCTAGTGAGGCTTAGCCATCTTTCAGCCTGGATTTTTGTTATGCATATACTCAATCCAGTTAGAAAGTTAGCATTTCATTCCCTGGTTCTCCAGAATTTTTATATGAATAGTTACTATTAAAGGTGAGGTCATCCTAACAACAGGCCCGGCCTCAAGCATTCTGTTTCTGTCAAATCTTTGTGCTTTGGTAGACTTCCAAGTCTTTCTGTTTGAGTACTCTGGCACTAGGGTATGGAATTGACATGGAGTTTGACATGGAAGTATCTAGCAACCATGTCCCTAGTGACCATTTTGACCTCCAGGTACACATCAAACTGCTCTGCCCCAGACATGGTCTTGAGAAGCACCAGAGCCTGTGGTCTAGAGTCTGTACAGTATTTAATATACAGTACCTTCTTAGTATTTCCCCATATATGTGACATGCAAGCGCTCATGCATCACCATACACCCTCAACCTGGGTCATCATTCAATTGAAGCTGCCTGCTTGCGGTGCCTGTGTCTCTCTGCAAATGCCACCAGCCTTCTTTCACACTACCCAGGGCCTCCTTTCATGTACTATCTTGGGCTTGCTCCATAGATATGAGGTTTGAAAACCTTCTCTCTCTTTTCACTGTACCTCACATTGGTCTTCTCTCTTCAGCCATTTTTTTCTGCTGCCAGAGAAAAGCACTGTTGCCTGGCAGAAGCTGTAGGGAGCAGTGCCCCTGCTGGATGAGGAATAGGCACTTACGAAATGGTTACTTTGAAGGTCTATGGGACTCCCCCCCACCCCAAGTCATCAGCTCCAAAAGATAGAGACCATTTCTGTACTGGACTTTTTATCTGCTAGCCCATGGTGTCTGCCNTCTATTTTTGTGTGTCTTTATCTGGTTTTGACATCAAGATAATATTGGCTCCATAAGAGTTATAGGATAACTCCTTTTAATCTCTTTTTTAGTTTGTATATGTATATACTTTTAGAAGCTTCTATAGTGGTAGGTTTCCATACGACTTTTTTTCACAAAGCTTTTAGTGTTAGTTATCCCTCCACATATTCCCTCCTTTGTCTTGCCCTCCCATTCTGATAACACATGTCTGGGTTGGGGCCAGGACATCTGTAATTTTAAGAAGCCATGCAGATGACTCCAAATGTGACTTATTCCCTCCCACCCTTATCTATTTCCTTCACCAGATGTTGGTGCCCCTAGACTACACTGTTGAAGCCCTGTTCCTTCCTTAACTGCTCTCTTTCAGAGAGACCACCCAGGGTCCAAGCTCCTCTCTTCTTATTCCAACAAACTGATGTCCTTATCCAGGACCCAGATCTCATTAATCATCTTGTTTACTGAGAATTTGATTCTACTTCTTCATCTGCCCAGTGGATAGTTTCAACATGTGTTTCACCATTACTCAATCATAGCCTGTCTAAATAAACTCATCGGTTACCTCATTCCCCAGCCGGCTTCTCTTCCTGCTTTTTCTTTTCTATTCATGACTATTGTCTTCTTATCCACCTAGTGTAAAATACTGAATCCCTCTCCGCCATCTCATGTCTGACAGGACACATTGTTCTGCAAATTCCCTAGAAATACACAATTTTTTAAGTGTGTGTGTGTGTGTGTGTGTGTGTGTGTGTGTGTGTGTACAGGTGAGCATGTATATAAGTCAGACGATGACCTGTGAGAGTCAGGTCTTTCCTTCTACCATGTAGCTTCCAGGACTGAATTGAACTCAGGTTGTCAGATTTGGCAGCACGTGTTTCTATGCACATCTTTCGTGCCTCCATGCAAGGATTCTTCTCCTTCGATTTCACAGCTGTTTCAATCAACGAGGTCCCTTTTCAGTCAATGACTGCTGACACAGCCTCCTGCCTGATTTCCCAGATCAGACCCTCTCCAAAGACTCACATTTGTCCCAATGCTGGGTTTTCCCAGGATGGCCGTGTACTAATTAGGAGACATCCAAGGGGACACTGGCATGGTATGTCCAGCTAATTTGGTTCTCAAAGACACACCGCATGTAAGCCAAATTGTAATTAGAAGAACGACTGGCATGTATGGTCTCAGAGAAGACGTCATTCTAACCCTGGGCATTTGATATGTTGAAGAGCAGTTAGGAGGATATAAAGCTCTCCACCAGGAAGAGGCAAGCGCAGCTCCGACCAGCTGTATCTCACCCTGGCAGTGGGACAGCATCATCCGCCGCTGCTTGGATAGACTCTGCTAACACTGTCTCTGATTCTCGTTTTTTCTAGGCCTGCCTGGGCGGCCTCTCATGGGTATCTCCTTAGCGACGTGAACACACGCGTTGAGTTACCATTGAACCGGCTGGCTTGGAGCCATGCTCTCATCTATGCTTCCTCTCTGCGTTCTTGCTTTGACCAGCTACATGATTATACATTTACTTCCTGGATAGTGGCCCGATTCTCCTATTTTCAAGTTCTTAGTATTCATCATTTGTTAATAATGATAATATAGCAACATTACATAAAATTGGGAAAAAGTCGCCCAAATCACACACCCAGTGTGATCGCCATTAGGATGTTTGTAGATTCTCTGTCTTAATATGCTTTTCATGTCATGTAATTATAGTATAACATCCATCTATAATGCTGTTTTCTATGTTTTTCAACTTTTCCAGAAGCATACAAAAAAGCTGGCAATAGCGACTGAAAGACAGGAAACAGTAAAAAGATACATGTGGAGAAAAAGAGGGTAAATAATGGCATGCACAATGAAGGGATAATAGAGAAAATGAGAAAAGTCTGACTGAAGCAAAGGGCGTCCTTTCCACAAAATACATTATAAAATTAGACGAAGTTTGCCAAAACATTTCTGAACTCTGGAAAATGATAAATTGAGAGGTGCTTACTGAACTTGATGAATGAATTTTAAGAACCTGGCATTTCTGTTTGGGGCTGGCTCCCAGCTAGGTTAATATGGCTGTTCTCCCAGGATGGGCTGACCTTTGAACCCAGCAGCTTCTCCACTGGCAGTGAGAGGACTTGATGTAGTTGGAGGGAGAGAACCTTGCACTCAGAGTCTCTGCCAGTTAAGTAGTAAGTCTGCTAAGACGGGAACGCGCTGGAGCTGTGGTTGCAGGGTTGATGAGGGAAGTCGAAGCTAGACAAATGATTCTGGAGCACCTGGGAGGCTTTACCAGAAGGCTGTACCGAGACCCAAGAGGCCAGCTCTCCACAGTCATTTCACTCACTAGAAGGCTCCAGGCATGCTAGGGGAAGATAAATCTTTAACTAAGTTGAGAAAAAAAGGAAAAAACACAAATTATTAGGCTAGCAATGATGCAGATGGTGACAAGGACACTCCAGAAATTGGAATTCTGAAAAGAGAAATAAGAGTAAGCGAAACATGTAGATTTGAAAGTAGTAAAACTTATTTTTCCCCAACTTATTATATCTTTGAGAATGTCCTTGAATTCCTAACCCTCCTGTCTCCAATTCCTTCCTGAGTGCTGGGATCACAAGGGTTTACCACCATTCTGGGTGTTATCAGTGCTAGGAAGCAAACCCAGGGCCTATTGCATTTGAGGCAGGCACTCTACCACCTTAGCTATGTTCCCAGCCCCTAAAACTGCATATATACATATATATGCATACATGAATATATATATTCAGGTGACATTATTTTGTGCATAGAAAATAAATGACAAAGAATCTGTGAAAATGATAGAATACCTAATGAGTTAAGCAAGGTTACAAGATACCAACATATGAAAGTCCATTTTAAAATACTACCAACAAACAATCTAGAATTAAATCAAGAGGATTGTTTCAGTCACAGTAGCATCAAAAAGAATAAATAGAACCTAGGCTGAACAAAATAAGAGTAAAACCTGTATACCGAAAACTTCTAAGTATTGCCAAGAAGAGCTTGAAAAGAGCTAAGCGGGCAGGTGAGCGTGCCGTGTTTGCGCATTAGAAGAAACAGGGTATCGGTTCTCGTTCTCTTCAGTTGGACTTATAGATTCACCACAATCTCAATCTCAAATAAAATTCCAATAGTCTTTTTCTGAGTTGAAATTAGTAAAATGGTATTATAATTTTATGTAGATATGCAAATAAGCTAGAAGTGCAAAACTAATTTGAAAAATTACAACAAAGAACATTTACTCCACCAAATTTCAAAGCCTACAGTAGAATCATAGTTAACAAGAGTGTGTAGAATTTGCCTAAAGATAAACATATACATCAGTGGAGTAGACTTCAGAATCCAGAAATAAATTCTTTTTTTTTTTTTTTTTTGAGACAGGGTTTCCCTATAGCCCCGACTGGCCTGGAACTCATAGAGATCTGCCTGCCTCTGCCTCCTGAGTGCTAGGATTAAAGGCATGTGCCACCATACCCAGATTAAAGACCATTCTTAGCTGCCATGTGGGTGCTGGGAATTGAACTCAGGTCCTCTGTAAGAGTAGTCAGTGCTCTTAACCACTGAGCCATCTCCCCAGCCCAATAAGTTCTTATTTCTCATCAATTGATACTTTAATACTTTTTTAAAATTTTGTGGTAATCTAGAGTCTCCTGCCATTGCAATAATAATATGAAAAGACCCCCTGAGTTTCCTACTCCATCCGTATGGTAACGTTTGGCAAAACTACAGTTCACAGCTGAGATGCTTACTTGCTTGTAATCAAGGCACAGCTCATTCTCACGCCTGTAAGTTTTCTTGTCAATTTTATGCTTTCGTCTGTGCCCTCCCTCACAGAGCCCTTCACTTCTTGCAGCCATTGATCTTTTCTGCGTTTCTATCATTTTTCCATTTCAAATCTTACAAATGACCATTTGGAGTTGGAATTTTTCCTATTCTGCACAATTCTTTGAATATTATTTCTAGCAGTTATCAATGGTTTTGCTTTTTTATTGCCTAGTATTCAATGGTACAGATGTGCTAACAATTTATTGAATCAATTACCTGTTAAGGAACATTTTAATTATTTCTAATTTTTTTCTGTTTCAAAGGAAATATTGCTAAGAACATTTGTATGCAGGATTTTTTGGGGGGGTATTTTTGAGACAGGGTCTCCCTGTAGCCCCAGCTGTCCTGGAACTCACTGTAGACCAGGCTGGCCTTGAACTCACAAAGATCCACCTGCCTCTGCCTCCCAAGTGCTAGGATTAAAGGTGTGCTCCACCATACCCAGTTTGTAATTTCTTGATTAGATGTTTCACAGAGCAACACGACGTCATTCAGGGAACAATGCCATTAGGAAAATACATCATTACCCTCGCATGGAAATAGCTGTGCAGATTATTCAAGCCTTGGTGTTCATTGGAGCCATTTGACAGCTTTACAGTAGTGTGGGGGCAGTACACATGCAGGTCAAATTTTGAGAGCTGGAGACTCATGCCTGTAGTAACACTTGAGAGGCAGAGGCAGGAAGATTGCTGTTTCATGCTAGCCTCAGGTACAAAATGAGTTGTGGTCCAGCCTGGGATACAGATACAGACTTTCAAAATAAAATGTATAAAACTAATTGACTCTTGAATTCTCTGGCTATAGAAACTCATGTAACACCAGGCAGCAACAGATTGTATGTAGTCACATCAACGTGGGCCACATTGTAAACAAGCAGTGCTCTGTGGAGAAGCATGCAGTAAGTTCCGATGTTCAAGTGCTCCAAATGTTTTTTTATTTATTTTTTAATATGCATGTCCAACTTGAGATATTTTCACTGTGCGGTGGGATTATTGGTAACCAACTCCATCCAAGTTGAGGAACAGAGCCCGGTGGCACCAGGAATTAGTGAGGACATTAAAAATGTTAAACTCACTCAGGGTGTGGTGGCACATGCCTTTACTCCTAGCACTTGGAAGGCAAAGGCAGGAGGATCTCTGTGAGTTCAAGGCCAGCCTGGTCTACATAGTGAGTTCCAGGACAGCTGGGGCTGCAGGGAGACCCTGTCTCAAAAAGACCAAAAAATATGTTAAACTCGCACTCATCATTGCTATTCATGCAGAACTGTACAGTTACATTGGAAAACATTTTGTTTTATTCCTTAAAATCTGAAAAAGTTTTCTATGCAAGTCAGTAATTCCTCTTTTTGTGTCTACCCAAGAGAGCTGAAAGGCAGTGACAACCTGATATCTATCAGCTGTGACCAGATAGAATACTAGTCACCAAATTAAAAGAAAGGGGGGTATTTTTTACATGTTGTTGATATGGATAAACCTCAAAACCCTTATATCTAGTAAAATGTAAAAGTCTACAGTCTGTAAATTCCATTTTGCTGACTTTGGTGGGGAAGATTAGTCTCTGTGGAGAAACCAGGTCAGTGGGTTACATGGAGCAGGGTGGGAATGGGATTAATGTAAAATAGGAACCAGGGCATTTGGGGCAAATGAAATGTGAAAAGTGAGTTTTTAGTGATAGTTGCACAACTGTAAATTTGCTGGAAATTACTGACATTTAAAATGGATAGTTTTATGGTTTATAGATTATTCTCCAGTGAAGTTGATGAAACATAAAATGTGCATGCATCCACAGTCATCCCCTTTTGCTGTGTGCTTTCTTAAAGCAGAAGGTTCCTAAGTCCTCACTGTGTCTACCTGGAAAGCCAGGCTTGGGAATGAGAAGGAGACTAAGCTCCTTTGGCCAAGGTTTGATATCTTTTTTAAAATTATTTTTTATGTGTATGAATGTACTGTTTGCATGTAGGTTGGTGCACCCATGTCATGCAATGCCTCGGGGGTAAGAAGAGGGTGTCAGATTCCCTTGGAACTGGAGTTAAAGATGGTTCTTAGCTGCCATATGGGTGCTGGGAATCAAACCCGGGTCCTCTGCAAGAGCAGTCAGTGCTCTTAACCACTAGGCCTTCTCTACAGCTCCCCCTTGTATCTTTTTAAGGCTAGACATACCCTACTTTTAAGGATTCCTATAACAGAAGTCAGCAAGCTGGAGAAATCAAGCCAGATAGTTACCAAAAGAATATTTTTCTTCTCTGAAGTGAACTTTCAAATTTAGCATCTGTTCTATAGACAGGCACTTCCTGGGAGTGCTCTCTGTGGGCTGTGCTGAATTATTGAGAAATTGCCATGTCATTCACCACCCCAGCTTGCAGTGTGTGGAATGTCAGAAGGCAAGTGATTGTTTTTGTGTAGAGAGCTTGAACTCTCTTATGAGGAGTAAATAATATTCTTAGCCTGCAATCACAATTATTCACAAATTAATTATATAGCATATCTACTCCCTTGTCTGAAAAGCTATCACATGACTCTGGAAGAAAGGAAATGTGTGGTTTTCTTTCTTTCTTTTTTTTTTTTTTTCTTTTCACCTGCTTTAATTCAGAGGACAGTTTTGTGATCATTAGTTTGATTCCACAAACAGAATAATCATAGCCAGGAGCTGGGAATTAGAATGCAATTCTTGTCTACTCCAAACACATTCTGTATTCTGCTGATGACAAATTATCCTCTGCTGGTAATAACCTGATTGCTCACGGGCTGCATGCAGTAGATTTTTTCTGTTTATAACCATGAAATTCCTGACTCTAGGCTTGCTCTGTATATTCCAGCATCCAGCATCTCTACCCAGAACTGCCAGTACCCCATCACTGAGGGCAACTGTCAATGACCTTGTCAGAAGCATTCTGTTTGGCAAATGGTGTTGATGGAGTCCTGGCCAGCTCACAAGTGACAGCAAACACTTCTGTCACAGTGAATTCACTTATTTGATACACAAAGCTCACAATAGAGACTGAGTTGGAAAACAGACATCTTGTAGCATAACAAATTATGCCTCTCTGTCCCAAGCTCATTTCTTTCCAAGGTATTCTGTGGCTGAGTGGCAGAAAGGAGCATATTAGTGTGACATATAGTTAGGTTTTTAGTACAAATTCAGTCTTCAAGTAAGGTCTTTTCCCCTTTCACTGCAGCCTAGATCAATGGTTGGGTCATCTGCCTACTTTGGCCTGTTGTATTCATAATGTCTCTTCCCAAAGAGGCAGGAGATGTGTGGAAGATGATGGTAGAGCTGTCAACTGGTGTCAGATCTTTGTTTCTCAGCAGTATCCAGGTTCCAGCTCAGTAGTCAGATAATCACAGTCAAGTTTATAAATTTCTCACAGACACTTCTATAAAATGGTGATAAATTACTTTTCCACCTTCCCTTCCCTTTAGTACTAATAAAATATTCTTTTATGTTCAGAGGCCTTAATTTTGGTATATATGTGACATATATATATATGCATATTTTGGAGAAATACAAATGGGAGGGGAGCAACAACGACAAAAAGACTGAGTCAAAGAACTGACTGAAACAGTTAACTTCTGCCCAAACAATAAACCTCTGTAGAGAAAAACTTTAAAAAGACTGAGAAAAAGATGCAGGACATGTATGGCAGGATGTGTTAACTGGGGTGGGGTGGGGGACATAGAAAATGGAATGTGTCTAAATTGGACTGAGAAATGATGTATGAAATACACAAAATGTCAATAAAAATATTCTATTAAAATTTAAATAATATTCTATGCAATACATTTAGCATAAGACCTTACATGTGGTAAATGTTTGCAGCCATTAAATATCTTCAGGACAAATTATTTTATTTACCAAACTTCAAATTCATAATAGCAACAAATAAATATACTTCATTTTTGTATAAAAAGAGCATTGAGCAGAAAATTCTACTTTATATATTATTTAAGATGTTCCTAGAGGATCTAAATATGATCAAATAATACTATATGAAAATCGCAAAAAAAATCAATAAAAAATGTAAAAGTAAAAATAAAGAAAAAAATTAAGGTGTGCCTAGAGGCAATTAAATCTCAAATTACTCTAATTTGATTAAAACATTGTTTGTATGGATTTAAAAATTAATGTGAGCTGCTGGGGTGCAGTACAGGCCTGTGGGCAGGCAGGCCAGCCAGGAGCAGAGAACCCTGGGAGGTGAGGCGTGCAGAACCCTAGGTTGGATAGAGGTTGCTGCTGGGCCACAGCAGAGAGCTGGGGCACAGGGTACCAGTGTGCAGGGTAAGCAGATCCCCCCCCCCCAACTAGAACTCTGGAACTCCAGACAGAGGATCCAATAAGTCCTACAACCAACCCAGAAGACAGCAGAGGACTTCCAGTGCTCAGAAGGTGTCATTTGGGCTGTTACTCACCCAGTTCTTGCAAAACAGAAAGGGAAGAGTGAACTATACCTTCCAATATATAACCAAAATTGAAAACCCGAAACCTAAGCAAGTCAACACTCCATAAATAAGGGGACTACAATGAAGGCACCTGAAGGAATCAAGAAAAGCAATCCTCCAACATGGTGAAGAGACACTAGAGATCTGTACCAGAATACAGGTAAAAAGTAAACTACATGCCAAAAGCACAACAAGAAAACAATATGGGAAAAGCCCAGAATAACCCCACACCAAACTCTACAGAGCCTGCAGAAGACCCCTTCAATGAGATCTCTGTAGAGATAACCCAGGATACAGACTGTAAATTAACAACCAGATATATTCAAAGAAATTATAGAACTAAGAAGAGAGAATGAAAAACTCAGAAAGGACCTAGAGGGAGATAATGAGTAACTCCAGAAGGAAGTGGAAACACAGAAAAGAACCCATACTGAAACCAAGGTGCGAAACAAGGAGCTACAAGAAAAGATTGAGAAGCTCCAAAATGATGTAGGAATAATAAAGAAAACACAAGATGAAATAAAAAAGGAAATTGAACACTTATCCAATCAACAGGAAAAAATGAGAAAAAACCTCAGAAGCAGAATGGAGGAAGCAGAAAAAAGAATATCAGACCAAGAAGATAACACAGAACAACTAAAAAGCCCAAGTAAAGATCACAAAAAGTTTAAAAATACACAAGAATGGAATAACCAGGAAATGCCGGACATGATGAAAAGATCAAACCTCCACATCATAGGGATAGAGGAAGGAGAATAATCCCAAGAGAATGGTATTGATCAGATTGTCAACAGAATAATAGATGAAAATTTCCCCAAACTAAAAAAGACAAACCCATGCAAATACAAGACACACATAGGACACCAAATAGAGTGAACCAGAGAAGAAACTCCCCTCATCATGTCATAGTTAAAACATTAGATGCCCCAAACAAAGACAAAATCCTGAAAGCCACAAAAGAAAAATGACAAATTACATATAAGGGGAAACCTATCAGAAATACAGCTGACTTTTCAGTGCAAAATACGAAAGCAAGAAGAAAGTGGACCAAAGCATTCCCAGTGCTAAATGACTATCAATGTCAACCCAGGTTACTATACCCAGCAAAAATGTCAATTCTAGTTGAAGGAAAGAGAAAAATCTTCCATGATGTAATCAAGATGAAAGAATACATGTCCGGAAAACCAACCAATCCTTCAGAGAATACTTGAAGCAATTCAAAGTACAGAGGAGGAGAGCAACTACCCCTAGACACTTTGAAACAGAAATTAATAAAAGCAGAACTACAGAAGTAGAAACCTAGACTAAAATCAGAAATGGATAATAAGGTGAAAGGAAGCAACACACATATCTCAATTATCACCTTAAATATTAATGGACTAAACTCCCCAATCAAAAGGCATAGACTGGGAGGATGGATTAGGAAACAGAATCCATCAATATGCTGTCTACAAGTAACCCATCTCACCCTCAAAGATAGGCACAAACTTAAAGTGAAAGGATGGAAAAATATTCCAAGCAAATGGTACCTAAAAGAAAGCAGGAGTTGCTATTTTAATATCAGAAAAAATAGACTTCAAAGTAGAAGCAATTAGAAGAGACAAAGAGGGCCATTACATCCTTATCAAAGGGAAAATTAACCATGAAGACTTCACAATCATGAATACATATGCACCAAACTCCAGTGCACTGATCTTTATAAATACAACTCTACAAGCCATTAAGGCACAGATTAACCCCAGCACACTCATAGAGGGGACTTCAATACCCCACTCAGTCCTTTGGGCAGATCAACTGGGCAAAGAATAAACAGAGAAACATCTGAACTGAACAATACAATACAGCAAATGGACCTCACAGACATCTTCCGAATATTCCACCCAAACACCAGAGAATATACTTTCCTTTTGTGATGGCTAATCCTGGGTGTCAACTTGACTGGACTAAGGAACAAATAAGAGAAAAGGATCTTTGGATTGGACCACCTCAATCCGGATGGCCCACCCCAAATGTGGGCATTACCTTCTGCTGGCAGGCAATGTGAAAGGCTCTGGTAGAGGGAGCTGGTCCCTCTTTTCCTGTGGCTTGCCTCTCTCTCACTGGTGAGTTTGTCTTGCTGCTGTGATCAACCTTACAGATCCCAGCGTGTACTGAGACTGGCAGATCTCCTGGAATCCATCGGGCCTTCAGCACCAGATTAGGACTACTGAGACATCCAGCCTTGTGGACTGAGCAGTTCCCTGGATTCTCAGCCTCTCCAGTGTGGTGCAGCTACAGTTGGACTCCTTGAACTCTGTCACATGAGCAAATCAATAAATTGTATATAGCTATATATTCATCCTGTTGCTTCTGTTTCTTTAGAGAACCCTGACTAATACACTTTTTAAACATCTTTTTTAAATTTTATTTATTTTCTTATGTGTATGAATGTACTGACTGCATGTAGGTTTGTGCACCTGTGTCGTGCAATGCTTT
Organism: Rhizomys pruinosus; assembly: GCA_009823505.1. NCBI lineage: Eukaryota > Metazoa > Chordata > Mammalia > Rodentia > Spalacidae > Rhizomys > Rhizomys pruinosus. The sequence goes on from VZQC01010758.1 coordinate 35,037, forward strand.
CTACTCAGCACCCCACAGAGCATTCTCCAAAATTCACCACATACTTGGACACAGAAAAAAACTTGACAAATAAAAATAATTAAAATAATTTCATGAATTCTGTCAGACCATAGTGCAATAAAGCTCAATATCAACACTATGACAAGCCCTGCTACCTACAGGAGTGCATGGAGACTAAACAACACACTCCTGAATAATGAATGGGTCAAGGAGGAAATAAAGAGATAAAGGCATTCCTGGAACTAAATGACAATGACAGTACAACACAACAAAATCTGTGGGACACTTTAAAAGCAGTCCTAAGAGGGAAGTTTACAGCCTTGGGTGCCCACACTAAAAGAAAGAGCACAAATAAATGAGCTAACACTGCAGCTAAAAACACTTGAAAGACAACAGCAAATGAACCCTAAATGCAACAGATAGGAAGAAATAACAAAAATCAGAGCAGAAATCAATGAAATAGAAACAAAGAAAACAATACAAAAAATCAACGAATCCAAAAGTTGGTTCTTTGAGAGAATAAAGAAGATAGACAGACCTCTAGTCCAGTTAACCTAAAGAAAGAAAGAACAACCCCAAATCAATAGAATTTGTGATGAAAGGGGAAATATCACAACAGACAATGAAAAGATCCAGACAATCATAAGGGAGTACTTCAAAAACCTATATTCTACCAAATTTGAAAACCTAAGAGAAATGGATGAATATCTGCAATCCAGGGAATCACCAAAGCTAAACAAAGAAGAGACTGACAGCTTAAACAGACCCATAATATACGAAGAAATTGAAAATGTAATAAGAGACCTCCCAACTAAAAAAAAAAACCCAGGCCCAGATGGTTTTGCAGCAGAATTCTATAAAATATTTAAAGAGGGGGGCTGGAGAGATGGCCTAGCGGTTAAGAGTGCTGACGGCTCTTGCAGAGGACCCGGGTTCGATCCCCAGCACCCACATGGCGGCTGAGAACCGTCCTAACTCCAATTCCAGGAGAACTCCAGTTCCAGGGAAATCCGAGACCCTCTTCTGACCTCCGCGGCATTGCACGACACGGGTGCACAGACCTACATGCAGACAGTACATTCATACACATAAAATAAATAAATAAATAAAAAATTTAAAAAAATATTTAAAGAGGACTTACAACCGTTATTACTCAAACTGTTCAGAAAGATACAAGCAGAGGGAAATCTCCCAAATTCCTACTATGAAGCCAGCATCACTCTAATACCAAAACCAGGCAAGGATGTAACCAAAAAAGAGAACTACAGACCCATCTCATTAATGAACTCAGATGCAAAAATCCTCAACAAAATACTTGCAAACCATATACAGACCCACATCAAAAAGATCATCCACCATGATCAAGTTGGATTCATACCAGAAATGCAAAGATAGTTCAACATATGAAAATCAGTAAATATCATAAAACACATAAATGGACTGAAGGACAAAAAATATACAATCATCTCAATTGATGCAGAAAAAGCCTTTGACAAAATACAGCATTCCTTCATGATTAAAGTACTAGAGGGAATTGAACTGGAAGGATCATTCCTCAATATAATCAAAGCCGTATACAAGAAACCCACAGCCAGCATCATCCTAAATGGAGAAAAGTTAGAAGGATCCCCTTTCAATGTAGGAACCAGGCAAGGTTACCACGTGTCACCACTCCTATTCAATATAGTGCTTGAAACACTGGCTAGGGAAATAAGGCAAGAAAAGGAAATCAAAGGAATACTGATTGGAAAGAGGAAATAAAACTATCCCTCTTTGCAGACAATATGATAGTTTACCTAAGGGATGCTAAAATCTCTACCAGAAAACACCTAGACATGATAAGGAGTTTCGGTAAAGTAGCAGGTTACAAAATTAACCTAGAAAAGTCAGGGGGGGGATCTCCCAAGACCACCTGAAGAACAGGTAGGAGCTGTGTGCTTCAGCCAGGTGGATTGTTTGATTTGATTTCCTTGTCTTTGGCCCGATTGGCTTGTGTGGCTGTGGGGGTGGAGTTGTCCTCCCAGCTGGTATAAAAGGTGGGTTTGTGTGAGTCTTGAGATCGAGGATCTCCCAAGACGACCTGAAGCACAGGTACCAGGAGGGCTAAACAGCACCCCCACCTCTGCCCACCAACTGGGATTGCAGAAGGAGTGTCCAAGTGGATTCTTTGGAGAACCTTCAGAACAGAAAGGGAACAGTGAGTTAGACTTCCAATAGAAAGCCTAAAACTGCCGGGCGTGGTGGCGCACGCCTTTAATCCTAGCACTTGGGAGGCAGAGGCAGGAGGATCTTTGTGAGTTCAAGGCCAGCCTGGTCTACAGAGTCAGTTCCAGGCCAGCTGGGACTACAGGGAGACCCTGTCTCGAAAAGACCAAAAAAAAAAAAAAAAAAAAAAAAGAAAGCCTAAAACTAAGACAAGTCAACACTCCATAAGCAAGGAGAAAAACAAATCAAACAAACAAACAAACAAACAATGAAGGCATATGAAGAAGGCAAGCAAAGCAAGCCTTCAAGAGGCACTTAGGATTCACATTGGAATACAGGCAAAGAGAAACTCACATGCCAGGGACACAAAGAAGGGACAACATGGAAAAGGTGCAGGATAATCTCACACCAAGGTCTACCAACCCTGTGTGAGATTCTTACAGAGAGATCCCCCTGGGGATGGCCCAGGACACAGATATTAGAAGAACAATTGTGGACATACTGAAAGAAATCAAAGACTATAAAGAACAAGTCAGGGAACTAAGGAAAGAGAATGAAACTCTCAAGAAGGACCTAGAAAGAGAGAATGACAAACTCTGGAAGGAAGTGGAAATACTGAAAAGATCCCATGTTGAAAAAGAAAAGGAAACCAACCAGCGAAGCAAAGAGCTACAGGAAGAGACTGAGAAGCTGCAAAAGGAAGTGGAAATACTAAAGAAATCACAAGACAAAATGAAAAGGGAAATCAAACCCTCATCTAATCAAGAGGAAAGGAATGGAAAAAGCCTCAGAATTAGAATGGAGGAAACAAAACAAAGAATATCAGACCTGGAAGATAACACAGAAGATAACCTGAGCCCCCCAAACAAGAGCTCACTATGGTGCCAGAGCCGCTGCTGCCAGCTGCAAGGGGGCAGGGCGACCCTGCCTGGAGAGCCACACCCTACAAGGGTTTAGGGCTTAGACCCAAGCACACAGGCCAACAGGACCACTGCCACACACCAGCGAATCAACCATCCAGCAACCCAAGAGTCAATCCACTCCAAGCTCCACCTGTCTGGAGTGGCACTGGGCTCTTACCTGTGCTTCACGTGGTCTTAGCAAGCAAGGCCCAAACCTGAGTCCCCCCCACACAAGCTCACTATGAAGCCAGAGCCGCTGCTCCAAATGCTTCTTTCAGAGTTACCTGGGCCATTTGTGCCATACCTAGAACTGCACAAATAGTGTGGTGAAGCCTGAAAAATGCACTCCAAGTAACCATAGCCAGCATCCAAGGTCATCCAACACATTTACAAATTTAAGAATCAGTTTCTTGGGGCTGGAGAGATGGCTCAGCAGTTAAGAACACTGGCTACTGTTGCAGAAGACGGGGGGTTCAAATTCCAGCAACCACATCCTAACTAAAAATCATTTGTAACTCCGGTTCAAGGGGAAACTGATGTCACCTTCTGTTCTTTGAGGGTACTGCATGACATAGGTGCACTTACACACCTGCAAGTATAACATTCGTACGCATAAAATTAAAAAAGAATCCATTTCTTTTATTATATTTTTTGAGAATTTCATACATGAGTTCTCTCCTGTCCAACTCCTTTTATGTCCCCTCATTCCTTTCAAATTCATGACATCCTCTTTAATTATTATTGCTTTGTTTTGCACACACACACACACCGCACACACACGCACACAGAGGAAAATTAAAACCTACTGAATCTATTTAGTTGCTTGTATGAACATGTGGTAAGAGCTGACCGCTTGGGATTAGATGATCAATCAGGCCAATCATGGTGCTCGTCTTTGGAGAAAACTCTCTCTCAGCAGCCATTGACTGTCTGCAGGTCCTCATTAACAGCTTAGGTTGGGACTTTGTGAAATCCTCCCCATTCGCATTGGCATATTGACTGCTATGGTCATTATGCAGATCTTGTGCAGGTGACCATAATGTTGAGGGCTCATGGGTGCCCTATCCTGTCTGGAATATGCTATCTGGCAGCAGCTTCCCTGGCCTCTGGCTCTTATAATCTTTCTGCACCCTCTTCTGCCATGCTCCCTGAGCCTTAGATGTGGGGGCTGCGTTATTGATCTAACATCTGAGGCTGGGTACTTCAACTTATTCTCTGAATTTTGTGAATCCCATTGTGGATTTCTAGATTAGCTTCCATTTAGTACAAAAGAAAGCTTCTTTGCTGAGGTGTGAGAGCTACACTTCTCTGAGGGGATGAGGATGAACATTTAGAATACGGTTAGAAACTATATTGATTTGGGAAAATGAAGAAGGATATTTTATATTCTGAACTGGCCACGTATTTATTAATGACATGTATAATGTGGCAAAATTTGTTGATCTCATGTTTAACTTGTCTGAAATTTTGTATCTATGACTGTTATATTTTGGGGGTAAAGATGTCTGGATTCTGGACTGTTTATGGCACTTGCATGATGAAAAAATTGGCATTGTTAGTTTTGTCTTAAACTGTCAATTTCAATGAACAACTACTTCACTTCCCTACTGCCTACAATGAGATATACAAAGTCACTCTTGGAGTTCAAGTCTTTTTTAAGAAGATACACTTTCTGGAACACTTTCAGGTTGCTGTTTCAGAAGGTGAGCATGGTACTCTGTTTCTAAACTGGTAATGCTTCCTAAGATCTTTGTAGCTGTCTGCAGATAATCTTTGTTGATGCTAAAAGAATAAACAGAGTTCTCCAATGGATACCTTGACTCACTGAAATGACTAACCCAACACTTACTTTGGATACTTACTAGGCCCCATACAACTTCTTGGCTTATTTTCTAGATAATCCCAAGCCAGAAACCCCAGCTGCTCAGCTGCTAATTGACCTCCTTGCTCCCAGGAATCCTTTTTCATTACAGCAACCAGAATGAGCATGAAAAACAATTCCAAGCTGGGCATGGTAGCTTATATATGTCATCACAACTTGAGAGACTAGGTAGCAGGCTTGGAAGTTGAAGTCTAGCCTGGGCTACACAGTGATTCAAACAAAGTAATTTTAGTTATGCCACTCCCAAGCTCAAAATTCTTTACTGGTTTTTGGCAGCAGGTACCTGGGTGCCCTGACATGATATTCTGTTTGGGGATGAAGCATTAATTTGTACAGATACTGGTCCTGCTGTCAATTGACAATCCTTATTCCTGTCTTTTTAGGTACTGCCTCTGCTGAAGAATTCACCTTCTTCCTCTTCTGGTCATGACATCATCTTGCCTGCATCTTTTGATGGCTGGGGCATGGTTTTGAGTCCGGAATGGCTTTAGACTTTCTGTTATGACTTCCGAGCTCCTAGGAGAATAGGCTGTGCTCAATTTCACATTTCCTTCTGCCAAATCCTGCTTCCTTCACACTTCCATAGGTGTGCATGCCTGAAATCCCTCTCAGAACCTTCCCGCTGGTCTTTCCCAGGGAACTCAGCCTGTAACAAACACTTCCAGCTCACTCCTGAGAAATCCATTCTCCCAAAGGACCCGCCTCCTCCCTTCCCTGACTCTCAGCACTTCTGTCCCCATGTATTATAATGCAGATACACTTGTTTTTTGCTGTTCTTTGAACAGTCTTTGATCTTACTTCCCCTTTTTTGTACTTCCCAATGGTAGAAATAGAATCTCTCCCTGGAGCTCTGCATGGCCTGTTTCTTTGTCTCTGCCACATGACTCCTCTGAGACAGAGAGGGGTGTGTGGAGGGGGAGTGATTCTATGATGATCCATTCTTTCCGCTTTTTTTTTTTTTTTTTTTTGTCTTTTTAAGGCAGGGTCCCCCTGTAGCCCAGCTGACCTGGAACTGACTCTGTAGACCAGGCTGGCCTTGAACTCACAAAGATCCGCCTGCCTCTGCCTCCCAAGTTCTAGGATTAAAGGCGTGCGTCACCACGCCCGGCTCTTTCTGCCTTTCTTATGGAATAATTTCTGTGAAGACAATAGTAATTTCTGATATGTGAGGAAGCTTTCTGTCTTCTTGAAGCTGTTCTTCACCATGTCCTCTTCCACCAACATCTAGCCTCTTACCCAGCTTTTCTTCCCTTCAAAGCATTCATCAAGCTTAGGGTTTAATTATATTTTATCTGTATATTTTTATGTTTCCCTTGCTTGAATGAAAATCCCGTGAGGTCGGTCTAACTCAATATCAGTGTCTGATATGAAGTGAGCACTCAATAGACATTTCTGAAGGAGGGATGGATGAATGACTGCATGGATAGGTTTTAATTGGCTCAGTCCACTGATATCATCTACTAGGAATAGTAATGCACAGCTATTTTTCTCTGTTGTTTAGTCTTTATAACTAACAGACATTTCCCAACATCGTTACATGTAAATGTCTTAGGTCTGCTACTGATTGGCTGTAAGTTAGTGAATGAGAGAGGTGAAAGAAGAAGTATTTAGAACTGAGCCTGAAATGTGGTAATTACTTTCTAAGGGTTAATGAGCTGTTTCAAAAATTATTATACAACTTAATTTGAAACTTGAATGATTCTTTAAATGCTTAAAACATTCTATCTTAAACATATTTATTCCCCAAACTGCTACTGTCATCACTTTTAGGTTGTTTCCAAGTTTCTTCATGATAATAAACACTGTACTATCATCCTTTTATATGATTCTTTGCAAATCCTGCTCATCTTCTTGAACCTGTGCATATAAAGACAACTATAGTTACACTATTGTACATTTTGATTAGTAAGGGTAGGCTATCTGCTTTAATGAATAGACTAAAAATATGATTCAAGCACAGGAAGTGTTCAATTATTACTCAGATTTCATAGTGGGTGTTAATGGTTTGGATGTAAAATGTCCCCACGGGCTCATGTGTCTGAACACTTGGTTCCCAGCAGGTGGGGCTGTTTTGGTTAGTTATGCAGCTTCAGGTGGGGCCCAGCTGGAGAACATGGGTCACTGGTGGGGCTTATAGCCTAGCTCTGCTTGTGCAGGTGCAGGTTGCCATGGCTGTGACTTAAGGTGAGGGGACTCTTCAGCAGACATAATGCCTACTGAGAGACTCTGAGAGCTGCTTCCTGGTTCAGTGAGACGTAGCACACTGTGCTGGGCCACATGTTCCTGCTGCCACAGCTGCAGTGTCTGCACTGTTCTGATGGACAACATCCCCTCAAACCATGAGCCTTAATAAGTACTTCCTCTCTTAAGTCGCTTTTTGTGAAATATTTATTCACAGGAATGAGAGAAGCACTCAGTGCAGTACTTACAGTGCAGGGTCCTGTAAGCAGGGCTAAGTGGCATCTTCAGGATCTAATCTCAGGGTTGTTACACAGTGTGCCTCAGGCCAGAGCAGGGAGGGCTAGAAAAGCACATGCTTGGCATAGAAATGGTGTTCCTCACGTCCACTGTCATTCTACTGATGAGAGTTAGTCACATGCCCTTGCTTGGATGCTAAGGGAGCCAGGAAATGGCCTTGGGTAGCTTATCCACTCTGCATGAGGTGAACAGAGGCATGAATCATTCATGGGCTCATAGCTGCCTCAGCCACAGATTGTTTTTAATGCTGTTATTAGAGCATGTCAGTCATTCATCATGATCTACCCCTGTGTACCCTAATGGGTCAAAGTTTATGTTTATTAAAGCAAAGGCTATGTACTAGAGTTTTAGTTATTGAATTTCAAAAATTTTTTTGAGGTATTGCACACTTGTTGGGGTATCAAGGTGCCAAACATCTCCTTGTTTTAAGGTTCTAGACCTGACTAAGAGAGATGTCTACAAGTCAGGCAGGGATCATAATATGGAAAATTCAGAGAAATGAACAGAGGCTGTATGGCATTGACGTCAAAAGAACACATTCATCTGTCCTCCCTATCCCTCTTCCAATCTGACCTGTAGCACCGTTCCTACAAAGGAGCTTCTCCAAAAGCTGGACATGTATTCAGTTATCTACATGGCTGTGAACATGCTAGCCTAGGCTGTACTGCTGCCCAGGAAGGCAGAAGAGAGGAGTTCCCAGGTTTTCCCTGCAGGCCAGCTCCAGCCATGACCTTCTGAGCGGTCACTCCTACCAAGAATCCTTGGGAAAACCAAGGAGTCCCTGGGGAACTTTTAGACAAAAGTTAGGTCCTTGCTATCAAATAGCTTAGAATCTAATTTTTTAAAAAACGACTTATGGAGAATGAAAAGCCAGACCATTCTTATAAATTTGTCTCTACCTGTAGACTTTAAATAAATCTATTTCCCTACTCAAACTGAGAAAATAGCCAGGAATAATTGTTAGCCCTTGAGCACTGAGTAGTTTATACTCATACAGAAGTCTCCACAGATAAGATTTTACTGGAGGCAGAACACAGCTGAATGATTTTCAAGCCTCAGGCCCAAGTTTTATAGGATAGGCCAAAAAATTGGTATAATTTAGATTGAGAAATACTCTTATTATTTTAATTTGCAATGCTCCCTCAAGCTTGTTCCAAATATCTCTATCATGAAAATAAAATATTTACCTATGAATAAAATTGCTTCCTGAATATAATTTCTTTTTTTTTTAGTCTAAATGCAATTTATTTTTAAACAACCCACAACACGTGTTTTTCTTAAAAAAAAAATGCCTTTACTCCAAATAAACCATGGTCAAAGTAAAAGTTCAAGATGATATCAGTCCCTGTCCTGATGTTCTATGGGTGACAAGCAGCAGCCAACTGTGGTGGCAAGTGATAATAAATTGCCCAATTTGTTAGCATTTTTCCATTTCTAAACCATCCTTTAAGAAAATCACATATGGAGTCACACCATCCTCAGGTCATCCAGAAGAAGAACCAGGCCACGTAGATTCATGTTTTCACCAACAAAAAACCTGATAGTTATTGAGATTTGCAAGGATATGCTTGATTAGTTCTCTGGCCCCGGTCACAAAGGCCTTTACTCTGGTTTCTGTTCTTCAAGTTTGCCTTTGAGTGATTTCATGTAATCCTTGGTGTGCTTCTTGTAGGCCTCTTTTGTAAAGCTGGTTTCCAGTAAGTGGTGGAATGTGATGACTATGTCAGCACCGGTGACTACTATGCTTTCGGTAACTTCGCCCTCCAGGCGGGTCCTCAGCAGAAGAATTTCCACCAATGAGTGAGTCATTGATGTTACTCTCTGTCCTGCTGACCAGCTTACCCTCCACCTCGAGACACAGCTCTATCTTGTAGATGTCAGAGACCAGCTCATCAGGGCTGATGATGTCTGGGTAGAGGATCATGATGGTGGCTGGGGACAGTGGTGCTGGCCTAGGGAGCTCAGAACAGCACAGGGGAGGAGGCAGAAAGGGATAATTTCTTTTATAAGCATAAAGCCAATACTCAGTACATTTTGCAAAGTAATTGAAAACTGTAAATTCTCTGGAGCATTAAAAAAATGCCCCAGTCATATTATTACTGTCGCAAGTAAAACCTTGTGTTTCATTAGTGAGGACGGAATCTATTCTATGGAAACTGAAGAATGGGTGTGATAATGCTGTAGTTAAAGGCTCTTCCCTAGGGTGGTCACTATTGAAAGTCGAGGGACTTCAAGAAGTAAGGCTTCCTGGGAGATGTTTAGGTCACTGGAGGCATGTCTTGGAGTTAGATCCTGAGGGTTCTTCTTTCTTTTACTTCTTGGTCCCCCCATGTTTTCTCTCTCTCTCTCTCTCTCTCTCTCTCTCTCTCTCTCTCTCTATATATATATATATATATATATATTATATATATATATATTACAAGATTATCAAACCTGGACCGTTTGCCACCCATCCCCCAACCCCCCAGAGCTCATTGCATTCTGACCAAAAGCAAACATTGCTTTTTTTTGTTTCATCTCTTTTCAGTCTTCTCAAAAACTTCGCCATGTAGGAGAGTGACCTGTTTTGAGAAGTTCAACCTGTTTCAAGGTCAGTTCTTTGAGAGTGCAGTCCTCTTCGTTGTGTTGTTGCTGTGTTTGTTCAATATGCATCGATCTACTCAACTACGTTGGAAGGAAACAAAGCTCAAAGGGGCCATGACACAAAAATACTTCAACTAGTGTAACTGGCACTAACATCACAATGCGGATATCCAAGTCTTGTTGTGCTATTCTTGGGACTGTGTTTATGATGTTTCACGGTCAGCATGTATGTCTATCTAGCTCCAGCCATATTTCCTGCAAGCTCATGATTTCACCTTTCTTACTGCTGCATAGAACTCGCATGTGTGATAGATGGTACTCAACGATTTTCCTCTATCCAACAATCATCGTTTGGAGGGGCATTTGGGGCTGGTTCCAGCTCCTTGCTATTGTAAAGATGAGCTATGAAAATAGACATGCCATGCGGCGTTATCCTGAGTGGAGGGTGACTTCGATGTGGGTCATATGTGCTATGGAGTGGGTATGGCTGGGCTCGGTGGCAAGTTTCATTCCAAGTCTTCCCAAAGGGTCTCCACCACTGCTTCTCATAGCTGGCTGTTACAGTTTCCAATTCCACCAGCAGTGGATGAGAGTCTCCTTTTCCCACAACGTCATCAGCACTCGTTGTATCGACATTGTTTTCTTGATCCTTAAGCCGAGGTCTTCTTGCACACTAAGGAATGAATATCATTAAAGTGGTTGTTGATTTGCATTTCCTTAATGATTTGATTTCGAACACTTTGCTGTAACATGGTTCTCAGCCATCTCTAATGTCCTATCACGTTAGTGTACAGTCTCTGTTCAGTCTCTTTGATCCATCTATTGATGGGATCATTAATTTTTTCTTTTCTTTAGTTGTTTTGAGTAGTTAGATATTCTGGAAATACATGTTTTGTCAGACGTGTTCTGTGCGTGAAGATTTCCTCCCATTAGTGCGGATTGCTCTCTTCAGTTCCTTGTGTTTCTTTTGATGTAACAGAAGCTTTTGAGTTTAATGAGGTTGTTGTCAGTTTGTCCTCTCTGATTCTTGTGCAGCTCTATCTATTTAGCCGCATCTATCTGATGTTAGGAAGTCTTTCCTAGCCTCTTCTTTGTATCCTGCTGCCACTTTTTCTTTATCACACTTCAGAGTGGCGTTTCAATGTTAGTGTCTTTAATCCATCTGGAGTTGACTTATTGAGCAGAGGGAGCAGGTAGGGTTTAACTTATCCTTCTACAAGTGGTGATCCATTTTGGCAATACCAACTGCTGAAGATGCTGTCTTTCTCATTGAGTGGCTTCCTTGGAAACCCCCTTGTCAAATATGAGATCGGCTGAATTTTTATAGTGCTCAGTTTGGATGCTTCAGTTTGTTTCATTGGTCAACAGGTCTGTTTTTGTGCACATGTAATCTAGGCTGTTTTTAATACTAGTAGTATAGTTTGAGTCTGAGTAAAGAGATCCCCTGTGTAGCTCTTCTTACAGTCAGGGTTTGTTTTGTAGGTGTCGGGTCTTTTTGTTTTTTCCAACGATTTTTTATTTTTAAGTTTTTTTCCCAAGCTCTGTGGAACAAGAACTCTTGGAGTATTTTGATTGGGAGCCTTTAACATATGACAAAATTTCGGGCTAGAATGGACATTTTTAAATGTTATATTTTCACTGATCCATGATGCAGAGGAGGTTTTTCCATCCTCCTGTTATCTTTCTTCAATTTCTTTCTTTAAGGGTTAAAATTTTGTTGTAGAAACTTTGGTGTCTTTGTTAGGTGTTCTAGTATTTTATTGTTTTTTGAGGCTAATGTGTGAGTGGGAAGGTCCTTCGAATTCCGTTCACGCAGTGTGCTTGTGTTGGTGTAAAGAAAGGTCATTGGACTTTTTTAAGGTTAATTTTGCTATCAACTTGCCACTTTGCTGAAGCGTTAAATCATTTCTAGGATTTCTGGTGAGTTTTTTGTCATCCCTTAAGTCAAACAACATAGATCATCAAGCACAATGAGGGATAGCTTGACTTCGCATCTTTTATCTATTGATATCTCACTTTAATTTCTTTTGTCTTCTATTGTCCTAAGCAAAGTGTCTTCAACGCAACTATATTGAAGAGAGGAGGAGCGCTTGCGAGTTTCTTACTTTAATAGGGAATGGCTTCTGTCATTATCCCCACTTTAGGTTGATACTTGGCGCTGTGATATTCCTGTATAGTGGTTTAGATTACAGTGTCTGAGGAATGGATCCCTTCATCTAATTCCTCATAGTACTTAAACATGAAGGTATGTTGGATTTGTCATAACTGAGCTTTCTCACGCATCGATTGAGCTGATGGGTGTGGTTTTTGTACTTTCATGTCATATTTATATGCTGTAGATTGTTATTGATTTTCATATGTTGAACATCCCTGATTCTCTGCGTATGAATCAACTTGGTCATCTGATGGTGATCTTTGATCGCTGAGTCGTGTAGTTCGTATGCGATTTGTCAAAGATCCTGTTTAGAATTTTGGCATCGTGTTCATTAGGAGAGATGGGTCTTAGTTCTCTTTTTGGGTTGTAATCTTGCCTGTTTTGGTAATAGGAGTGATGCTGGCTTCATAGAAGATTTGGGAGAATTCCTCTTTTGTATCATTCCAAACAAATTTCATATAATAATAGTTTGTAGGTTATTTTTGAAATTTTTATAGAATCTGCATGAACCCGTTGGCTGGCTTTTTTTAGTTGGAGGATCTCTATTACAATCTTCAATTTCTTTTTTTCAATATATTATGGGTCTGTTAAGCTGTCAATCTCTTTTGGTTTGCTTTGTGATCCCAGGATTTCAGATATTCTCCATTTCTTCTAGGTTTTCTAAACTCTGAGATGATATAGGTTTTGTAAAGTATTCTAGATTTTCTGGATCTTTTCCTTGTCTGTTGTGATATTCCCTTTTCATCACAGAGTTGTATTGGATTTGGAGTTGTTTCCCTTCTTTCTTTTGGGTAGCTTGGCTCAGAGGTCTATCTTGTTTAATTCTTTCAAAGAAATCAACTTTGATTTTTTCTTTTTTTTTGCTTTGTTTATTATTGTTTTCTTTGTTTGTATTTCATTGATTTTGCTCTGATTTTTGTTATTTCTTCCTGTCTTGTTGCGTTTGGGCTTCATCTATTGTTGACTCTCAAGTGCTTTTAGCTGCAGTTGCTTAGATCATCTCACTTTGCATCTTTACTGTTTTTTCCTAATGTAAGGCACCCAGGCCTATAAACTGCCCTCTTTGAGTTGCTTTTAATTATTCCATAAGTTGTTGCGTGTTGTCATTGGTCTTGTCATTCAGTCAGGAATGCCTTTTATTTTCTTCTTTATTCCGGGGGGTTTTTCCTTGACCCATTCAGTATTCAAGAATGTGTTGTTTTAGTTCCCGTTGTTTTGTAGGTCAGTAGGGTTTTCTGGGTTGATGTTGAGCTTTATTGCACTGTTGTCTGATATAATGCCATTGACATTATTTCAATCATTTGTCTTTTGTGGAAGGTTTCTTTTCGTGTATCCCAGTTATGTTGTCATTTGGTAGAAAATTTTGTGGTGCTGAGTAGAAGTCTGTTCTCTGGTATTAGGGTGGAATATTTGTAGAGGTCTAGTGAGGTCCATTTGGTGTATAATATCATTCATTGATCTTCTGTATATTTCTTTGTCTGTTGACCCTGTCCAAAGGGTCAGTGGGGTATTCAGTCCCGCTACTATGAAGCTGTACATGGGGTTAGTGTGTGACTTGTTCTCTGGAGAATTGTCTTTATACAGTTGGAGCACCAGAGTTGTGGCATAATATTCATAATTCGTGAAATCTTTTGGTGAATTGTCTTTGATAAAAACGTAATGGCCTTCTTTGTCCTCTTCTGATTTATTTACTTTAAAGTCTAATTATTCTGATATTTAAAATACGAACACCTGCTTTCTTTTTGTACCATTTGCTGAATTTTTTTATTCCTTTCACTTTTAAGATGAATACTGTCCTTGAGAGTAAGCATTGTTTTCTGGTAGATACGCATATCGATGGGTTTCTTTTCCTAATCCAGTCTCCCAATTCTATGTCTTTTATGGGAATTTAGTCCATTAGATAGTTCAAGTTATACTGTAGGTTGTGTATTCTTCCTGGTTTGCCTTAAATCTATCCAATTTGCGTTTTTGGTTTAGGTTCTTTCTACTTCGCAGTTACGCTTTTATTGATTTCTTTTCTAGGTGCCTGGGGATGGTTGCTCTTTCTATCGCTGTCTTTGAATTGCTTCAAGTATTCTCATGAATGGTTGGTTTTCTGTGACCATGTGATTCTTTCATCTTATTCATAGGATTTTCTCTCTCCTTCAACTATTAATCAACATTTTTTCATGGGATAGTAACCTGGTTGGCTCTATTGTCTCCTTTAACACTTGGAATGCTTTTGCCCACATTCTTCTTGCTTTTCATAGTTTTCACTGAGAAGATCAGTTTGTAATTCGTGATAGGTTTCCCCTGATAGGTCACTTTTTTACTTTTGTGGCTCTAGAGGGGATTTTGTTTCTTGTTATTGGTGTCTAAGCACATTTTTTAACTATGAATGTGGCATGGAGAATTCTTTTCTTGATCTTGTCTGTTTGCGAATTCTATTGCTTCTTTGTGTTTTATTGGTCTTTGGTCTTTTTTTAGTTTGAGGAATTTCATACATCTATTTCTGTTGAAGTGGATAATACCTTCTCTTGGGATTCTTATCCTTCTTATTCCTATGATGAGTGGTTTAATATTTTCATTTTATGTCCACAGTTCCTGGTTTTCCAAATTTTGTGGAGTTTAAATTTTATTATAATCTTTACGAGTTTTTAGTTGTTCTGTGTTATCTTCCAGGTCTGATGTTCTTTGTTCTGCTTCCTCCATTCTGCTTCTGAGGCTTTTTCCATTCCTTTCCTCTTGATTGGATAAGTGTTTGATTTCCTTTTTCATTTCCTCTTCTGATTTCTTTAGTATTTCTATTTCCTTTTGGAGCTTCTCAATCTCTTCCTGTAGCTCTTTGCTTCAATGGTTGGTTTCCTTATCTTTTTCAGCATGGGATCTTTTCAGTATTTCTACTTCCTTCTGGAGTTTGTCATTCTCTCTAGATCCTTCTTGAATTCTTCATTCTCTTTTCTTAATTCTTTGATTTGCTCTTTATAATCTTGTACTTCTTTAAGTATGTTCACAATTGTGCTTCTGATATATGTGTCCTGGGTCATCCCCAGGGGGATCCCATTGTAGGAATGTTCAACAGAGGTGGTAGAGCTTGATATGGGATTATCCTTCACCTTTCCCTTGTTGTCTCTTCTTTGTGTTCCTGGCATATGGGCTTCTCCTTGCCTGTATTCCAATGTGAGTCCCAAATGCCTCTTCACTGTGTTGGAGGCTTGCTTTGCTTGCCTCCTTCAGATGCCTTCTTAATCCCAGTTGGTGGGGGAGGGGGCTGCTCTTTAGCCCATGCCCAGTACCTGTGCTTCAAGTGGTCTTGGGAGATCGCCAATCTCAAGATTCACACAAACCCACTTTTTATACCAGCTGGGAGGATAACTCTGCCCCCACAGCCACAAAAGTCAATCAAGCCAAAGACAACTAGATTAAATCAAACAGCAATCTGCCTTGCTGAAGCACCCAGCTCCTACCTACCTGTGCTTCAGGTGGTCTTGGGAGATCTCCCAGTTCCCCCATGTTCGCTTGCCATGATGTGTGACCTCACTCTAACCCCATGAAACAGAGCCACTCAGTCATGGACTGGGTCACCAAAACTGTGGCCCCCAAACCCTTTCTGAGTTTGCTGCATCATGTGCATGCTATAGTGACAGAAAGCACACTAGCACAGCTCACTGAGAGTGTTGAGGGGATTTTGGATTAGCCATATTTTGTGCTTAGACTCTCTTTTTGCTTTTTGCAAGTCTTTTAGACTATAAGAAATCTAAAAATGCAAACCAGACCCAAACCAGGGTCTTAGGAGAGACACAACATTCCACAACACCTGTGCTTTCCTGTAATCTTCAGAGTAACTGCTTGACCCTGACCTTCACTGTCCATGAGCATCCTTGACTTTGAGACATGTTGATCATTTGGGAAAAGTATCCAGTGGAAAGAAAGCTAACATTTAGAGTGTCTCAGAAGATACATTAGTAATGAAACATACTTTGGCAAACACTTGTACCTTTCTATTTAATGCTAGCTGTGTGTATACTCAATTTTGGTTGATTTACGAGGTGCCCTTAATATATGATAAACAGAATTTATAAAAGTCAAGGTATGGAAAAAGGGTGACAATCTGTGAGTCGTTGTCTAATATGTATATTGTCTGTTGGTCCTTTAATCACACATGGCCGCAATCCACAGGATGGATGTTCTTTCCTCCTAGAACCAGGCTGGCAGATTCACAAGGCTGTAAGATTCGGAGCTCTCTCCTACCAGCAGGCTAACAGTTCCTCGGCTGAGCTTCTGGCAAGGAAGGGGGGAGGGAACCACAAGAAATCAGCCAATGAGAAATGAAGCTGACTCAAAGAGAGGGTCGAGAGATAAGTGACTCCATTTTATTCATGCCAGCAATATGCTTATATATTAAAAGCTACTGTGCTCTGGGCAAGGAAGTGGTGGGCAGAAGGGTGTGAATGAGGGGAAGGGAAGTGTGGGCCATCTTGGCTCCTACCAGGGGCTGCAGAGCTCCTGTTTGTGCAACCAGTAAACTAGAGCTGTGACATTTTGCTCAGTACCTCAAAGGAAGGGGACATCAGGATCTAGAACTTTGCACAGATATGCGAGGCAGGATATACTGCAATATCCCAACCCCACTGAGCTACAGATTACTCACAGAGGCAACTTGAATGCTCACAGAGATATCCGATAACTCGTGAAAATTCTGAGACAGAACTTGCAGGTCCTGATTCGAGCCAGACAAAGTTTTATTCCTACAACAATCAAATTTTATTTTGTACAAGCTAGGATGCTTTTGAGGATTGAAGGGATGTATTAGTAAGCATACTAGAACAACAGGCATATTCTGAGATCTTCCCACTCAGTCTGAAACAAATCACCCTGTGCATTCTCCATGTTGTTCAAAATGCTTTCTATGAATGTGATGATTGAGTTGCATTATTAGTTCAGTGGCCTATAAATTGACCAAATCCAGAGGGCTGGACAATATTACAAATAAGGTTTTACTGGAGCCATTGCTGTCTCTTTGTTAACATATTAATATATAGCTATTTTCATATCTGTAGGGTTTTATTAATACAATAAGACTGCATGTCCACTCAAATATAAAATAAGATATATAGTAGGAAGGTTGCCTGTCCTGGGATTAGATATAATCCAAATGTACATGGAACTCTAACACTTTGTGATTCTTTTATTTTGTTTTCATTCACATGTTTGTTAAATGAAGAAATGGCTGTTTGGCCAACATTTTTCGAGTTTGCTAGATTAAGCATTGGCACAAAGCAGCTGTGAGATGTGCAGGCTTGAGAGGCTGCTGAGTATTTGCAGCTCTGCTTCTGGGAAGCTGAGGTAGAGTCATTCAGCATGTGAGGTGGAGGGCATAAGTGAGCATTAGACTGTGGTGGGACTCTTGGGGGTCCTAGAAAAAGATCACTTAGTCAATAACAAACCATGGACTCTGGCAAGCCTGGTGGCTGCTGGTATACTTTTTATTCTTTCATCAAACTTCACTTCTAGGAGAATATGTAGAAAACAATTCCCACTTGCCATGTTTACTGATTTGGATAAAAAAATTAGTATTGCTGGGCGTGGTGGTGCACGCCTTTAATCCCAGCACTCGGGAGGCAGAGGCAGGTGGATCTCTGTGAGTTCAAGGCCATCCTGTTCTACAGAGGGAGCTCTAGGCCAGCTGGGACTAAAGGGAGACCCTGTCTCAAAAAGACCAAAAAAAAAAATATAGTATTAGTGGCTGGAGAGCTGCCTTAGCAATTGAATGCTCTTGAATGGGCCCTGAGTTCAGTTTTCAGCTCCCACATGGAAGGAGAATGGTTACAACCACTTGTAACTCCAGCTCCAGGGAATCCACACTCTTCTGGCCCATGCCAGCACCTATATTCATGGACACATAACCCTGATACATATATATCATTTAAAACTAAAGTTTTAAAAAAACAATTAGTCTTATAATTTTGTGTTTGAGTTATAATTTTCTGAATACTCTTGATTCTTTTTCAAAGTCTGAGTCTTAAAGAATTCTAACAGTGTCTTAAAGCTAAGTTTGTATGTGGGTAGGTTTGTCTGTGGGTTTGTAACAGGTCAGCCAAGTAGGTACTTTTGTAGACTTACCAGGAGGGAGGTAGAAATTAACTGCAGGGCTGTGCAGAGTGATGCATGTGACATGTGGCTTTCAAATACTAACCATAGCTAATATGTGGAGACCAGAGAAAAATGGAATGAAGATGAGAAGCAAGACAGAAAGGAAGTTATTACCAAAAGCTAAGAGAGATACAATAACAGCTTGTACCTGTGACCATAGTGGAACCGAGAAAAGAGAATGCCTTTCAGGGCTTTTTTAAAGGTCAGTTTGAAAGGGGTGGGGTGACACAGAGAGAAAGCCTGGATATGTGTCCAAGATGACCCATGAACCATGTCAAGCACAGAGCTTCTGTTGACCGAGATGGTCTGCAACATCCCCATCATGTGAATGGAAAGGAGAACCGGGAACTTTATTTTGGAAATATTGTGTTTTGAATGACAAATTGAAGTTTTAATATTGAACATTTTGAGGAAATAATTAGATATATGATTTCAAATTTTAGGATGGAAATTCGAATGAAATAAATTAATGTTTTCAAGTTCGAGGAAATGAATATTGAATTAATTAATACCAGTTGCTAAATTCTATTATAAAAATAATGTATGTATTTTTCAAGATGGAATGTTAGGTATAGCTGTCATTGTTGAATCTAGAAGCATGACACAAGATCACAGAGGGAATAAGTACAGACAGAAGTCAGAGACTTCAGCTTTGTGGGATGAACCAGAAAAGAGATTAATGAGGGGTAGCTGGAGAGAGGAGTCAAATAGGATGAGTCAGGATCAGATTCAAATGCTACTGATCTGCCAAAGGATGTGAGACCTGGGATTTGCCCTTGGTTGCTATTGACAGTGACAAGAACAGACTCAGTATCACAGTGTGGGTGAAAGTCTGATGGGTGTGTGTTTAAGGGAGAATTGAAGGGGAGAAACAGACCATTAGGTTTAGACAACTTTGCAGCCCACAATCCAAAGATCACCATGAACACAGCGAGCTGTGCCTACTGATCCTAAGGACGCCACACATCAGGGGGAACCTCGGGCACCTCAGAAAGAGAATGGTAAGTAATTTCGCAGGGTCAGGGGGAGGGATTTAAGGAAGATCTCTTTTCTGGATTGGAAGCGCTCTGGAAATAGAGATGATTCTAACCCTGTGTATCTTGGCAAACTTTACCGACAGGCAAGAACATAAGAGTGAGGGCGAATCTACAATTACTGAACAAGCAGCACTCGTAGCAGGCAATGGTGGTGCTCAGTGGCTTTGTGCTTCACACTGACCTTGCTTTGATCTGTGCGTAGATAAAATTATGAAGTGTTCTTGTTTTCCAACTCATTATGCCATAGTTACAGGGTGACCTTGTCTGATTGTGATTTCTGTAGAATTATTTATGGTCAAAGGAAGAGAACCAAGGTTAGTTGGCAGGTTAGACCATCTCTGAGGAAAGGCTCAGCAGAAGTCAGTGGGAACGTTTGAATCCTGCAACTGAATGTCACTAATTGTAGTCCATTTCCTGCTTTAAAAATGACTTTGAAAAAATGACCTTGATAGGTTACATTTTTGTGTTGCTTTCTTTTTCAATGCCGATGCACCCTGTTCTGGGGAGTAGCATTTACTTACCACAGAGCATTTCAAATGCCATGATGTAGACAGAAGATGACTGCATGAAAACTCTGCATGTTGAGTATGAATCCGTATCCTGGAACCTCATCAACTAACCAGGTGTCCCACCCTTAAAGAAAACCAGCTTGCTTTCTTCCAGCAGCTATCAATTGTCAATAGTTCCTCAGATGGGATGTTTTGCCCACTCCCTCATTAATGCTGGGATTTTTGTCTGGCCTCTGCTTGCACCCAGACATTTCCAGTGCTGTAGAAGCATTTACCAATGCTTTCCTTTTATCTCACATTTGCTTTTTCACTGAACAATATGTCTTAGAGATTGTTCTATTATAAAATATAACAGCTATGCCATTTCTTTAAACAACTGTCACAAGCCTTGTGGGTTCATACATACAACTTCCCTGTTGTGTCCAGAAATAAGTTTCCTTGGATCCTACCTATTCAAAATATAATAATAGAGGACACAAAATTGGAGAGGGAATAGTACTGTGGGGGTATAGATGGGAGAGGCTGTCTGAATGTGATCTTCAAAATACGCTGAAATTCTCAGAGTCAACAAAAGTATTAAAATATATCTACTGAAAACATCAAGAAACAAAATAAAAGCCCTGTGTATTGCAATACAGCAGGCTCCTTAGCTTTATGGGACCTTAGTAGAAACCACATAGTACATTCTGAAACTGATCAATGAAACATATAAGGATATTTATTTGCTTGAATTTGTTGAGACCCAAAGTCAGTGTGGCTGATGTGTTGGAAAGAATATCTTCTCTAGTCATCCAGCTGGGTCTCCTGCCTGTAAGAATTGGGCTGCCTTTCCTGGATACATTGTACACAAAGCTGTTTAGCCTCTGGCTTTGTGCTCTTAACAGCAACTACATTTTATTGAACACTGAACAGTATATTAAACAATCATTTTATTATTAAAATAATAGAGACTCGGGATGGATCAGTGGGTATACCAGGCATAAGGACCTGAGTCTGGATCTCCAGAAGCCATGTAATGTCTGGAATGGCAGTGTCTATAATCCCAGGTGGAGGCCGGAGGATCCTGGGAGATCATGGGTTAGCTAGCCTGGCCTATGCAGAGTGGAGGACTGTCAAAGCAAGGTAGAAAGTGAAGACAAACAATGGAGGTTGTGTCTTTTCATCTCAATACTCTGTGACATATGCATCCCCACATGCACACACATGAGCATATACACACACATGAACATGCACACACACATACACAAAGTTTCAAAAAATTATTTTATTAAACAAATTGCCTCTTAATGCTATTACAGTGGTAGTTCTGGATAGCAGAAACATTTTGCTCTTCTGAATATGTATTTGTGCGTTTGGTGAAAGACTAAAAACTACATTCAAAGAGCAAGAATTTGTATAAATTTGCATAAAATTAGTCCCATGGAAGGTTTAATTTTATCTCTTACCATTTGAGTGATTTTTTTTTTCAGCTGTTTTCTAGTTGGATGAACCAGAAGTCGTTGCCATAACAACTGTGGTTCTCACCACTGAGATAAGTGTGTTGTTTTCTTTGTAACAACATGCTTATCAATAAATACTAAAAATTCAAAATGTGAAGAGAAAGACTCTCCATAGCCTCCCAAACCACATTTCTACATATGCACCTGCAGCAGCAGCTTCATTTACGTCACCCAGAGATTTCCAGTGCTTTAGACGCAGTTACGAATGCACTTCTTTTATTCTACATTTTTTTTAGCAATATGTCTCTTACATTATAAAAATATACAGCTATGCCATTTGTTTGAGCAACCAATTGCAGTCTTTAGATATACCAAGATTTCTTCATAATCCCCTGTTACTGGATATTTAGGCTTTACTCAAACTTTTACTGTTATGAATAATTCTTTATTGAACAGCCTTAAGCATATATGGAAAAATCCAGAAGCAGAAATGTCCAAGATCATAATTACTTTAAAAATTTGTAGCTATACCCACATGGGGG
This sequence comes from Rhizomys pruinosus, assembly GCA_009823505.1. Lineage (NCBI taxonomy): Eukaryota > Metazoa > Chordata > Mammalia > Rodentia > Spalacidae > Rhizomys > Rhizomys pruinosus. Next base: position 56,901 of record VZQC01010758.1, read on the forward strand.
CTAAGAACCGTCTTTAACTCCAATTCCAGGGGAATCCAACACCTTCTTCTGACCTCCACAGCTTTGCACAACACGGGTGCACCAACCTACATGCAGACAGTACACTCCTACACATAAGAAAATAATAAATAAAAAATATAAAAATTTTAAAAAGTAAAAAAATTAGTAGCTATTGCTAAATTTCTGTGGAAGGAAGTTATACCCAACTCTGCTTCTACTAGCAGTGTGCGAATGCCTATTTTCTCCTTTGTGGTTAGTGGCAATCTGTTGAAGAACCAGTTTTTCTTTTGGTTTTCTAGGGTAATCCTCTTGATAATAAACTTTAACTCTCAAATTATATGTAGCATGTTCCTTCATTTGTATCTTTTGACCTGATAATAATTTTCTTACCGTGACATCTTTTGGTGCGGATTTTATTTAATCCCCATTGGGTTTTATGGTTTCTAGGTTTTGTATGATATACACAGGCATTCCCAACTCTACAGTTATCAAAAACAAAATGAAAAACAAGTAGAAAACATTTCATGGCATTTTCCTGGTATGGTAATGAATAACTTCCACTTCAAATAATTTTATTACATTAAAGTTTGTGTGTGTTGGGTAGGCACACTGATGTTTGTGTGTGTTGGGTGGGCACAGTTGTGCCACAGTGGCAGCCTGGAGGTCATAGGACAACTTGTAAGAGGTGGTTCTGTACTTCCACCATGTGGGTCCTGGGGACTGAACCTGGGTCGTCATGTTAGGCAGCAAGTGCCTTTACATGCTGAGCCATCTTGCTGGCCTGTGAATTGTTTTGTTTTCAGCAAATGTTATTTTTCTTCAGGAATTTTGAGATCATAACATGTGAAATTTGGGTTAAATTTCCTAGTACCTATCTAATAGTTCCATTATCTTTTGTTGCTTTATTTCACTTTTCACTACCAATGACTACCAATGTGAGATGCAACATTTATCAGACTAAATGTCCACATGTATTTGACTGTACTCCCAGACTTAGTACTGTGTAAGTTTAGTCTATTTCTTTTATCATGTATGATGCTTTAATATTTCCTAAGGCCAGCTTACTTCCAGTGCTTTTGTTTTTCATTATTTTCCTGGATGTTGATAGTTTTGCTCCTTTATTTCTCCACGCAAAATTCTGAATAAGTTTATGTAGGTAGTGCATTAGCAATTTATTGGTGCCACCTTAACTTTTCTGTAGAGATAACTTATATCTTTAGATGAGTTGCTGTGATTCAAACTACTTAAAGTCTTTTCATTTGTTTATTTCTTCTCCTTAATTCTTTTAGTTTTGCTTTAAAATGTGCTTATATAGATCCTGTGCAATTCTGCTTGGGTGCATTCACTGAGTTTGCTGTAGATGAAGCAATTGTATTTAATTTCTTTTTCTATTAAATCATCTAATATTATCTAATTATTGTTTTACTAATTAGTTTTTATATCTGATGGTTATTTCTTGTACTCGTTTTATCATTTGCAATCACTTAAAAATTATTCTTTAAGTATTTTCCACATAATATCTATAAATAACGATCATTTTCCTTATTCTTTTCCATTTTTATACTATTCATTTGTATGTTTTGTTTACTTTATTAGGTACCTGACACATGTTAAATGTTTATCAGTAGTGGGAGTTTCTGAGTTTAATTTTTTTTATGAGTTTAATTTTTATTATGGAGAGATTTGACCCTAACTTTAAATTTTTGCAGCTATAGATGAAACTTGATCTTTCTGCTTAACTGAGCACAAATTTTTGAAGCATGTGTCTTATTCTTTATTCCTAACACTTTAACTTAGAAATGTTGAAATCTACAGAAGACGTGGGTCCTGACTTGTCCGGCAAATCTATTTCTCTTAAGCCAAGTACAAAGCAATGACCAACCAAAGAAACAATTCCATCTGAGTCCAACTTGGCTGGACAATGAGGTGACTGGATGAGGAGCTACTTACAAGGGGTAATGGGTGACTCAGCAAATCCCAGGAAAAGGCCGGCCCCAAAATGGGTGATCACCTATGAAAACAGCTGTGTTTGGAGTTTACTGCACTGCTTGCAAATAGTTACTTTGCTAGAAGAGAGTTTACTGCACTGCTTGCAAATAGTTACTTTGCCCCAGAAACAGTTTGCTACTTATAGAACCTCAAGCAGGGTCTTTAGGAATCTAGTAAGTCTCTCATAAGCATCAGAAGCCCGTTTTATCTCTCCGGGAGTGAGCATTTCAATGTGGAGGAAGCAGCAATAAAATAACAGTCCCTCCTGCGGCCTTGACAGTCCCTATCTCGCCTTCCTTCACAGCTTAAGTATTAAGAAACTGCCACGTGCCTGGCATGGTGGCGAGCGCCTTTAATCCCAGCACTCAGGAGGCAGAGGCAGGCAGATCTCTGTGAGTTCAAGGCCATCCTGGTCTACACAGAGTTCTAGAATAGCTTGGACTAGAGGGAGACCCTGTCTCAAAAAGACCAAAAAAAAAAAAAAAGAAAAGAAACGGCCACGTTTGCAGTGGTCTGTCATCTGGAGAGATGTCAACAAACAAGCACTCATCACAGATGGAGCACCAACAACAGGTCAAAGAAACAAGTCCACACAAGTCTGGTTTCATGAACCCATCAGTTTACTGGGGTTTCTTGCAGGAGTTACTTCTAAGAGCATGGGCGACTCCTTTGAACTCCTTCGATGTTGTATTTACTGATCTTCCAGATGCTTTTACAATGTGTAAGATTCTCATGGGCTATTATTGTATAAAGAAGTCTTGTTTTTTCCCCTTTGGCTATTTTGAGACAAGATCTCCCTGTAGTCTCATCTGGCTTGGAGCTCACTATGTAGACCAGGCTGGCCTTAAACTCACAGAGATTAGCCTGCCTCTGCCTCCCGAGTGCTGGGATTAAAGGTGTGATCCACCAAGGCCTGTGTATAAAGAAATCTTTTTAACAGAGAGTTAGCAGCGTCTCTGAAAGGCCATCCCAAGCAAATGCCAGTTGGTTTCAGATGGCTAAGGTGATTCTAGAAAACAGACATTATAAGGTCTAGTACAGCACAAAGATTTTGTTACTCGTGGTAATTATTTTGTCAAAGGAGTTTGGGCACAGCTGCATGGATGGGAGACGTTACCGTAATTCATAGGCCCATGTTCCGTGAGCTGTTTGGACTCCTCATCCTTTGGTGCTGCAGCTGCCAAAGGGCTCCCAGATATCGTCATACCCTGGACAAACTCCACAGGACTGGCTTGCATTGCGTGTCCTGCTTCAAGTCCATAGGAGAGCAGGGCACATTCCTGTCTTCCATTGCCTGCCAACAGACTGTTTCCCAGATCTGATAGGCTCTGAGCTCTAACCCTGCCCTGACCTCTTCATTAGGTGCTTAAAGGATCCCAGGCTGGGTGAACAGTCTCCCTCCCAGTGTATCTTCTTTTTTATGTTCTTTTTTCTTGATGTTTTCTGTATTTCATTTTTCAGTCCGATTTGGATACATTCCCTTTTCCCTGCCCCTCCCCCCACCCCAGTTTACGCATTCGGCTATACATGTCTTGCATCTTTCTCTCTGTCTTTCCAAGGATCTTTTCTGCAGAGGCTTGTTGTTTTGGGCAGAATTTAACTGTATCAGTCTGTTCTTTGACCCAGCCCTTATGTTGTTATTGTTCCCTCCCCTTTGTATTACTCCAAATTATGCCTATATAAACAACACAGAAATACATACCACGAACTCTTGGAGGATAACCAGCCAGCCCTATGACAATTTCAATCTTTTCTACCTATAGTATTTGATCATGTTCATCTTCCATGAACTTGTTGGTTAGGTTTGAGTGCCTTCCAGAGGCTGCCTGGCACATTGTTTGACTTTTGCTTTTTTTTTTTTTTTTTCATTGCTACATTTGCCTTCTAGAAATCTGGACAGACTCCTTCATCTGCTTTGACTGTTTCTCACCTTCTCTTGATCTTAGTGTTTGGCGTATGCTGATCTCAGTCATTGACATTTGCTAGTCTCTCAGACCTCATAAGTGTCAGGCATCATTATGGAACTCGGCAAAGCAGTCAAGGCCTCATTCCAGTCTTCTGTTCCCTTCTGAACTAAATTATTACTTAATAATATAGGTCTGGTGAACTGGGTGGCAAACAGCACCTCTCATGTGCCAATTTTCCTAACATGGTGAACCCTTCGTTTTTTTCTTTTTTCTTTTGTTTTTTTTTTTTTTTTTTTTTTTTTTTTTGTCTTTTTTGAGACAGGGTCTCCCTGTAGCTCCAGGTGCCCTGGAACTCACTATGTAAACCAGGCTGGCCTTGAACTCACAGACATCCACTTGTCTTTGCCTCCTGAGTGCCGGGATTAAAGGCATGTGCCACCACACCTGGCTGAATAACCTAATATGTTAATGGCTCTAATGAATGAATTGACTAGGAAATGATTTCCCTCATATTGCCCAGGATGACGCAGACTTCAGCTCAAGGAAAGGTGGGTAAACATATTATTTAGTTTCTCCAGTTACACATTATTTCACTTCCACAGGCTGTTCGTACCCACTCCCAGTTCCTACAGCCTAACAGGACAGACTGTGAGATGTTTTTATTTCTTCTTTAAAAGTCTCTGCCATTCAAGCAATTTAGAGACAGATATACCTTGATAACCACGTTTTGTGTACAAGGCATTATGAAAGTTCTGCATGCCAAATCATGGGTTTTTCCTTTCCTTTGTATTAAATGTAAGATCTGAGGAGCATCTTCTGTCACTTCCGCCTTGCTTTTCCCTCATCACTGTCGAATTCTTTCCATGAGATCTAAGATTTTTGGATCCCAGGAAGGGTTTTTAGCCCAGACTAAATGTGAACTCTCTCTCTCTCTCTCTCTCTCTCTCTCTCTCTCTCTCTCTCCCAACACCTGCATTGCATGTCTCTTTTTCTCACAGTCAGGGGTTAGTACAGGGGAGCATCTTCAAGATTTTCCCCATTGTTATTAATCTCTAATACAACCAAATTCTTTTGGGAGTACACAGATCATCCTGTTTCATGTTTTATTGCCCACCTTAGGGGCCACAAACTGCTAGCCTAGCTTGCTTAGGTTCTTGTACCCCAACTCCCCCGAGGCAGAGAGAAATTCATTTTAAAATCTACCAATAATCCGTGCCTATATTTCTTTCAGGAATGTGGAGCACCTGTTTTACTTTGCCTTCCTCTGTTCTTCCTTTCCTTTCCCCTCCCTTTCCCTAGTCTTCCTTTTGCAAGTCTCTACATGAATATTTATCTATACAGTCTCAGGTGTATCAATACAGTGGATTCTCATTATTCATGGATTCTAAGGCAAGAGAAAAATATGGGGAAAATTAAGAAAAGGGACATCTCATCTCTAGTAGTATCTGGTTCAAGTATCTCACTAACTGAGAGTCAAGAACTATACTTTTTTTGACAAAATCCCCCCACAAGATTATGAACTGTGTTTATAATGAAACATATGTGTTGGTCTCCCTAGGACACATGTAGAGTAAAACTTGCTTTGACTTTCTTGGCCTATGTTTTTATTTTAATCAGCTTATAAGCCTGTTCGATGTACCTCCTATATGAACTTTATACATGCTACTTTTAGGAGTTGTAGTGTGGTCTGTAGTTTGGCAACTGTGCTTGCATTATCCTTATACCATCAGGAGGCTTGCCACGTACACCATATAGAAGAGGATCACCCTGGGATTCTCCCCAAGGACACTTAACCTTTTAATGGCTCAGTCTCAGCTACATATTTTTATCAGGCACAATAGATGCCACATAGCTGCTGCTCCCAGAGTTATCTTTTGTGATATAAGTTCATGTCGAAGAATCATTTAGTATCATGTGCTATTTTTCCTGGGGTAGTTATTTCTACTCGCCCCCAGACAGAGTATATTGATAGACTAAAGCTATGATTTCATCTACATGTAGCTTGGTAAACCAATGATTTTATTGGGGTTACTTACAAGAATAGAGTGGTTGGACACATATGTCACCAAAAAGTCCCCTGTCAGCATTGGTGATGATTCATAGAAGCTGCATCACTCGAGTTTGAGGTACAACTTGTCGGCAGCTAGTCTACCAGAAGAGTCTCCTCCCCTCACAGAAACTGTTATATAGCCTTGGGGAAGGAACCTGTTGGTCTTATATGTTTCATGAGCCTCGTGAGGCTTGTATCTGTCTTGGAAATTTTATAAGTTTCCTCCATAAGGGATTTGGTGGAAATATCTATATAGCAATTTATAAGAATAGTAACCTGATAGGCTGGAAAGATGGCTCAGTGGTTAAAAACACTGGCTGCTCTTGCAGAGGATCTGGGTTCAGTTCCAAGCATCCACATGGCAGCTAACAGCCATCTGTAACTCTGGTTCCAGGAGATCCAACACATTCTTCTTAACTTCACAGGCATTAACAGAACACAGGTACACTCACATACATGCAGGCAATACACTCATACACATAAAATAAAAATTGAAATATTAAAAAGAATAGTAGAGTGAAAATCTATATCTATTTTCCCCCCACAATGTTTATTGATAGATACAAGTACATAAAATCAGGGCATGAACATGATTTGATAGATTAAGTAGACAATTTCAATACTATAATAATGAAACAGTTCAAATTCTCACCATTTGTTTCACACCCACAAAAACCATTTCAAGGGCATTAACAATCTCTCAAATCTGATCAGTTTTGTGCAAGTAAACCATATTTCTTTGTTAAAAAGACTGTGCACTTGCCCAGGTTCAAGGATATTGAAATCCACCACATAAAGCCCATTACTAGAGGTAGAAATACAGGCAATATACTATTATGGCAATAACCATCAATTACAGTTAAGGATTTTCTGTAACAAACAAATGGATAGTCTAATATTACAACAACTCAAGTATTACTAAGTAAAGTGAATTTCTACAATGTTCAGTGTTTCTACTCAGTTTTCTAACTTTAAAAAGCCTATGATAATTGCCAGCAGAGAAGAGCCTTGCTCTAGACTGCCTCTGCTTGAGAATCTAGGATGTAATTATTGCATGCTATTAATATACTATCTAAACATTAAAGATATTCCTAAAATTTTTGATGGTAGGTTATGATTAAGACATTACATTGCAAAAAACCTTATGCAGAAGGAAACCCTTACTGACATGCTTCTGCTTTAAATATTGTGCCCCCAAATGAAGTCCAGTAAGCACACGTCCTGTCATGATCCCCCTGAATTGGCCTCCATGATACTGCTGAGGTGATCCAACAATGTCAGTCCATCTTCTGAGGAGGCTGAATTTCCATTAGCTGCTTAGTTCACAAGCTGAGTATCTCAGCAATCCTCAGTCCACATTGGAAGGCTAAAGAGTAAAATAAGCTGTATCTCATGTCTTTGAGGAGTGCCTAAAACAGTGGCATCTACAGAGCATATGTGCCTGCATGTGAGAACTGAAGGCAGGCCAAACAACTCTCTCTTTCTTTTTCTTTTGGTCTTTTTACTAAGATCTCTAGTTTTGTGTTTGCATTACAGGTTCTTTGGTCTTATTATTTATTTCTGGTTGTACTTTCCTTCTGGATACTTAAGGCCAAACAGATAGCCCAGATTAACCAAGGTTTTGTTTTGTTGAGGTCAGTTGAGGTTCTTATCTTCAGGGGTCTCTCGGGTTTTTTTTGGGGGGAGATGGTGGGAGCCCCTTGCTTCTTTTGGCTCCTCATCCACCAGTTCCATCCACATGAGGGCAAAATCAGGTCTTGCTAGACCAGGCTTCCTTTTCTGAAGGATGAGCAGACTTTCCTATTTATAGACTGGACACTGGATGAAGTCCCATTAGTGGCTCTCCAAGACCTCCCTGAACAGGAAGAATGGTGACCCACCTCTGCAGGACTTTTCAAGAGATGCCCCCATGTATAGTCCCCTAAGACTTGGTTGACCTCTGAGGGCAAGGAACAGAGTTGTCCCCAGGTCCCTCGGTCAAATTGGTAGGGACTTCAGATATGGTCTTTAAGCTCCCAGAAAGGCTAAGTTGCACCAGCCTGTTGCATTACACCTATATTAACATTGTATCCTTTGGAAACAAATTGTATGTTATTTCCATAGCATATTTCTTGATTCACTTCTTTCCATTTTAATCCCATATTACTCTAAAAGATGCACACATGTCCTCCATAATATACTAAAAGTCCAAGGTCTGAGAATACATGTTAGGTCAGCTCTAGAACCTGTGGATTCCCAATACAAGAGCACAGTTGTCTTTAGATCCTGAGAAGTATAATATTAATGATGCTCATTTTGTCTTACACCTAGGTACTTGGAACTAGCATCCACAGATGAGGGATACCATTCGTCTTTTGTTTTTCTGGGACTGTGTTACTTCACTTAGCATAAAATCTTCAAGTTCCATCCATTTACCTGCAAATTTCATCCTTCTTTACTGCTGCATAGTACTCCATTGTGTAGATGTACCACATTTTCTGTATCCACTCATCAGTTGTGGGGCATCTGGGTTGGTTCCAGCTCTTCGCTATTGTGAAGAGAGCAGCAACAAACATGGCTGTATGTGTATCTCTGCTGTAGGAAGAGTGTGATGGGTATATGCCCAGAAGTGGTATGGCTGGGTCAAGTGGTAGGCTCATTTTGAGTCTTTTAAGGGTTCTCCATACTTCTTTCCATAGTGGTTGTACAAGTTTGCATTCCCACCAGCAGTGGATGAGTGTTCCCCTTTCCCTACACCCTCTCCAACATTTGGTATCATTTGTTTTCTTGATCCTAGCCAGTCTTATAGAGGTGAAATGATATCTTAAAATGGATTTAATTTGCATTTCCTTAATTATTAGCTATGTTGAACACTTTTTAAGATGTTTCTCAGCCATCTCCATTTCCTCGCTTGTGAATTCTCTGCTCACCTCTTTACTCCATCTTTTGAGTGAGTCATTTGTTTTCTTACTCCTTTGTTTTTTGAGTAGTTTATATATTCTGGAAGTTAATGCTCTGTCAGAGGAATCAGCAGTGAAGGTTTCCTCCCACTCTGTGGGTTTTCTCTTCACTTCCCTTATTGTTTCTTTTGCTGTACAAAAACTTTTGAGTTTAATAAGGTCCCACTTGTCAATTGTTGACCTTACTTCCTGTGCAGCTGCTGTCTGATTTAGAAAGTCTCTTTCTCTTCCTACACCTATGTCTTGTAAGTTGCTGACAACTTTTTCATCTAACACCTTCAGGGTTTTGGGTTTTAAATTGAGGTCTTTGATCCATTTGGAGTTGATTTTTGTGCAGGGTGAGAGGTAGGGGTTTAGTTTTATTCTTCTATAAGTGGTGATCCAGTTTTGCCAGCACCATTTGCTGAAGATGCTCTCTTTCCTCCATTGAGTCTTTTTGGCCCCCTTGTCAAATATAAGGTGGCTGAAATTGTATGTGCTCAAGTTTGGATTGTCAGTTTTGTTCCATTGGTCTACAGGTCTGTTTTCTGCCAGTACCAGGCTGCTTTTTTGACTACAACCCTGTAGTATAGTTTGATGTCTGGTATAGAAATTCGCCCTGTATTGATGTTTTCACTCATGGTTGCTTTGGCTATTTGGGGTTTTCGTTGTTCCATATGAATTTAAGAATTTTTTTCCAAGCCTGTGAAGAATGTCCTGGGGATTTTAAGTGGAATTGCATTGAATTGGTATATTAATTTGGGTAGAATGGACATTTTTACTATGTTAATATTTCTAATCCATGAGCATGGGAGGTCTTTCCATCTTCTGATGTTTTCTTCAATCTCCTTCTTTAGGAGTTTATAATTTTTGTTGTAGAGATCTTTGGTGTCTTTGGTTAGGTTTATTCCTAGGCATTTTATTGGTTTTGAGGCTATTGTGATTGGGAAGGTCTCCTTATATTCCTTCTTCAGTTGCTTGTTGTTGGTGTAAAGAAAGGCTACTGATTTTTCTAGGTTAATTTTGTAACCTGCCACTTTACTGAAACACCTAATCGTTTCTAGGAGTTTTCTGGTAGAGATTTTAGCATCCCTTAGGTAAACTATCATATTGTCTGCAAAGAGGGATAGTTTTACTTCCTCTTTTCCAATCAGTATTCCTTTAATTTCCTTTTCTTGCCCGATTGCCCTAGCCAGTGTTTCCAGCACTATATTGAAGAGGAGTGGTGACAAGGAGCAGCCTTGATGGGTTCCTACCTTTATGGGGAATCCTTCTAACTTTTCTCCATTTAGGATGATGCTGGCTGTGGGTTTCTTGTATATGGCTTTGTTTATGTTGAGGAATGATCCTTCCACTCCAATTCCCTCTAGTACTTTAATCATGAAGGGATACTGTATTATGTAGAAGGCTTTTTCTGCATCAAGTGAGATAATTATGTAGTTTTTGTCCTTCAGTCCATTTATGTGTTTTATGATATTTACTGATATTCGTATGTTGAACCATCCTTGCATTTCTGGTATGAATCCAACTTGATCATGGTGGGCGATCTTTTTGATGTGGGTCTGTATACGGTTTGCAAGTATTTTGTTGAGGATTTTTGCATCTGAGTTCATTAATGAGATGGGTCTGTAGTTCTCTTTTTTGGTTGTATCCTTGCCTGGCTTTGGTATTAGCGTGATGCTGGCTTCATAGAAGGAATTTGGGAGATTTCCGTCTTCTTGTATCTTTCTGAACAGTTTGAGTAACAATGGTTGCAAGTCCCTTTAAATATTTTACAGAATTCTGCTGTGAAACCATCTGGGCCTGGGCTTTTTTTAGTTGGAAGGTCCCTTATTACATTTTCAATTTCTTCATATATTATGGATCTGTTTAAGCTGCCAGTCTCTTCTTTGTTTAGCTTTGGTGAGTCCCTGGATTGCAAATATTCTTCCATTTCTCTTAGGTTTTCAAATTTGGTAGAGTATAGGTTTTTGAAATTCTCCCATATGATTGTCTGGATCTTTTCATTGTCTGTTGTGATATTTCCCCTTTCATCACGAATTCTATTGATTTGGAGCTACTCTTTCTTTCTTTAAGTTAACTGGGCTAGAGGTCTGTCTATCTTGTTTATTCTCTCAAAGAACCAACTTTTGGATTCATTGATTTTTTTTTGTATTGTTTTCTTTGTTTCTATTTCATTGATTTCTGCTTGATTTTTGTCATTTTTTTCCTGTCTTTTGTGTTTAGGGTTCATTTGCTGTTGTCTTTCAAGTGTTTTTAGCTGCAGTGTTAGCTCATTTATTTGTGCTCTTTCTATTTTTTTTAATGTGGGCACCCAGGGCTATAAACTTCCCTCTTAGGACTGCTTTTAAAGTGTCCCATAGGTTTTGTTGTGTTGTACTGTCATTGTCATTTAGTTCCATGAATGCCTTTATCTCTTTCTTTATTTCCTCTTTGACCCATTCATTATCCAAGAGTGTGTTGTTTAGTCTCCATGTGTTCTTGTAGGTAGCAGGACTTGTTGTGGTGTTAATATTGAGCTTTATTGCACTATGGTCTTATAGAATGCATGAAATTATTTCAATTCTTTTGTATTTGTCAAGGTTTTTTTCTGTGTCCAAGAATGTGGTGAATTTTGGAGAATGTTCCATGGGGTGCTGAGTAGAAAGTATATTCTCTGGTGCTTGGGTGGAATATCTGGAAGATGTCTGCGAGGTTCATTTGCTATATTGTATTGTTCAGTTCAGATGTCTCTCTGTTTATTCTTTGCCCAGTTGATCTGTCCAAAGGACTGAGTGGGGTAGTGAAGTCCCCTACTATGAGTGTACTGGGGTTGATCTGTGCCTTAAGGGCCTGTAAAGTAGTGTTTATAAAGATTGGTGCACTGGAGTTTGGTGCATATATATTCATGATTGTGAAGTCTTCATGGTTAATTTTCCCTTTGATAAGGATATAATGGCCATCTTTGTCTCTTCTAATTGCTTCTACTTTGAAGTCTATTTTGTCTGATATTAAAATAGCAACTCCTGCTTTCTTTTTGATACCGTTTGCTTGAATATTTTTTTCCATCCTTTCACTTTAAGTTGGTGCCTATCCTTAAGGGTGAGATGGGTTTCTTGTAGACAGCATATAGACGGATTCTGTTTCCTAATCCATCCTCCTAGTTTATGCCTTTTGATTGGAGAGTTTAGTCCATTAATATTTAAGGTGATAATTGAGAGAAGTGTGTTGCTTCCTTTCACATTATTATCCATTTGCAGTTTTGTCTAGGTTTCTACTTCTGTAGTTCTGCTTTTATTAATTTCTTTTTCCAGGTGTCTGGGGGTAGTTGCTTTCCTCCTCTGTCCTTTGAATTGCTTCAAGTATTCTCTGAAGGGTTGGTTTTCCAGACGTGTATTCTTTCATCTTGTTTACATCATGGAAGATTTTTCTCTTTCCTTCAACTAGAATTGACATTTTTGCTGGGTATAGTAACCTGGATTGGCATTGGTAGTCATTTAGCACTGGAAATGCTTTGGTCCAATTTTCTCTTGCTTTCATAGTTTGTGCTGAAAAGTCAGCTGTAATTCTGATAGGTTTTCCCTTATATGTAATTTGTTGTTTTTCTTTTTTGGCTTTCAGAATTTTGTCTTTGTTTTGGGTATCTAATGTTTTAACTATGATATGGCAGGGGGAGTTTCTTCTGTGGTCCAGTCTATTTGGTGTCCTATGTGTGTCTTGTATTTGTATGGGTTTGTCTATTTTTAATTTGGGAAATTTTTCATCTATTATTCTGTTGAAGATCTGATCAATACCATTCTCTTGGGATTCTTCTCCTTCCTCTATCCCTATGATGTGGAGGTTTGATCTTTTCATTGTGTCCCACATTTCCTGGTTATTCCATTCTTGTGTATTTTTAAACTTTTTGTGATCTTTACTTGAGCTTTTTAGTTGTTCTGTGTTATCTTCTAGGTCTGATATTCTTTTTTCTGCTTCCTCCATTCTGCTTCTGAGGCTTTTTCCCATTCTTTTCTGTTGATTGGATGAGTGTTCAATTTCCTTTTTCATTTCATCTTGTGTTTTCTTTATTATTTCTACATCCTTTTGGAGCTTCTCAATCTCTTCTTGTAGCTCCTTCTTTTGTTTGTTGGTTTCCATTTTCATTTCAGTATGGGTTCTTTTCAGTGTTTCCACTTCCTTCCGGAGTTTCTCATTATCTCCTTCTAGGTCCTTTCTGAGCTTTTCATTCTCTCTTCTTAGTTCTATGATTTATTTGAATATATCTGTGATTGTTAATTTACATTCTGTATCCTGGGTTATTTCTAGAGGTCCCATTGAAGGGGTCCTCCACAGGCTCTGTAGAGTTTGGTGTGGGGTTATTCTGGGCTTTTCCCATATTGTTTTTGTGTTGTGCTTTTGGTATGTCCTTTACTTTTTGTCTGTGTTCTGGTATGAATCTCTAGTGTCTCTTCACTGTGTTGGAGGATTGCTTACCTTGATTCCTTCAGGTGCCTTCGTTGTAGTCTCCTTATTTATGGAGTGTTGACTTGCTTAGGTTTCAGGTTTTCAATTTTGGCTATATATTGGAAGGTATATTTCACTCTTCCCTTTCTGTTTCACAAGAACTGGGTGGGCAACAGTCCAAATGACACCTTTTGAACACTGTAGGTCCTGTGCTGCCAGCCAGTTCTTCTGAGTTGGTTAGGACTTATTGGAACCTCTATGTGGAGCTCCAGGTGGTGGGGGGTGGAGGGTGTTGTTCGACCGCCAGTACCCTGCACTCCAGCTCTCTGCCTTCCCCCAGAAGCAACCTCTATCCAATTCAGGTTAAAGTCTGCACGCCTCATCTCCCAGGATTCTCTGCTCCTGACGCCAATCTATATATACTTTATCTAAACCACTAATTTAAGTATTTTGTCCCAGTTGTTTTATTGTTGTTTCTATTTGTGTTTCTGCATGTATATATTTTCTGGTTAATTCATTTAAAATAGAAGACATGAGCCAGGTGTGGTGGTGAACACCTTTAATTCCAGAGCTCAGGAGGCAGAGGCGGGTGTATCTCTGCGAGTTCAAGGCCAGACTGGTCTCCATAATGAGCTGCAGGCCAGCTGGGTCTAAAGGGAGACAGGGGTCTCAAAAAGACCAAAATAAAATGAATACAAAATAAAATAAAATAGAAGACATTATGGAAGTTCACACATATATATTTCAATGTATTTTTATTATGCAAAAGACATTCTCCTGTAGTACAACAAGACTAATATTATAGTCAAGAAATTTGACATTAATTTGAAAGCATTTTCTAAAACACAGACCATTTTATTTACAAATGTTTGTTAAGGAAGATATTTCACATACCTACTCTCACAGCTATCCTGGTTAGCACCTTATTTCAAGATATATATGTTTTAGATCTATGGTTCTTTGGAAAAAAAACCTCTCATGCTAGCTTTAGTGCTTGAAAAAATGCTTATGCAGGAAACAAACACATCCAAGACTTTGTGTGAATTCAAAGTGTCCATAAATTTCCTGAACTCATGGGTGGGACTGCCCCTGGCAAGCCTGCACAGAGGTGTACGTGTCCCAGCACTCAGTAGGTGGAAGCAGGCAGATGAAGAATTTGGAACTGGTGTTGACTACCTGTCTAACAACAACAACAACAACAACAACAACCACAGAAATAATCCTTTCTTGAAGGAAGAAGACTTTGAATTCTAGCTTAAATTTTCTTACTACTCATTTGAACTCTTCTTTGTGTGCTTATGCTTTCAAAATCACAATATCCCCACTCCCCCAAGGCAGAGAGAAATTCATCTTAATATCTATCAATAATCTGTGCCTATATTTCTTTCAGGGAATGTGGAGCACCTGCTTTACTTTGTCTTCCTCTGTTCTTCTTCCTCTCTCTTTCCCTCCCCTTTCCTTAGTCTTCCTTTTGCAAGTCTATACATGCATATTTATCTATACAGACTCAAGTATATCAATACAGTGGATTCTCATTATTCGTGGACTCTAAGGCAAGAGAAAATTAAGAAAACAGAAAAGGAAAGGGACATCTCATCTCTAGTAGTATCTGGTTCAAGTCTCTCACTAACTGAGCATCAAGGATTATACTTTTTTTGGTAAAATCCCCCCACAAGATTATGAACTGTGTTTATAATGAAACATATGTGTTGGTCTCCCTGGGACACATGTAGAGTAAAACTTGCTTTGACTTTCTTGACCTATGTTTTTGTTTTAATCATCTTATAAGCCTGTTCAATGTACCTCCTAAATGAACTTAAAGTATCATTTAGTAAGGTTCTTTGATATAAATAAGTCTAACAAAGTATGCTTACTTATGGTTGTAAATGTAGGTATAGATTATATTCTTTGCTCAATGTGATGTCAAAAGCTTCAAAATCACGTGTACATCTATTGTTAGGACAGTTAAATGTTTCTGTTCTGAGAGTCTGCCCTCTTCTTGAGTATACACTGTCATCTTTTTCTTAAATGTTTTCTTTCATTCTCTCTACATTTAAAAGTTTTTAAAATTTGTTTGTATTTTATGTATATGAATGCTTTGTCTGCATCTATGTAAGTGTATCATGCATATGCAGTGCCCATGGAAGACTGAAGAGGGCGTTGGATAGGACGATGGTTGTGAGCTGCTGTGGGGATGCTGGGATCTCAACCTGGTCCTTTTTAAGAGCAGTACATACTCTTAGCCACTGAGCCATTCCAGTTCTATTAACATAAAAAATAAACTTTGTTTTATACTGATTCATCCTGAAATTCATTTCTGAAATGTGGTTTGAGACCCCCGCTTCACTTGAGCAGTCTCTGAAGGAAAGTCCTTGGGCTGCACTTCAAGCACTGCTGAGCTGTGTCTTACTGTGGGCAGAGTCCATATCCATGAATTTGCCTATTCTCTAAAATTTACTTGTAGTCCCCAAATTCATCCACAGGACACTTCTTAAGCCTCTTGCAAACATTCAGAATTGTGAACATCTTGAGTTACCTGAAGCTCCTGCTCTAATAGAAAACAAAGTGGTGTTCTGCTTTTCCTGTGTCAGTGCTTACACTGTGCACGAGTGTCCTTTGGGGGCTTTAGTGTGACATTGGTGGTTTTGCATTTTTGTTGGTTTTACTGTTTAAAGTGGCTCCAGTCACAGTGCAAAGTGCTGTCTAGTGTTCCTCAGAAGACAATGTCCTCCTCTGTATCCTTGTGACACTCCTGATGGGGAAAAGAAAAAACCGAGTATGTTAGATAAGCATCACTCAAGCAGAGAAATGTTGTTGACAGTCACCAGTTCAATACCACTTATTAAGTAAGATATCTTTTAAAAGAAAATGCTAACACAATGTTATGTACTGATCATTTGGTGAAGGTATTGTGATTCAGAGACTTGCAGAAACCTAACCTTGTATCTTCCCAAGAGCAATTTAATCTAATAATCAGCATTTGTTATGAAAATATAGGATGTAACTACTATGTATAAGAATTGGTTATATTCTATCTATCTATCTTTCTATCTATCTTCTATCTATCATCTATCTATCTTTCTATCATCTATCTATCTATCTATCTATCATCTATCATCTATCTATCTATCTATCTATCTATCTATCTATCATCTTCATCTTCTATTTAAATTTTCCCCAGTTTGGCCTTTGCATTTGGTTGCTGATATGTCTTCCAGAATTTTCCTTCTTTTGGTTTTCTGTGCTGACATTTGACCCACAGACTTGGCTATGTGAGGCAAGCACTCATGCTATCACTAAGATATAACCCCCAAGTTAAAATTTTTTAATTATTGGGCTGAGGACATAGCTCAGTGAGTAAAATGCTTGCTGTGTGAACAGAAGGACCTGAGTTTGGAACCCTGAAGCATGGGAAAACAAGACAAAACAAAACAAAACAAAAAACAAAACAACAGCCATGGCAGCTCAGCAATCCTAGATTATATTACAAAGATTTGTGCAAGGAGACCTTTCTCAGCCCGATTATGCTGGATCCAAGGACCCAGGGTACCAGATCAACCAGAGACAATGGCTCCCGAGTTCTTTGTCTCATTCCAATGAAGATTACAGACATGGACACTCATGGTAGTAGTAAGCAAAACAGATTAAGAGAAGTAGAGAATAGCCAAAAATAAAGGAAAAAGGAGAACTTCTCAAGAGTAGAATGGGTTAATAAAAAGGAAAAGCCACTAAACTTCCTGGTCATGGTTTTTAATTTAATTTTAATTATTAGTTTTCTTTTATGTGTATAAGTGTATTTTCTCCATGTATGTAAGTGCACCCATGTCATACAATGCCCAGGAAGGTCAGAAGAGTGTGACAGATCCTCTGGAACTGGAGTTCTGGATGGCTGCTAGCTGCCATGTGGGTTATGGGAAAGCCAGCACTCTTAACTGCTGAGTTATATCTCCACCCCCATCTAGGGGGGGTTTAGGACCATGGCAGAAATTGGATAAAGGGGCTGAAAAAATCAAGAAGAGATTGGTTAGTTTTCTGGGTTATTGAGGGCCAGTCCAGTGTGGGGCCCACATAGTCTATGCATATCCCTGGCCCAATCAGGAATATTATCATGCTCTGCTTATACGCTGACAACCAACTTAGGGGTAGTTGAAGGCCCCCCTTTGTCCATCTCTGACTCTAGTTTTCTTAGTTACTGACCTTGACTGTTAGCTGTTAGTTGGTCATTGGCTGGTGTTGCTGCCTCCCATCTTGTAGGTGTCTCAGGTGCTGTTAATTGTAATAAGTTGTCTTTTTACATCTAACAAGTAGTAGCTGTTCCTGTTCTTAGTTAATTCCTTGTTTATGGGGTGGTCTGAGGTATCTTTCCTGAAATAGGTAGAGGCTTACTTTGAATCTATTTTTAGTCTGTTACAGGTAGCTGCATTAAAAGCAAGAATATATGAAAGGACCACAGACTACATGTGTTCTAAAAGGGAGGTCTCATGGAAGCCAGCCAGTTGGCCCACCAATACTGGTTTTGCTTCTCAGAGTCTGTCATTTACAGGTCCACTTGGTTATCTCACACTAGCCACAAGCTATTTGTTTCTAATCCTCGGTGTTCCTGCCCTCGATGTTTCAATGCTGACATTTCAATTAAACATAAAATCTGTTCTCTCTCTAAAATGTCTGAGCGACTTCCACCATAGGCCTGTTCCCTTGTTATATACAGAGGGCTAGCTTCTGCATCACCAGGGAGAACTTGGATGGGGAGAGAGGATGGATCCTGGACAGGCTCACTGACCAGCCTGCCTAGCTAGTCAGTGAGAGACCTTGTCTCTGAAAATAAGGCAGAGGGTCAGTTGAGGGGCACCTGGGCTGGTTCCAGCTTTTTGCTATTGTGAACAGAGCTGCAATAAACATAGCTGTGCATGTATCTTTGTAGTAAGATGTGTCTTGTGGGTATATACCCAGGAGTGGTATGACTGGGTCAAATGGAAGGCTCGTTTTGAATCTTCTAAGGGTTCTCCACACTGATTTCCATAGTGGCTGTACAAGTTTACATTCCCACCAGCAGTGGATGAGTGTTCCCCTTTCTCCACAACCTCTCCAGCACTTGGTATCATTTGTGTTCTTGATCCTAGCCAGTCTTACTGGAGTAAGGTGATATCTCAAAGTGGTTTTAATTTGCATTTCCTTAATTATCAGAGATGCTGAACACTTCTTAAGATGTTTCTCGGCCATCTCTATTTCCTCCTGTGTGAAGTCTCTATTCAGATCTTTGCTCCATCTTTTGAGTGTTTCATTTGTTTTCTTTCTTCTTTGTTTTTTGAGGAGCTTGTATATTCTGGAGATTAATGCTTTGTCAGATGTGTCTGCAGTGAAGGTTTCCTCCCACTCTGTGGGTTTTCTCTTCACTTCCTTTATTGTTTCTTTTGATGTACAGAAGCTTTTGAGTTTAAGGAGATCCCATTTGTCAATTGTTGATCTTATTTCTTGTGCAGCTGCTGTCTGATTTAGGAAGTCTTTTCCTACCCCTATGTCTTGTAGTCTGCTGCCAAGTTTCTCTTCTATCACCTCCAGAGTTTGGGGTTTCACGTTGAGGTCTTTGGTCCATCTGGAGTTAACTTTTGTACAAGGTGAGAGGTAGGGGTTTAATTTCATTCTTCTACAAGTGGTGATCCAATTTTGCCAGCACCACTTGCTGAAGATGCTGTCTTTCCTCCATTGTGTCTTCTTGGCCCCCTTGTCAAATATGAGGTGGCTGAAATTGTATGAGCTCAGGTTTGGATCTTCAGTTTTATTCCATTGGTCAACTGGTCTGTTTTTGTGCCAGTACCAGGCTGTTTTTATGACTATAGCCCTGTAGTATAGTTTGATATCTGGTATAGCGATCCCCCCTGTATTGCTCTTTTCACTCAGGGTTGCTTTGGCTATTCGGGGTCTTTTGTTTTTCCAAATGAAATTGAGGATTTTTTTTTCCAAGCCTGTGAAGAAATTCTTGGGGATTTTGATTGGGATTGCATTAAATCTGTACACTAGTTTGGGTAGGATGGACATTTTTACTATATTTATTTTCCCAATCCATGAGCATGGGAGGTTTGTCCATCTTCTGATGTCTTCCTCAATTTCCTTTTTCAGGGGTTTAAAATTTTTGTTGTAGAGATCCTTGGTGTCCTTGGTTAGGTTTGTTCCTAGGTATTTTATTGTTTTTGAGGCTATTGTGAGTGGGAAGGTCTCCTTGTAGTCCAGAGGGTCAAGAGGAAGATGTCTAAAGTTGACCTCTGGCCCCCACATGTGCACATGGAAGTGAGCACATTGGTGTGGGTCCACATGTGTACACACATATACACACAGAAATTTTAAAGGGTGGTATTTTAAATTGATATGACTTTTTGGAATATATGTATGGTACATGTAACAAATAAAATCGTTGTCTCCTCTGTTCTCCTATGCTTTCATTTATGGTCTGTACAGTTTTTAGCTTCTGTCTCTGTGTTCAATGCCATCTTGGGTTAACTTAGGTTTAAGGGTCATGACTTGTGCCCATATGGCCTCCTGTTTTCAATCCCAGTTGTTGAAAATACGTGTTTCACTGTTGAATGTCATCAGTGTCTTTGTTGAAAAGCAGTTGACTACATTTATGAGGTTATTTTGGGATTCCATTCTGTTACATTTATCCTTTTATATACTTATGCCAATAGAGTATTACTGTGATAACTCTAGCTTTATAGAGAGTTTTAACTTTATTTTCTGTGAGCTCTCTAACATTTTTCTTCATCTTCTAGATTATAAAGGGTATTCTATATCTTTCTAATTTCCATGTAAATTTCAGTGTCAGCTTGTCATTTTCCACAAAAAGTTTACTGCACTTGAATTTGAATTTTATGGAACTACTATCAGTTTGGGAAGAATGTATGTAAGGATACATATGTATGTGTTTGTGGTTTGTGTGTGTGTGTGTGTGTGTGTGTGTGTGTGTGACTTAGAATTTCTTTTTGTGATATTTTATAGTATTTGGAATAAAGGTTTTCCACACATTTTGTTAAAGTTATTCCCAATAGCTATACTAATCAAGAAAAAAAAACATTACAAATAAAATGTCAAAATATTGTTACCAGATATATCAAATCATTCAGTATTAAGAAATTTCAATGAGCTAATTACTATAAATAAATTCTTAAAACTAAACAACTTACTAAAACCAAGATAAAAGAAAATTGTGTTAAAACATTTGAATCTATTAAAAATGGAATTTAAACCCAACAGTCTATGAAAATAATATATTTAAATCAAGTTAGATTTATTCCTTAAATTGCAAGGTTAATTTCAAATTTAAATACAGTTAATTTCCTAAATTATAGAGAGTAAATTATATGGTTATTTTAGTAAAGGCAGAACATTTTTAAAAGTTCAATATTTGCTAGGGATAAAACATCTCAGTAAACTAGGAAAAGAAGTGACCTTCCTTAATTCTAATCTAAAACAAGCAGAGAATAGAAATAGTATACTTCAAGGTCATAGATCAAAGTGTCAAAGGTTTCTCTTTGGGGCTTAACTGAAAATATAAGCACTCAGTATGAACATTTCTTATGAAAATGAGATAGTCTAACTTGCTCAGTAAAGCAAATAACTAATTAATCAATGAAATTAAAGAATAATAACTGTAAAGGGAAAAAAGCAATTATCATTTACTCACAGACAAAAATCTTGGAAAATTAAAAAGAATTAAATAAAATTGGATAGAATAGTTGCATAAGTCATTGGAATTAACAGACAATTTTAACAAGAATCTGGATATAATTTCTTCTTGATGACAATAGAAAATAATATATTAAAGTATATCATTTGTTTTTGCATAAAATGCTAAATATTGAGCAAAAATAACTCATATATATTTCTTTTGTCCTAGAAACTATATTATTGAGAGAAAAAAAAGAAAGAATGCCTATATTGCTTATTTCCCTGGGCACTGTAACAAATTAGCTCATTGAAATTTCTTTTATTTTAATTATTTTTTATGTGTATGAGTGTACTGTCTGCATGTAGGTTGGTGCACTCATGTCGTGCAATGCTGCGGAGGTCAGAAGAGGGTGTCTGATTCCCCTGGAACTGGAGTTAAAGATGGTTCTTAGCTGCCATGTGGGTGCTGGAAATCAAACCCGGGTCCTCTGCAAGAGCAGTTGGTGCTCTTAACCACTGAGCCATCTCTCCGGCCCCTCATTGAAATTTCTTAATATTGAATGATTTGATATCTAGTAATGCTATTCTGATATGTTATTTGTAATTTTTTTCTTGATTCATATATCTATTGGGAATAACTTTATTTATTTATTTATTCATTCATTTATTTATGGTATTTTTGGTATTTTGGGTCTCCTTGTAGCCCCAACTGGCCTGGAACTCACTCTGTAGACCAGGCGGCCTTGAACTCACAGAGATCCATCTGCTTCTGCCTCCCAAGAAGAATAACTTTAACAAAACATGTGCAAAATCTTTGTTCCAAATACTATAAAATATTACAAAAAGAAATTCTAAGACTTACACACACACACACACACACACACACACACACACACACGCACATACACACACACACACCTTAAGGGAGGACCTATTTATTGTGGTCAGGGTTTAAAAGTGTTCAACCCATAATGGTTGTTTGTTGTACACCAATTTCCACCAAATAGAAACACTCCCTCCTAGAAGGAGGGAGGTTCATAAAATGCAAGAAGTCAAGAAAACTTCAGTTCTGGGATCTCTGAAACAAGATTCATGAGGCACCTTGCTGAGGTTATAGACGCAGGGCCCAGATGTTCAGGAGAGGAGACTCTCCAGCCTGTCTTCTCATGACTTGCTTCCTGCAAGGATGCTGCCTTCGTGTATCATCGCCCAGGCTGAGGGGGCTTTTTAGTGATGCAGCTGCCTTTGATTCATCCATGCTCCTGGGAGTAGCCTCTCTCACTCCCTGGAGTGAGATTCACCCACAGTCTGGTAAGTGATTAATAAACTCATTGTTTCTCCAAGCTTGACATTGCGGGATTGTTTCTTTGGTCAGTTGTAGGTGTCACATCTGGATGTCTGTTTGCATGTCTCCAGGAAAAATATCACAGGACAGTGTTGGTGCTGGGTAATTGGCATGACAGATGGAGAGAATGAAAACCAGTGTTGAGCTGGCTTTCTCTTGTCCCTTCTTTTATTCTGTTCCTGACCCCTAGCCCATGGGATGGAGCTGCCTTTAATTAATTCTTTCTGGAAATGGAAATAGTCTCACAAACACATCTTTAGGTGTGTGTCACCAATCTTTTAGGTAATTCTGGAAGCAATCAAGCTGAGAATGAAGGTTGACTGCCATGATGTTCAATATTTTCCATATTCTATTTGTGTAGCAGACTCAATATTTAAAATACCAGTCAGTACTATGTTGTTCTATATAGTGAAAGCAATATCAACCAGAATAACAATTACACATATGCATTTGTGCATATATGTGTGTGTGTGTGTGTGTTTGTGCGTACATGTGTAACTTGTGAAGATGATTCTAAATCTTACTTAGAAATGGAAAGGGCTAAGAACTCTCTAAGCATGATTGGGAAAGAATCAAGTGGAAGGGCCTAATTTACTGGAAATAAGAATGATAACTCACATCATGATGAACCTTGTGGAAATCCCTGTGGGGTCAGTGATAGAACATAGACAAATCTAGCAGAATGCAGAGCCCAGAACATGCATCATTCCTGCATACCGTGGACACTGGGATCATAATTATCATGATCACCAATCATCTTCCCCACAAGTCCTATCCCTCAGAAGAAAGCACAGAGATTCTAGAGACAGAATATTCCATACCTATGTACTAGGGGACCCAGAATCTGTTTGCTCTGAATGGAACCAAAACAGAAAGAGCACAACAGTAGAATCCGACTACAGGCTACACATCCTTGTCATTGGTCCACATGACTTAGGCAACTTGGTCCAACATAGTAAAGCCATCATGGTGGGAAACATGCTGTGTGGCAATTGTGAGATCCCCGCTTTGAGAGTTAGCAATAGAAGTGTAGGCTTCTAGAACAAAGAAATTCATATTCAGCAGAGAAGTAGAGCTTGCCCACCTGACAAAGTATGACAAAATGTACTGTGCTTATGCTCTTAGGAACCATTCTAGAGTCCTTCAGTCTAGCTCTCTCTAGTCTATGCTGCAACTGTCATGTTGGATCACTTTGCATTCCCCTAATGTACTGGATCTGCCAAAGCTTTGAACCTGGGCACACTGGCCTGCTGACTTCGGATTCCGTCCATTTTCTATTATCTTCCACTTGGCCAAGTCTTAACATTCTGAAAGTGTTCCAGACACAGTTGTGCCCACTTTCAATTCACATGCTGAAGCCCTAACTCCCAGTGTGACCGTAGTTGGATATTTGGAAGGTAATTCCAGTTAGGTGAGGTTGCAAAGGTCACTGCGTGATCTTGTACTCTCAGCTTCCAGGACTCTGAGAAAATAACTGCCTGTTATTTAAGGTACCTAGTATGGCACTGTATTGTAACAGCCCATTTAGTATAATACAGAAAGCCTTGCTACAGCCCTCAATTTCTGGAGCGTGTGTCCAAGGCCAAGGCCCTCCTGATGCTTACAGACAGTCCTTGATACTTGCCCCTTGTCATACTGTGGGTGTGGCCATTTTATCTTGGTCATTTTGTCTATTATCCTTGGTAGCCTGGAAAGCCTTTTATTCACTTTTGTTTCATCACGTTGGAGGAGGCCCAGGGTAGAGTCCATGTTTTGGTGATGGAGCATTATCATTTTGTAACAAGTATCCAAGGCATATGTGAGGGAAATGCTGTTAGTTCTGTCTCTTCAACAGGCTGAAGAGAGCATGCCCACAGGGTCACTACAGTAACAGGCTGGGGATACATGTCACAGAATGCAGATCTAATTTATTCTATACAACAGGCAGGGTTTGGGACAGACAGCCCCCACATTGCATGACATCACCTCCCAGTAGCCAATACCAGACCTCTACATCATCTGGCATAGACCCAGAAAGAGACCTCCAGGTGAACAAGTCAGCCCATGTCACCAAGCACATGCAAGCCTGCACAGGCCATGCCCTGTGATTTGGGGGATAGGTTGCTTCCTTCATGAACGCATCTGGTCAGGGGAACTATTGGGAATCCTGAGCAGGCAATGGGTATGGCCAGGGATGTTTAGGTGAGTCCTGTTTGCTGGGAAGCTTACAACCACCTCACTCAGTAGATGACTTTAACAGGGAACTTGGCAAAATCAAAGTTTTTTTCTAGCTTATCCTGGGACCTCAATACAAAGGATTAACTGTAAGGGAGTGGGAGGGACTGTTCAGTTGTCAAGGCACAGAATGGGATTCCTTGGAGACACAGCAGAGAAGGTGCCTGTCACCTGGATCCATTGTAGCAAGTGCCACCAGGGTTCTTTAGTTCATGGAAAACCTGCTCGTGGCCACTTTCCACATGCCTGACTAGCCTGCATCATTTGTTTCTCCCTTCTGATCAGTTTTGGGAAGTGAGTCCATTCTTTGCTACGCACGATGGTGCAGAATAGAGAGCTCTGACGTGTGTTCTTACCTATCCTTCCCAGTTATCTTTCTCTTTCCTGTTTGCTAGCAGCCTCCCTATTTACTAGTTTTTCAGAAGCAGTGTAAAGTGAGCTGTACAAAACAGACTTGGCAAATTTCAAGGGTGAAACAACCAAGAGTTACCAGGATCTTGCTCAGGCTTCCCATCCTGTGATCGCCATTGAAAAACTTCAGATAAGACACAGCTGAGCATAGTGTAGAAATAAGTGAGGCGGATCTCAGAGCAATGTGAAACACCCGCTGGGTAGGTTAACCAGGCTCCAGTGGACGGAACAACACCGAGGGCATTTGACACAAATTTGACTCAAAAGGCCTTAAAAAACCAAACACACACTTACTCTCTCAGTCATTCCAGAGTACATTAAATTAAACTAGGCTGGGAATAATAAACATGGTGCCTAAATATGATCAAAATATATTGTATGAATTTTTGCTAAAGTTCTATTAAAAAAAGCTTTCTTTCAAAAGGGCAAGAGTAGACAACAAAACCATTATTTAGGCAGGCTTAAAAGCCTCTGACACAGTGACTGTCCTCAGGGGCGTTTTTCTGTCCAGGCAACAGATACCTCAGTCTAGAACTAGAGGTGTAACTTTTATCTTGTTCTTTTGATAAATAATCATGTAGCATAGGCATTAAAAAGAATTAAAGAGAGGGGAAATACCCCACCAAATCCATAAAAATGGTCATGTTGTGCTAAGAGGAAGCAGTCTTACCTTAATAGGCCTCCATAAAACCCTGCTGCCTCCCTCCCTCTTGTTTCATCTATGGCTGTTCATTGAGCCCTGGTGGGGCACTGTTGCTTTAAGCTGTTGAGTGTTGTATAAAACAGTGGTTTTCAGACTATGCTTGCCCTAGGTGGCTGCATTTTACAAGCAGTATTTGGCTCTATGCTGAATGCAAATGCAGAGGCCAGGTAAGTCTGCACATCATTGTATATGTAGAAAAATCACCGTTCTAGCACCACCCATGAGGCCAATACTGATAAATAACATTCCTACAAGCAAAAAAGGTACTGCCTGATAATTCCACCAAAGCAGATCCAGCAGCTCTCCATCCCAGGTCCTTATCTGACACTTATCTATCTCTTTATATCAGTAGATACTCTTTCTTTTGACTTGGTAAAGTGTCACTGGTGTCCTTGGACTCTGCTGCAGTTCTTCAATCCTTTTGTAGCCCTTTTATAATTTACACACACACACACACACACACACACACACACACACACACTCAGAGAGAGAATTGTGTGATACGAGAATTAATATTATTAATTAAGATTGGAATAAAAGGATGTTTGTCTGAGATGACTATGAAGGAAAAGAAGGGTACCTGACAAATCTCAACCAAGGAAATCCACAAAGCTTCTGAATTTATTATTATACAGTAAATTCTGATGTGGTGGAAAAACACGCATGTGTCAGTCTGTTCCTGACACAGAGTGCTCCTTTTACATGGTATTTCAAAATCTAAAGACGGGCAGTTGAGATACATCTATCTCCATTAAAATTAATGTGTTACGAAGGACATAGGAAGGGGGTCCAAAGCTGATTATGTGAGAAGCTATTTAATAACCTCAAGCCTGCTAATTTCTAAAGAAGCTACTTAACACAAGGACATTACTAAGCTGCCTGCTGAAAAGCAAAAAGGTACAATTTGTCAAGGAGGCCCTGTCTGCTTAGCATAGAGGGTTCTGGGTTAGAAATATATTTACTATGTGGTCTTTGATGAGTTACTTAAATTCTTTGAATCTCATGATGTGCAAAATGAAAAAAAATGAATATACTGTTGCAAAGAGGAGAGACGATGTTTAAAGTACCTGCTGAATGTGAGCACCAAATACATGGGAACTATTACATTAATTTCCTTTTGGGGCCATTGTCCTTGGATGGCATTTACCTCTGTTGGCAAGGAAGAATGAAAATGACTAGGGTACATTGAATTTCTAGGGCAGGGAGGACTTTAAGAGATTTTTTTCATCAGGAGATGCTTAAATGATTCATGATAGATAGTTTTGATTTCCTTCCTTAATATCTTGGGGAAGGAGACTTTGCCGCTTCACAAGGAGGAACTTTATCCAGAGTTTCATCATCTTAATGGGTAGGCAGTTCTTCCTTGCAGTCAGCAGAAATCTGTCTGGTTTTAATGCAGCTCATTTCCTTGTATTCTACCCTGAGGGAGAAAAGCCTTGGCTGAGACACCCTTACCTAGAAACACAGAGCCCTCTACCTTCTATTTTCCCCTGAGGCCAAATGACCACAGGGCCCTCTGCTCCTCCTAGATTCCAGTTCCCAAGGCTTTACTGTCCTCTTTACTGTCCTCGATTCTTTGCTATGAAGCAGGTTTTTTCCCCACATCTGGTAAGAAATCTGTCCCTGCCTCCTTGGCAGAGTCAAACTTCTTACACAATACAAGTAAAGAGACACCTCAAGCCTGCTCAAGATTGAAAAACAAAAATTATGTTGATGGTATGCTAACAAATCCCAGGGCTTATTGTTAGAGAAAGCTTCCCGTCATAAACAGAGAATTGGAGGACTGCTCAGAGCATCTCAGGACCTGTGGGGACGTGACACAGCGGAGATGCAGGATGATGGTTAGAGGCAATTTTTCAGTCAGAGACTTAGGTTTGGAGCGTCAGCTCTTCCACTTGCCAAATATGTGACTTGCCAGCTCTTAATTGTCCCCAAACCTCAGCTTTCTGCTCTATTAAACAATTTTTTAATTTCTTTTGTGAAACATTGCCTGCTTAGATGGTTTTGTATACAATCTCAAGTAAACCAAATTTTCCTTGAAAACAATCCATTTCAAATTTTTCCATTCTAGATCACATAATTTAGGTTTATAGGTTTGTAACTTATTTCTGTTTTAGTGTATGAATATGGTGCATGCTTATAAGGAAAGGGAATTCTCTTTTCAGGATGTGTGTATAGTAATTCATATTGTATGATTATTCTATGTAAGTTTTATATTTCTCAAGTTTTATTCATCTGATAAACATAAATGGAATTGAATAAAAAGTTTACTCATTTGAAAAAAACAAAAAAACAAAACAAAACCAGGAATCATTTGCAACTAGCAAAGGAGAGCCTGAGTTCTTGACTAGCTGTGTGAGAATTAGCTGGTCCCTCCAGTACAAAATCAGAAATGAGAACCTGAAGCCTAGACTATCCAGCCTTTCATACCTAATAAGAAGACAATGAACGTACTGGAAGAATACGAACAGTCAGTCTTCAATTCAACAAAGAAACCCTTGAGCTTCATACCAGAATTACAAACAACAAAAGAAACCCACATGCTAAAATCAACAACAACAAAATAACATGAAAAACCCAATAATGTCTCTGCTAAATAGTACCAATCCTGTAGACAATGGCTACAATGAGGACCTCCTAGATGTAACCCAGAACACAGAATTTAGAAGACATATCTTAGACAAGATCAAAGAATTCAAAGAATATAAAGAACACACAAACAAAAAAAATCAAAGAAATAAAAGAAGATAGGGATAAATTAAAAGAAGATAAATATAAAGTTCAGACTGAATTCATAAAAGAAATAGAAATACTGAAGAAAACTCAGGCTGAAATGAAAAAGGAAGTGGAACACTCAATAAGCCATCTGGAAAGGATGACACAAAGCCTCAAATAACAGAATGAATGCACTAGAAAATAGAATATCAAGACTGGAATATAAAGTGGAAGAATTGGACTACTCCAGCAAAGATTACAAAAAAAATTAAAAACACAGCAATGGAATAATAAGGAAATACCATGAAAAGACCAAACCTATGCATCATAGGTGTAGAGAAAACAGATGAATCCTAGGATAATGGCATTGACTATATCCTCAACAGGATTGCTGAGGAAAATTTCCCCAGATTAGGGAAAGACATACCCATACAAATACAAGACACACAGAACACCAAATAGACAGGACCAGAAAAGAAATTCCCCACATCATTGTAAAAACAAAAGATGTTCAAAACTAAGAAAGAATACTGAAAACTGCAAAAGAAAAACAGCAAGTCAGATATAAAGGAAAACCCATCAAAATTACAGCTGACTTTTCAATGCAAACGATGAAAGCCAGAAGAGCTTGGACCAAAGTATTCCCAGTTCTAAATGACTATAGATGCCAACCCAGGTTACTTTATCCAGCAAAATTTCTATTATGTTGAAGGATAAAGGAAAATATTTCATGACATAAGTAGGCTGAAAGATGTCCAGAAATCCAGCCCTTCAGAAAATACTTGAAGGAACCAATACAAAGAGTAGAAGAAAGGAACAACTGTACCCAAGCAGCAACAGAAAGTAGTTAATGAAGTTATAACTGTGGAAATACAAACCTAGACCAAAAATGGAAACATAAACTAAAATTATGGCAAGCAATATGCATCTCTCAATGATAACTTTAAATATCAATGGACTGAACTCCCCAATCAAGAGGCATGGACTAGTAGAATGGAATAAGGAACAAAATCCATCTTTCTGTTTTCTGCAGGAAACCCATCTTACCTTCAAGGACAGGCATTGTCTTAAGTTGAAAGGGTGGAAAATATATTCCAAGCAAATGGAACTGAGAAGCAAGCAGGAGTAGCTATTCTAATATTTGACAAAATAGACTTCAAACTAAAACTATTCAGAAGAGATGAAGAGGGCCACTTCATTCCTACCAAAGGAACAATTAACTAAGAAGATATCACAATTGTGAATATATACACCCCAAACTCTGGTGCACTTAACTTCTTTTTTTAAATTAATTTATTTATATATGCACTGAACTTCTTAAAACAAAATTCTACAGGACTTTAAAGCACAGATTAATCCCAAAACACTAGTAGTAGGGGATTTCAGTACTCCACTGTGTCCATTAGACAAGTCACCTAGACAAATAATAAACAAAGAGACATCTGAACCCAATAATATGATACACCAAATGGCCCTAACAGACATCTACCGAATATTCCACACAAGCACCAAAGAATATACTTTCTATTCAGCAGACCATGGAACTTTCTCCAAAATTGACCACATACTGAGGCACAGAAGCAAACTCAAGAAACACAAAAAATATTAAAATAATTCCATGCAGTCTATCAGACCACAATGCAATAAAGCTTAATATCAACACCAGAAGAAGCCCTAGTAACTACATGAACTCATGGAGATCAAACAACACACTCCGGAATGATGACTGGGTCAAAGGAGACACTAAGAAAGAAATAAAAGTATTATTAGAATTAAATGAGAAGGAAAATACAATACAACAAAACCTCTGGGACAATTTAAGTGCAGTCCTAAGAAGGAAATTTATAGCCCTAAGAGCCTATATTAAAAAGACAGAGCACAAATAAATGACTTAACATTGCAAATCAAGACAATTGAAAGACAACAATAAATGAATCCTAAACTCAATAGTCAAGAAGAAATAACAAACATCAGAGAAGCGATTAATGAGATAGACACAAAGAAAATAATACAAAGAATCAGTTAGTCCAAGAGCTGGTTCTTTCAAAGGGTAAACAAGATAGACCCTTAGCCCAGTTAACCGAAAGCAAGCAAGCAAGCAAGAAAGAAAGAAGAAAGAAAGAAAGAGCAAGCAAGAAACTTCAACAAAAATAGAGATGAAAGGGGAAACATCATAGCAGATAACAAAAAGATCCAGAATATTATATGGGAATACTTTAAAAACCTGTTGTATTAGTCAGTTTTCTGTTGCTGTGATAAAACACCATGACCAAGGAACTTATAAAAGGAAGAGTTTATCTGAGCTTATGATTGGCGGTTCCAGGGAATTAGTCCATTGTGGCGGGAGGCGTGGTGGCCGGATCCAGAGCAGCAAACAGAGGGTCACATATCGCAAAGAGCACAGGAAGCAGAGAGGAGCAACTGTAGAGCACGAGGCTTGTTAAGCTCACTAAGCCCGCCCCCAGTGACACACTTCCCCCAGCATGGCCACACCTTCTAAGACCTCCAGAAACAGCACCACCAACTGGAGACAAATGTCTGAATACCTAGAGCCTATGGGGGACACTCATTCAAACCACCACATTCCACTCCCTGGCCCCCATAGGCTCCTGACCATATAAAATGCAAAATGCATTTAGTCCAACCTTAAAAGTCCCCATAGTCTTTACCAGTTTCAATGTCATTCAAAAGTCCACAGTCCAAAGTCTCTTCTGAGACTCAGGCCAATCTCTTAACTGTAAGCTCCTGTAAAATCAAAAGGCAAATTACATACTCCCAATGTACAGTGGAACCGAATACACATTCCCATTCCAAAAGGGAGGAATAGAGGCATAGTGAGGAAATACTGGACCAAAACAAGACCGAAAACCAGCAGGGCAAACGCCAAGTCCTGTAGCTCCACATGCAACTTCTGGGACTTGACTTCCAAAGGGCTTAGATGGCTCAGCTCTTCCAGCTTTGCTTGCAACATACATCTCTTTCTTAGGCCAGTACCACACCCTGTATGCAGCTCTCCTTGGCAAATATCTCACAGGTCTGGCATCTCGAATGTCTTCTTGGGGTCTCCGCTGCCAACCAGGCTTCACACTCACAGCTTCACGCAATGGCCTGGCAGGGCCTTCTTTATTCAGGGACACCCCTGCTGTACTCTGCCTGACCTTGGCAGCTCTCTGAAACCATGGAGGAAGAACTGATGACCCCTTCACTCTTGCAAACTTCATGCCTCTAAAGCCAGCACCACGTGAATGAAACTGCCAAGTTTGGCTGCAATTTTGGGATGGACCCTGGCCTATTTCAACCACATTTGCAACTTTTCTCTGCCCTGGACGTGGGGAAGATTAGCTGGGTGTGGTCTTGCCCTGAAGGTACTGATTCTTTTGTTTGCTTGTAAATCTCGAGGCCCTTCCTTAATTGCTTTAATCTTCTTATGAAAGGGAGTCTCTCCTTCACATGCCTTGGCCCCATCTTTAATCTTCCTAGTGCAGTTTTCAGATCCAAACTGTACATTCTGCATTTCTTTCTGCCTCATTTGCTCTTCTTCACTGTAGAGCTGCACAATATTCAGCATTAAAAGCCACACCACCATTTCTACATTAGGCTGTTTTGAAATATCCTCTGCCAAAGACATCAGTCCACCGCTTTTCAACTTAGCATCAGGCAAGCATCTGGGCTGTGGGCAAACTGCTGCCAGACTCTTTATCAAAATATCCTGGTTGCTGCCTAAGTCTTTATTTTCCCCTGGAACCACATCTTTTGCAGCCATGCTTTCTTCAAGGCCTCCACTAGAATGGCCCTTTAAACTCTGCTTACAATAGTCAACAGCCTTTCCAGCCCAAAGTTCCAAAGTCTTCCACACTTCTCCAAACATACACATGGTCAGGTTCTTCACAGCCAACAGCCCACTCTCTGGTACCAATAAATGTATTAGGTAGTTTTCTGTTGCTGTGATAAAGCACCATGACCAAGGAACTTATAAAAGGAAGAGTTTATTTGAGCTTACGATTGGCGGTTCCAGGGAATTGGAGTCCATTGTGGCGGGAGGTATGGCGGCTGGATCTGGAGCAGCAAACCGAGGCTCACATCTCGCAAAGAGTACAGGAAACAGAGAGGAAGCAACTGCAGACCACGAGGCTTGTTAAGCTCACTAAGCCTTCCCCCAGTGACACACTTCCTGCAGCATGGCCACACACCCCAAGACCTCCAAAAACAGCGCCACCAACTGGAGACAAACGTCTGAATACTTAGAGCCTATGGTGGACACTCATCCAAACCACCACACCTGTACTCTATTAAATTTGAAACCTAAAAAAATGGATGAATATCTCAAATCATGGGAATCACCAAAGCTTAACCAAGAGGAGATCAACAGCTTAAACAGAACCATAACATATAAGGAAATGGAAAAAGTGATACAAAACCTGCAAACTAAAAATAGCCTAGGCTCAGAAGGATTTACAGCAGAATTCTATCAGACATTTAAAGAGGACCTACAACCAATATTACTTAAGTTATTCAAAAGGATGTTAAGAGAGGGAAATCTCTGAAATTCCTTCTATGGAGCCAGTATCACTTTAATACCAAAACCAGGCAAAGGAAACTATAGACCCATATCCTTAATGAATATAGATGCAAAAATTGTCAATGAAGTACTTGCAAACTGCATATAAGCACACACCAAAAAGATCACCCACAATGATCAAGTCAGACTTATTTCAGAGATGCAGGGATTGTTCAACATACTTAAATTAATAAATGTACTAAATCAAGGTTGCATGCTATCTCCACTCCTTTTCAATATAGTGCTTGAAACACTTGCTAGAGCAATAAGACAAGAGAAGGAAATTAAAGGAGTACTAATTGGAAAAGAAGAGGTTAAACTATCTCTTTTTGCAGATGGTATGATATTATATGCAAAGGAGGCCAAAAATTCCACCAGAAACTCCTAGAAATGATTAACAGTTTCAGTAAAGTGACAGGTTACAAAATTAATCTACAAAAATCAGTAGCCTTTCTATATGCCAAAAACAAGCAATTGGAAAAGGAGTACATGGAAACCCTTTCATTCACAATAGCCTCAAAAAATATCTCAGAACAAACATGACTAAGGACATTAAAGATCTCTACAATGAATATTTGAAATCTTTGAAGAAGGAGGTTGAAGAAGACACCAGAAGAAGGAAAGACCTCCCATGCCCATGGAATGGAAGAATTAATATAATAAAAATGGCCATCCTACTCAAAGTAATGTATAGATTGAATGCAATCCCAATCAGAATCCCTATGACTTTCCTCACAGAATTAGAAAAAAAAATCCTAAAATTCATATATACAAACACAAAAGACCTTGGATTGCCAAAGCAACCTTGAGCACAGAGAGTATTGGAGGGGGGTTACTATACCAGAGTTCAAACTATATTACAGGGCTATAGTCATAAAACCAGCATGGTACTGGCACAAAAATAGACCCATAGATCAATGGAACAAAATTGAAGACCCAAACTTGAGTACATGCAATTTCATCCACCTGGTATTTGACTGGCAGTATCAAGGGAGAATTGGGACACTTTAAATGGAGAAGACATGGAGAAGGCATGGAGGGAGGGCTAGACAGGTAAAGAGAGAGAAGAGAGATAAATAATGCCTTGCTATTGTAAAAATCCTGAGCATCATATTACTTTAACAATATGTTGACAAAATATGCACACAATACCTCTACATGAGTCCATATGGAAAGATGAAGGCTACATCTCAAGAAACAGTACCAGAAAGGAGAAACTATCCTTTGACTTGTTGGCCTGGGTAGTGCAAAATATTCCCCAGATTACACAAGTTATTGCCACAGCCCTTGATTGCTTCCCAGAACCTGAAGGCAAGACCCTATTGCTGAAGACAGGACATACGTCAGAGATAGGACATACATCAGAGACAGGATCTTGAGCAATGGAGCTGGATCTGACCTGGAATTCACCACCCTTGAAGGCTAGCTCTCATAGCTGTGGAGAGCACTATGCAAGCTGCTAAGGGAGACCATCAACAGATGGTCCAACATCAGCCTCAAGACAAAATATCCACATCCATGACCAGCGCAGCATATGACATTAGTACAATAGAGGCACTTCTATCTTGGGAGAGATCAATGGCTAACTAAATTGGACCTAAAGCCCACTAAATGAGGCAAACTCATGTATGGTATTCTTAACATAGCCAGATGTACACATCTGGAGAGTTTATCAATCTTAGACAATTCCACAAGTTAGAGACATCTCTAGGCTAAGGTAACATTTTATTAACTCCAAAGGAAGTATCTTTATATTTACAGACAAATTTCCCAGACATCACTCAGAAAAGAAGCTTCTTTTGCTCCAGATGATAATAGTACAGAGTCCCACAACTGGACACACGCAGACATGATCTGTGAATAGCTCTTGCCTAGGTGACACATCTACACATAAGACCCAAGCATCATAGAACAAGGACTGAAGAAGACATTAACTATATCTTAACTCTCATTAAGGAAGCTCCTCCATGAAACAGGAGACTAAGAACCCAAAAGGGGCCAATTTAGATTAGGAGTCTACAGAGTGTGTTTCCAAGGACAGTTGCCTGGATTCAGCTTCATCCATCCAGGGCTCTGGAACATTGCAAAAGAGGGGGTAGAAAGATTGTAAGACCCAGGGAGGTGATGCAAAACCAAGTGGAAATGAATCCTACAAATGGAAATGGTCCCCCTCCTGGGACCCTGGTCATATGAACCTACAGCATTGGTATCAGCATGCCCAAGACCCATGCAAGCTCAGCTGGACAAATCCCCAGCACAGAACTGGAGAAATGGGTAGCAGAGCCCAAACTTGGCTGAGAAAATATTGGCAGCAAATGGTGTTCAGGCGAGAAAGACCTGGCCTTCTTTAGAAAGAAGACTCTGGATAGGTTAATTAGAACTCAGGGGAGGAGCTGGCACTTAGGAGTGAGTGGAGAGAAAAATTTGGCACAATGGACTCTAGCAGGAATGACAGAAGGTGTAAAATCTGGGTTGGGGGGTGGGAGTGTGCCATGGGAGAGGTGAGTACAATGGCTATTAAGACTGACTGAAAAATTATGTATGAAACACATACAACATTCAATAAAAAAGGCATAAGTACCTGAGGTGACCCTATGCCCTTGTTATCAGCTGTTTGCTGTCAACTCCAGAGTCACCCCTTCCCACCCACCCTCCTGTAATGGTGGGCTTTCCCTTGTGTCTTTTCTTCATAGTGGGCACCACAGCTACCCTCCTGAGGACACTGCACAAGGACACACAGCAGGGGAGAGGGGAGCAGTGGGACTGTGAGAGGAGGTGAAATATATTGCAGCTCTTGACCCAACTTTGTGTCCAAAACCTCACTCTAGCCCAGTGGCCTTTCTGTGGCCTCTCAGTGGAGATCAGCACCCCATTGGCCTCCTGCCATGCTGCCCTAAATCCCTCTGTAGGCCCCAGTGAAGATTCCTCTCACCTGCTTATCCTCTCACACACCACTGGTAATAAGTTATTCCTCTGCATCAAGAAGATTTGCTTCCTGCTTTCCTGGTGTCAGCATTCCCGCCTAGCCCAGGGTCTGGGGTGGAGCCATACCTCTGCAAACTCCATGGTCTTCTGAGATTGGCCTTCCTTCAGGATTCTCTCTAAACCCAGGCCACTAAAGAGGGCATATCATGTATTTTCCTTATCTCCTGTACCAAACATTAATGGTTGTTCATATTAAACTTCTGTTTAACACTCTGTGTTGTGTTTTCCTTTCCTGGGCTAGTAATACACAAATGTGTCTCTCTTAGGTCTGTGGCTGTGGGACCCAGAATTGACACCCAGCTGTGCTTCCAGTGGCTGCTCTGGAGAAACCCATGATGGGGGATGAAGAGTTACCAGGAAACACTATTCCTTAGTTGATGACAGTACCTACAGAGCCCTGGCTAAGGATTCCTCGAAGATTTATTAAGGCTGTATCATACTCAAAAGTTTTTTCCCACCCAAACTTTTCTGCCCTATCTCTTCCAGAGCAGCTGACCTTTCTTAGCTCCCTCCATTTTTGTCCCTCAAATCTGCTTTCTCATAAATCTCTTGTACTTGTAGATTTAATCCCTCCTTCCTAGAGAATCCAAACAAGCACACTTGTGATAGGGATTGAATGGATTAGCACAGCAAAGCCTGTAACAGGTGCCTGATATTGAGAACACAGAGGATGCCAGGGAGGGATCAACCAGTATGTCAGAACCCTGCCTCTAAAGGTTCTAAGGGACCCTTGCTAAGCAGCTTGGTTTCTTCCTCTGTTGAAGAGGTAATAACTATTGTGCAGGATGAGTCTCCCCATGGGTTTGGTGACTCAGCTTGTACCCACTTTATACCCCTCCTGAGTGAGGAATATCAACCAGGATTTCTTCCATCCCTCAGAACAGGCTGTCCTTCAAACCTTTTGCCAGCAAGTCCAATGGCTCCCAAAAATAAAATCTAAGATGGATTGTGATTTGGTGGTCCCAAATCCCTCTGCCCTAGGCAGCTTTCTTGAGCCTTGGGAGACAGCTGACTATGAGTCCTGGATTTCTATTGCTGCCTTTCTGTAAATAATAAACCTGCTTTGGTTGCCTTGTTCATCGAGCACTCTGACATTTGCAGATAAGCCAGCCGAGATGTTTGGTTTCACTCTACTTCATGTGAGTCTGCTTCATCAAGCTGACTGGCTTATCCTCCCTAGGACTCCCCTTGTAATGATCAGAAAAACTCTATTTTGAACAGAGAAACCATTTTACTTTTAGCTCACGGTTGCATGGCAAACTCCAGGCAGTCCAGATCCCCACCACCTTTCTTCAGCTGCACGTTCAAAGCTAGATAGACATAATTAACTGCTGGTTTTTTCTTTTCTTTTTTCTTTTTTCTTTTTTTTTTTTTTTTGCTTCTGTAACTTTCTTTTTGCTTCTGTAACTTGCTTATCCTGATTAAAGGCACTCTGAAATTTTCTAAATGGGCAGAAGTGCAAGGCAGCTTTGCTCTGTTGGCCTCTCCTTTAAAAGTTACCCCCCTTAACTTACTTGGGGCTGCAGTCATATGGGCAAGAGTGTATGCTGGACAGACGGTCACAACTCAGCACAGATACCTTTTGTCAGCAGCTCTAGTTTTTGTTTAATAAATTTGGATGATTTACATTTGATTCTGTTCTGGGGTCTTTCCTGACATTTGTTTTTTTACGTGATACTGAGTTGGAATTTCCTGGTATTTTCAAAGCTCTACAACACCCTCATATCTCCACCCCTTTTATCTAAACTACGTTTTAAGAATTCAGGTCACTGAGGACAAGCAATATCTCTCCCTGTCCACTCCTCATGTGATTTGTTTATTTTCCAAATCTGGTACACATTGCTTTGGTGATCTGTGTATGGCGTATGGCATACCAACTGCTGCCAGTTTTCTTGTCCTGTTCTTATCTCCTCTATCCTCCTCTTCCCTCTACCCTTTTACTTCTAGTCCTCTCTTTCCTTTCTCTCCCTTTTTTTGTGATGCAAGGAATATATGCTAGGCAATTGTTCTACCACTATACCTCCAGCTCCCTGATGCTGATTTTCCACTGAGAAACTGATTGTAAGAAAATGTTCGGCAAATGAATAAATACAATTTTTACATGGATTGATTCTCCAAGGAGCCTAACTGGATGCATTCAGAGCCTTCCACATCGATTCAAAGAACATGGCTAAGCATTTTCAGTCAGACAAAGCCTAGGTGTTGTGATTGGTGATTTTCATTCTGTAACCTTGATTCAAGCAACAGCAGTTTAACCTCAGGAACACTACGGGGCTAAAGAGATGGCTCAGTGCTTAAGAGCACATACTGCTCTTCCAGAGGACCTGAGTTCAGGTCCCAATACCCAGACCAGATGGTTCACAACAGCTGTAACTCCAGCTCCAGTGGATCCAAGCCTCTGGCCTCTGTAGGCTCTCAAATGCATGTGCATAAACCCTGATCCTGAAAACACATATGCACATAATTAAGAATAAAGTAAATATCAAAAAAGAAATCAGTGTGCTGGTAGGAAAATTTATTCTTGTTGTAGTAGAAGAAATAAATTTGGTAATCAGGACTATTTCTAGACTTATGTGTCCAGAAACAACATTAGCATAAATACTCTTCACAAAGCCCCTGGAAGTGGTAGCTTTGATAAGGATAAGCCTTAACATGTCATTTTATATCTTTTAAAAGAAAAAGTGATTTTTTTTAAAGAATCCAACATGGATTGGAATTCATTTGGTAATCATGCTAACAGGTGGTATTTTAAAGCACATAGCTGAAAACATTTTGCTAAGCAGAAATGGCTGCTAAGAAATGGATTTTTTGTAATCAAGAGAAACCTTTTGTCTCCTCATTTTCAATGGAATGAAAAGATAATACTAAAACATGCACTATAACCAGGCACTTTCCTCTCCTTGGCCAGGAGCCAGAACTACAGTTCCCCAATGCGTCGACTTTGCGCTAACCCCTGCTCTCTTCCCCACGGGAGCTTGCCCCACGGAAATCACCTCTTGCCTTGGCAGGCTGTGTGACATGCTATGGACTCCCCATTACCACGTCTTCACGGAATGAGCCAGATTTCCTAATGTTTCCACAGCACACAGGGGACTGTGGCATCTGGAAATGCAAACCCTGGTCCAACACCATCCGTTCCAGAGCTCAGTGGTGGGGATGGACTGAAGATGCTTAAGTGCTTCTCCAGACCTGCTATATGGGTTCCTTCCTGGTGAGCACAGTTCAGACAGACAGACAGGCAGACAGACAGACACATTTGTGTTTTAAAATTTGATTGGTTTTTTTCATCCATTATGTGTGTGGGGCGGGGGGGGGCATGTGCATGCTGTGACACATTTGTGAAAGTCAGAAGACAATTTTCAGGAATTGGAGCTCTACTTCCACTATCTGGATCCCATGGATCAAACTCGGGTCATCTGGCTTTGTGGCAAGTGCCTTAACTCACTGAGCCAGCCCAAATACTTTCCTTTCTTTCTTTTTCTTTCTTTCTTTCTTTCTTTTCTTTCTTTCTTTCTTTTCTTTTTCTTTCTTTCTTTTTCTTTCTTTCTTTCTTTCTTTCTTTCTTTCTTTCTTCCTTCCTTCCTTCCTTCCTTCCTTCATTTATTTGTATTTGTGTGTGTGTATGAGAGAATGAGAGAGAGACAGAGAGACAGAGAGACAGAGAGAGAGAGAGAGAGACAGAGAGAGATAACAACTTTTAGAAGTTGATTTGATTATTTTCTTCCAGCCTTTGTGTCTCAGGGATTAAATTCAGATCAGACCTGGTGGCAAGTACCCTTAACTGCTGAACCACCTGGCCAGCCTGTATTTTAAGAATTGGATTAAGAGAGTCAAACAATGGCTTATTTTTTGTGCTTGGTTAAGCCTTGCATGCCACTTTGGTGTCAGAGTGATATATTAATACAATGCCCATCTCTAGCAGATAGCTTTAAATGGATGTATGTGCTTCCGGGGAGGTATGAATGAAAAGAAAATCACCCAAAACTATTCAATTTAGATTAATAATAAATGACAAATATAAAATATAATTATAGTAGATATTATTTTGTTCTATCTTTACACAAAGCTGGTCTGTGACTTACTATTATTTAAAATGGGAAAAGAGGGACAGAGGGAACAGGAGACCCTTGGGAGGAAGAAAAGGAAAAACCTGGGTCTGGAGAGGTGGCTCAGTGGTTAAGAGAATGTATTGTTCTACAGAGGACCCAATTTTGTTGTTCAGCACCCATAGTGGGCAGCTCACAACTGCGTGGCACTCCAGTCCAGAGGAATCCAATACCTCTAGCATCTGAGGGTACCTGCAGTCATGTGCACATAATCACAAGCAGACGCAGACACAGACAGACAGACAGACAGACACACACACACACATACACACACACATACACATACACACTTCATTAAAAATATTAAAATAAATATTTTTTTAAAAAGTGGATCTGGCTACAGGGGCCAAAACTATAATTGTTGTGCCAAAGTCATTGGCGTTCAAAATTTCATCATCAGACTTTGGCTGAGCCTCAGCAGTGGTCTTGGAAACCATGGTCTTCATTTTATGGAAATACATATTTGCCATTACTTAGATAATGTCAGTCAAATCTGAGACATTATACTTGACTCGCTTGGTGTTGAATCCTTTCAAATAGTACAGGCTTGCACACAGTCGGGATTTAATACATGCTAAACAAATGGCACTAGTACTGAGTATAGGAAGTGCAGGGCAGAGGACAATTGCAGAGGAAAGCAGGTCAGAGGAGAGGCAGGTGGTGAGTCCAGCCACAGGTTCCTGGGGTGGTGGGTTAATGAGATCTAGTCAAGGCTCAGCCAGGAGACCTACCCTAGTGATAGCTGGAACTCCAGATGCAGAGTGACCTGGTTCCAGGCCACTGGCAATGAGATGACCTAAGTAGAGGTAAGTTTACAGGCTGGCTAGTCTGTGAAAGAACAACGGGTGTAGGAGTTGGAATCCGGATTCAACCTGATGTGCCTGCAAGGCAAATGTTAGTGATGTCGATGGTGCTGCACTAATTATCAACATGGTCAGAGTACTTCACAAAATGACCATGATGGCCTCAGTCTTTCCGTAGAGACCAGCTAAGATCCCTAATGTCCCATTGATTACAGAGCCAGAGGCAGAGCTGGGTCATCTGCTGCCACAGCTGGGTCATCTGCTGCCACAGCTGGGTCATCTGCTTCCACAGCTGGGTCATCTGCTTCCACAGCTGGGTCATCTGCTTTCACAGCTGGGTCATCTGCTGCCACAGCTGGGTCATCTGCTTTCACAGCTGGGTCATCTGCTTCCACAGCTGGGTCATCTGCTGCCACAGCTGGGTCATCTGCTTCCACAACTGGAACTTTTAGCCACCAAGTCTCCTCTCTTGGAGAGGACTCTCCAAATTTTATGGCCCTCTGCTGCATGGCAGGCTCTGTGGCAGGCCTGGTGTTGCAATTTGAAAAACACCAGTAGCGCCTCTCTTTCTTGAAGCAACAACAGACACACTGCGGCTGGGCCACATCCTTCACCAGCAGGCAGAGCCCAGACAGCATCTCACTCAGGGTGCTGCTTCTAAATTTGCCCTTAGGGGCTCCTGCACATTTGTGCTCCCAGTGTTGGTTCTGATCCTGATCACACTGAGTGGTCTCACTGAAGATATCCCCTCTTGTCCAACACACATGCAGCCCTTCAGTTCCCCACCTTCCTTTCCAATTTGTGCCCAGTTATCCGAGGAGAATCTCTTCCCATCGTTCTTGACAGTGATACATCCCTATCATTGGACAGGAAATCCACAGAAAAAGAACCAAGCAAAGAATGACTCTAAAATCTCTACAACTAAGCAAATCGAATATGTTTCCTTAAAGACTTCACTTTCGCTTAATTTCTTCTTGTTTTAGTACGGAGTCTTTAGAATGCATATTAACCCATTTCAATTACAAATTTAACTTTTTCTGCTTTGTCTCATTTTTGCTTCTTCTAAAATATACAATCTTTGGACAACTTCATGAGAGGTCAAGGGTCTTAGGGCTCCCTAGAGGCCCTGAAAATCTTTTATTACATTCAGTGAATAGGAAAATGTGTTTTAAATTTGAAGCGCATGCCAGTAGCTAACAAGATTTTTCAACTCATTACAGAATAAATGGTGAAGCTTATTGGGAAATTCACGGTTATAAGTCAATACAATGCTGACACATTCATGGTGTTTTAAAAACAGATCTGCCTTTCATATATTCTTTCATTCTCACATTCCTGGGGCCCCATCACACTCCTCATCCCAACAGCTGGGATACCCTAGACAGATTTTGAGGAAATCAAAATAAAGCCTGCTGTAAAATGTCCCTAAATACCCTCCAGAAGGAAACAGCTGGCCCTGCACTTGACTTCTCAGTTGATACCCACGTGTATCCAACAACCCAAGAGTCACAGTCTCCTGGGTTTTCTTCAAACTTCTCTACTCCATGTAGATACTTCAAAACTGCATAGATTTTTAAAACTTCAGGTACAAGTGCAATTTTTTGTGTTTCACATGTCTATCTTATTTATTTTTATTTATCAAACAATTTAAGAAGAAAAGACACTAAAACCATGGAGCTTATCATTCTCCCTTCCCAGATGGAGCCCCAAATATTTGCCAGAAATGCTGCCTTCTCATGACTTAGGATAGAAATACATAGAGAACCGTAACAATTGTCACCACTAGGAACCGTTTTCTGCAATTACCAGCGGAAATAACAGGAACACTAGGAAAACACATATTCATCAAAAGAGCAGAGATTTTTTTTTTCTTTGTGAGCTGTAATTAGTTCCTATGGCAATTTCCATCCTCTGAATTGCATGCTCGATGATAGGCAATTTCTTGTATGTGTGAGAGAGAAATGAATGCATACACTCATAAACACATCCTGACCAGACTACAAATCAGTTTCCCTGGAAAATATATCAGTAAATAAAGTCTTTCTGAAAGAGAAGTCTCTTTCCAGAAACATTTATTTGGAGAACAGTAGTTTCAACTTCTTTGCATTTTTGTTGTATATTTTAGCCTCTGCAATGTTACATGTACATAATTAGACCCTTTCTCAATGCAATGCACATGTATTATGTGATATCGATATTATTTTAGGGGAAGTAAGAATTATCCTTATGTGTACTAGTGCTTCTGCTTTTTCTTTTAACAATATTAGGTTCTAGTTTATAACTAATATGGGAATCTTGGCTCCATTTTAAAACAAAGGTTATTGAGCTCTTCCAATGTGCTAAGCACTACACTAAGAGATTAAAAATAAACATGTTCAAATGCCTATAAACTCATTTAGAAAAGTCCTATGACCAGCAAATGTGCTCATGTCAAAGGGTCAATGGAATTGACCTTCAGCAAATCACAGTTCAGTGGAAATTCAGCCCTATGCTACTAATTTACTGAAGTTTTCAAGAAACACCAAAGATAGGCTTTGTATACATAAGCTGTTGTTGTTAAAATATTGAGAGTCAGTTCAAAAAATGCTAATTGTAGCACTTAAAAGAGAGTCAGAACACTTAGAATCTTTGTGGGAAAAACAGTCTAGGATTGACTTCAAGATCGAGTCCATATTTAATTTTTTAATGCTTAAGTTTTAAAGTGAATTAATATGCATGGTTCAAATTATAAAGGGAAGGAAAGTCTATATAATTCTATATGAATCTTCCTTTCTCTGGGCTCCCTCTCCCCTGAGCCAGTTCTTTCGCCAACACACATAATGCATAGATATACATAGATATGCATGTGTGTATAAGAAATGGAGAGATGGCTGAGCTATTAAGAACACTTGTTATTCTTGCAGAAAACCCAGATTTGTTTCCCAGCATTCCCATTGGCTAGCTCACATAAACTCATGTAGGCACACACACAAACTCATAAATAAAATTTAAAAAATTATTTTCATTTTATGTGTATGTATATATTGTCTGCATGTATGTAAGTGCACCTGTGTCATGCAATGCCCACAGAGGTCAAAAGAAGGCATCAGGTCCCCTGTAACTAGAGTTAGGGACAATTGTTAGCTGCTATATAGGTGCTAGGAATTGAATACAGGACCTGTGCAAGAGCAGCCAGTGATCTGAACCTGTGAGCCATCTCTCTGGCCCCTGCCAATCGTTTTTTAAGTACTGTATGTTGTGGCAGTTGCTCTAAGTCACTGCACAGAGAAATGGCAGTGTACAGTATTCCATTAAAGAAAACACCGTAGATGTGTGTAATCGATTCTTTATGGATGGATGTTTGCTGAATGGCCTGTCCTTTGGCCTGTCCTTGATGCTGCAAAGAATATTGCAAGAGACCATTCTCTCCTGTGCCATTTCCCCTATCTGTAAGCTTATTTGAGGGACAAGTTCTTAATTTTTTTTCAGACAGCAGGTTGTAACTGGTGTTCACTTTGAAATCAATCTGACAGCTTAGAAATACTGATGCATACATCAGTATTGATGCAAAGATTCAGACTATCACATGGGCACTGGAAGTTTAAAGGCCCCAGTGGTACTAATGGTTGGGAACCATAGGCATTGAACCCTCCCCAGGCGGCAAAGGCCAGAAGCATACAGTTCCATGTCCCAGTCTCCCATCCAGCTAGGGGAATACATGCTTTTGTCGACCTGAGAAATGAAAATCCCACTGCCACTACTCTCACTTCATTTCCCATAGCATAAGGCATGACAAGCATCTTCTTTATACACAATGAGCATCTGTATTTACTTTTCCTGCAAACTGTGTATGCTTTCTTTTACCTGTTACCCCTTTCCTGATGGTGTTTCTCTTTATACACTGTTAATTAACCCCGTGTCCATGAAATGAAGTTTTATTCCTTTAGTTTGGGGGATTTGTCAGCTTGATTGCCTTGCAGATTTTTTTATGTACCATGAGGAATAGCTTTATACCATAAAATTATCAAAAAGTTTGGTT
Organism: Rhizomys pruinosus; assembly: GCA_009823505.1. Taxonomy (NCBI): domain Eukaryota; kingdom Metazoa; phylum Chordata; class Mammalia; order Rodentia; family Spalacidae; genus Rhizomys; species Rhizomys pruinosus. The sequence goes on from VZQC01010758.1 coordinate 101,704, forward strand.
TCTGAGTATGGTATCCTCCTAACAGAGTTCTCTTTTTTCTGAAATTATTTTTTCGACAACAAAATATCTCTTAAGATTTTAGTGGCTTTGGTTTTAACCTTTAAAAGTTTAATTCTAGATTTTCAGTGCCATCTAGCAAACCAACTGTCTTTAGTCTATGCAGCTAGAAAAAAACTATGTAATAGCTTTCACTTTCAATTTTATATGAGGAGTTCTCTTCACTATTCTGGATCCAGTATAGCGAAATTAAAGGCAAAGCCTAAGGTGATTTATTTCTCTTAAAAGAAAAAAACAACTTCAGGCAAAATAGTTGCATGTACTAAAGATAATAATGTCTGTTATTTCAACCCTCCAAGGTCTGCAGTGTTGAGGCTGTTGTTCGTGCTTGTTTGTGGAGTAGTTGAATAAAATTGAGCAGCTAAATTTTTCAGTTCTATGTGACTCCTAAGTAAAAAAAATAAGTTATTGAAAATTGACTTGCGGAAAAGTAGAAACTGCCCTTTGTGGTGGTGTTTCTGCTTGTTTTTGTTTTTAATGGCATTTTCCGACCAAGCCCAGGCCATCTAATTTTCTATCAATCACATTGTATAAAGCAGAAAAGGTGAAGAGAAATGATTGTTGTATACACTGAAATGCTTTGCATGATCTCACTTGAGATGGTCTCATTCTAACTGGTGTAAGAATCTTGACTTTTTTTTTCTTGTGCACGGTCCCTTGAGCTTTTGTCTAAAGCAGTTGGGAGTGATGCATATTGGAAACAACGACGACAACAACAACAACAACAACAACAGAAAGGCCTGCATCAAAGAACTGACTGAAACAGTGAACTTCTGCTCAAAACAGTCAACTTCCACATGGAGAATATTGAGAAAGACTGAGAAAGAGATGAAAAGCATGTTTGGCAGAATGCATAAGCTCTGGTGGGGTGGGAGGATGGGGAGGGGATTTGATTAAAAATATATAAAAATAAATAAATTTAAAAAATAATCTTGACTTTTTACATTTGGAAACATCAAATAAAAATGGAAACATGAAAAAAAGTTTAATTCTAAAACAAGAGACTCATGCTCTCATTTGTGGGTCCTAGTGCATCCATAGATGTGAGTATATATCCTGATGTAATGTAGGAACCATGAAGATGGAAAGTAACCAGGGGGAAAGGTGAAAAAGAAGCTCTAGAGATGGGGATAGTAGGAGACAGGTGTTATCAAGGGGAACTGGGGGAAATGCGGTTACTTTAAGTGGGGAGGGAGGAAGGAGTGCTTTACAGGGAAAGAGAGAGGAAATTAAATAATGTTCAGGTGATGAGGAAAAAAACAGAGGGAAATGTATTAGTTTAAAAACCTACTGAAAAAATATATTATACCATATAATATAATATAAAACCCGGAAGCCTCCTTCCTGAAGATTAGCTCTCACAGTGTCAGAAGATACTAAGGGATCAACTTAACCAATGAGCCCATCCAGCTGTGAAGTCTGTGAATCACAGCAATGACTAGCCCAGCAAACAACTTCTGCTGGTGCAGTAGTGGTACTTTCATCTTGGGAAAAACCAATAGCTGTCTAGTTGAACTTAAGGCCCACTTAAGGACCAGGAACTAATTTGTGATACTGTTAAATACACATGGCTAGAGATGTCATTGATTCTAGAGAAAGATCTAATTTTATCATATCCCTAGACCAATGTAATTTCTCACTGTATTCTAAAGTTATCCTTATATTTACAGACATATGTACCTCTTACCACTCAGCAAAGAAACTTCTTCTTTGCTATATATGGAGACTAATAAAGTTCCACAATTGATCAAATGTGGAGAATAAGATTTTGTGAGGTGCCCAGCTCTACATGATACACCTACAGTGCAATCTCTACATCTAACTCTCAGGGAACATAGTGGAATAGGGGGCAGAATGAATATTAATGCAACTCTCAACTCTCACCAGCAAAGCTTCCTCATGCTTCAGATGGTGATTAACCCAGAAGGTCACAACTGGCCAGAGTGCCTAGAATAAGAGACCTCAGAGTGCTTATCCCTGCATAGGAAACCTATATCAAATCTTTGCCTCTCAAGGGTCAGAGACCATTCTGGAAGAGGGGCAGAAATATTTTAAGAGCCAGATGTCATAGATGACCACAAGGAAACAGTTTTCTAAATGATTGGATGGTTACTTGCATCAATTCACAATAATGATGACAGCATGCACAAGACCCATGCAAGCTCAAGCCATACACAATCCCAGCATGGAAGGAGGAAGTAGGTAAGAAACCTGAACCTTAGGTGAGGAACTACTAGCAGCTGATAACTACTGAGAGAGGAAGATTTGGTTTTCTTTTAAAAATATTTTATTATCCCTTGAAGTGGCTTTTGTGGGTGTGAAACAAATGGTGAGCATTTGAATTGTTCCATTATTATAATGTTGAAATTGTCTACTCAAATCGTGTTCATGCCCTGATTTTATATACTTGTATCTATCAATAAACATTAAAAAAACTAAAAAAAAATTTTATTATTTTTATTTGTATGTATAAGAGTGTACTGCCTGCATGTATGTAAGTGTAGCCATGTCATGCTATGCCCATGGAGATCAGAAGAGGGCACTGGATCCCCTGAAACTGGAGTTATGGATGATTGTTAGCTGCCACGTGTGTGTGGCAATCAAACATGGGTCCTCTGCAAGAGCAGTTAGTGCTCTCAACTGCTGATCCATGTTTCCAGCCCCGAGAGTTGGTCTTCTGTAAGGGTGTGTCTCTGGATAAGTTAACCAGGCTCTAGTAGATGGACACCAAAAGACATGTTGGGAACATGAATTCTCAATAAGCCTTAACATATATGACAGAGTATGTGAAACCTGGTGGTAGGGGAGGCTCTTACAGAGGTACAGAGAGAGGAGTGCATCTAAATGTGATTAAAACATACTGCCTGGAATTTGCAAAAATTCAATTAAAATTATCAAAAGAAAAAATTTTTATTTTAGCATTTGCATTTATTCTGGCATAAGCTCTGTGGCATTCTAAATATTATTTATCTAGATTCCCACACACCATAGAATGATGAATCCCTTGGTTGACTTGAAATAGCACCTTATCATATGCTAAATTACCATACGTGAGGGTAACCTTAGATGTCAACTTGACTGGATTTAGAATTACCTAGGAGACTGAGGTTCACCTGTGAATGCATCTGTGAGGGCCTTTCAGAGAGGATTAACTGAGGGGGAAAGGCCCATCTTCATTGTGGGTGGACCCTAGGAGGAAACCATGAGTCAAAGTTTCTGTCAGGTATTTGGTCCCAACAATGGGATAAGGAAATCAAGTGATTTTGCATGTAATTCTTGACTTTGTAATCAGTTCTTTCAGTGAGTCTATCCACCAAATACTATGATTTTGTGAAACCTTTGATGTTCTTCCTCCCTTTGACCAGAGCCCACAGTTTCTGGGAACTGCAAGATCCCGGATCACTCCAGCCAGTTGGTTAGCGACTCGGGTCTTAGCCCTGGTAGAGAGGGTAAGGGGAGAGGGAGTACAAGCCCGGAGAGAGAAAAAAGAAGAGAGAAAGAATAAGGAAAGGACAAGGAAAGGACAGGATGGACTCAAGGACGAGACCGGGAGGAATTCCACGAAGGAATAACTCAGTTTTATTACTGTAATCCGGGGTATTTATACTGGAACGACTGGGGGTTGGGGCATACAGGAGTTTACACCATACACTCCAGATTACTACAGGAATGTGACAATGTTTTGCCCAAAGCATCAAAGACAGCGCCACCAGGCAGGCAAGCAGATCAGCAGGACTCCGGCCTGAGGGCTGGGGGCTGCCAGATGACCTCCTACTTGCTTCTGCCAAACGGAATCCCCCACAATTTGGGTCTTCCATGTCCCCTAATGGCATGTGTGTTTTACACCTAATCCACAGCCTGTGGCTCTATGTGGAGAAACCTTTAGGAGGTTAGTAGGAAGAGTCATGTCCTTGAGGGAATGCCCTCGAACACTGTATTGGGACTACTGCCCCTGCTTCCTGGTTGCTGTGACATAAGCAGGCCTGCCTTTGCCTACACTCCCTGCCGTTATGTACAGTCTTACAACTGGCTATGGACCAGAACCACTAATATTGTGAGCCAAAATAAATCTTCTTTTAAACTGATTATCTCAGGTATTTTGATATGGTAATGTGAAGCTGAGAGGAATACAATGATACTTATTTATATTATAGATTTGTGATGAAGATCTGTAACCTGTCATAATAAAGGACCCCTAAGTACTCTCCTTTTTCAGAAATGTTATGGTTTTCTTGCTCTAAATTTTTTATTATTTTTATTTATTTTCTTTAGCACCATCTTTTCTAGTTCTAGTAATTCCATTATGCTTTTCTGCAGGATTGGTCCATTTTATTGAGTTACAACAGAGTAAATGTTGTTCCTGACCCACATCTTCCTCATGTGTACTGTTGCCTCTTTTCATGAAAGTCCAGCATTCACAGACTACTTGAGGTTCCATAGGAAATACTGTTTCTTCTCAACATTTCAGTGATCTGATAGATTTGAAGACATGACCTTGAAACACTCTCCTCTCTCCCAACATCCTTTCCAGATGTCTCTGCTGACTATTTGGCTTCCCAACTTAAAAACATGGTCTCTTCTCAGAAGTTTGCATGATCCTTCATGGACCACTATGTACACTCTATTGCAATGGTCTGTTTACTGTTATAAAGTGACAGCATGGAATAGCCGAGAAGATAGGCCTGAAGGACAAAAGAAAGCCTGCGCTAGAGTTTTGAGAACTCACCCCCGCCCATCAAGCAAGGAAGGCTAGTTTCACTTCTTTACTTCTGCGTACTAACATGATAATTAGGGACTATGCTAGGAAGGAAAGGGATTGGATCAATTAGGGACTTGTAAATTAAGCCTCCTAAAAGGACCAATTAGGAAGAGACACATACCCCAGTAGGGAAGCTGGCACGGCTTATAAACCTCTGTAAACCTGCAATAAAGTGAGCTTGAGCTGTAACACCCTGACTCGACTCCCTGCCATGGTTACTTTCAGTTTGGCAGCGCACTTACTCTCCCCAGCCCCACTCCGTCGCGGGCCGACAGAGTGAATATCTTTGGCAGCGAGGAAACTGATAGGTGGTTTTTGCCTACCACCTCTCTATCGACCCCCCGCATCTGGTGCCCACCGTGGGGCGAAACCACCCCTATACCCTAAATGCTAGCAATAACGGCTGGCCAAGTAGTCTTTCGTGTGAGTCCCCGTGATGGGAACGACAATGGAAAAAATAAGGACCCAGCTGCTTAAGCGCTGAGATTGAACGTTAGCAATCCGGGGGTTAGAACTGGACCGATGCAGTCAGGAGCTGCCTGGGACCACATCATCTTTCCGTGGCCCCCTGGGTAAGGGGCCAACCTTTTCTCCGCTGGGAAGTTTTTGGGGGTGAATAGAAAATCTGGCAAGAGAAAGAGAAGGTATTCTCACGGAGCAAGAACCCCCTTGTGGCTTTTACCTCACATGATTGTGGCCAACTTAAAGTCACTTGTTCACCCGACTCCCTTCCCCTTCCTGGGGTGGAATTTCAGTTTCGGAAAGGTTGAGAGATCCCCTTTCTCGGGGAGGAGGAATAAGGCCTGGACAGGCCTCGCCTGAATGGTATAGACCAGGATCGCCCTTGCCAGCCAGGGCCCCACCCCTTCCCCCTACTCGCTTAGAGGCAAGAAGGCCAGAGAGACAGAACAGCTTTCTCTGATGAACTCTCCCCACCAACCGGCTTACAACGAAGTCAGAAAAGTGGGGGTCACACCTAAATTAGTTCAAGCCTTTCTGGTTAGATGTCAATCCCACCCCTGTCCAACCCTTGGACTGGTACCCCTGGGAGCCAAGTACCTAAAAGAACTCAAAAAGGTTGTGGCAGAGGTGGTCCCAACTCACCCATGGGCTACCACCCTCCTACAGACGTCACCTATCATCCCTGTGTGCCAAAGGACTGATGGATGCCGCCAAAGCGGTAATTCCTAATCCCATTCTTTATTAATGGGTCAACTCTATTCCGGGAAGAATGCAGGGAACAGGCTGAACCCAATGCCGCTGCTAACCCCCGAGTAGCCATCACTTAGGGGAATGCTGTAGGAACCCAAAACTGGGTATGACTACTGGGCTTGAACAATCTCGAGGTACAGATTCCCCAATAAGGGAGCAAGTGCCGAAGACTGGACGGACGTTCTGAGATCGAATGGGCTAAGCGTGGGAGAACAAACCGGGTGGACCCAATGGAAGACCCCATGGTGGGGAGCTGCGAGGCGCAAGAGGTCCAAGGAGGAGTTTGACAACAATCATTGTACTACATGCAACAGGGGTAGAGGCTGGCCGAAGCATTAAATGTGTAAAGTAAGTTCAGCTCCTCCTATCACCACTCGGGACAAAGAGATCTAATTCAATTTCGTGACAATGACTGCTGCACTTGTGAACGTATGATCCTCGTCTAGCCTCATGAGTAACACCTTGACAGGTCCAGCATCACTGGAGGACTATATATCCATGTCAGACAACGCTGGATACATACGTCCAAAAGCCACCGTCAGTACACGGAAGGTCCAATCTCACAGTACGGTGGCTTGCTGGCAAGCGTCTATCTCTCGTCTAAGAAGGACACCAGTCACCACAGAAGGGTCGTGAAGTCAAGTAGGAAATTGCGGATAATTGGAATTCACGATCTTAAGGGAAAATGCTGAACGTAAAAAGGGACAATGGCTATGTCACAGATATAGAAGGACAGATGGAATTGGCAGGGATTTGAGCAGGGTCCCACACCTGCCTTGTGCGCCTAGAAGAATGATAATGAAGGTGTATACGACTGGGGGAAAGTATGACGCCAAACAGTCGCAAATTAATGATTATAATGGATGGCGGTGTTATGAACATAGGGAGAGGTGTGGTGGCCGTACTAGCACAACGATGGACGTGCCGAACAAGGAGAGACCAGAAGGCCCGGATAATAGGGATTGCTTTAGACGCAAAGCCTTGCCCGTAACTGAGCAGCTTCCTATCCTCATTGTGACTAATTACCGCGGGGGTCCAAACAGTGCAGACGCTATTGGGGGACAGTTTGCAACTGACAACAGAATTATCATATATAGGGGGTGCGTCATATGTAACATGGTGGGTCTAGAAGAACGTCTATAAGAATTATGTGTCCCATCGATGTGTGATCTACTTACCCTGGTACCGGACACGTGATCTGGACATAAGTAGGAGGGACTTTCCCAAAGCTAGTTAACCGGCCTCTGATATCTGCCACTTGTGTTGTAGCCTAACGGGTGAACGAGGGCGGATGTGCGCTTAAGTAGCCTAATAATGGCAACTAAGGCCCAGTGTGTAGTATTACAGCATCGAACAGGGTATATAACTGGATAGCCAAGATAGCTCACTAGATTAGAGATGTGATCTACCTTTCGACTGACCTGACACATCTATGAACTCATGGGATGTATGGGAAGCAGACGTCTTCCTGAGTGTAGAATCGTAAGTGCGTATCGACCACGTTAAGTCTAAAGGCCACTGCCCCACCGTGTTCCACCAATTATATGGAACCGGGTAAAAGTCTGGGTGGAGCGTGGCCCCTCAAGGAAGAGAAGTTGATGCGCCCTACAAGGGCATTGTTCGATGACTTGTTGGCCTGAGGGTGTATCCGTCCCTCATACATGAATCCTGTTCGTAATAAAAAAACCACTCAGGCAAATGGAGGATGTTACAAGACTTGAGAAAAATAAACGACAGGATGGAGATCGCCGGGCCCCCCTAAGGGGAATGCCCTGGGTTCCTCAATACCCACTGAGTTCATCTAAGCAGTAATAACCTTAAGGATTGTTTTTCTCCATCCCCCTCCATCCAGAAGACTGGTCACAAATTCGCATTCTCTGGCCCCTCAACTAACTCCTATATGTGACAAATCTTCTGCTCAGCTCTCCCAGGAGCACATATAAGACTGGACATGAAACCCCATATCAGCTCTCATGATACAACTGGTCTCTTTTGGAGGGCCAGGAGGAGTCCATTTATGTCCAACATGTAAGGAGTCATTCTCATCTACCAGGTTCCTCCCAAGGGGAATGTCCATGGCAGATATGATTAGCTTCTCAAATTAATATTCGTTGATGTAGCATGGAACCAAATAAACTTCATGAGTTTGACCATCTAAACTGGAGGGGCATTAAGGTAAGATTCCCCCTATACCAGTCTCAGAATTAAGAAAATTGTAACCAACCTGTGAACCTTGTAAACTTTCTCAGATGTTCTGGCCTCTGCAGGGGCCATGATGTAAATCCCCTGAGGCCTTCAACCAACATCATCGGGTAGACAATGTCACCCACTACCCAGGTTTAGGGAAACTACAAATTGTGTCTTTATCTCATAGATACATATTCAGGAGCAAGTTGGGCAATGGCGCTCACTCTGGAGAAAAAAAGCCGCCCATAGATCACACTTTATTACAGATGTTTTTACAAGGATCATTGAAAGAATCACCAGACTTTAAAACAACAAAACAAAAACAAATAGGGGGAAAGGACTGTCCGGCACTCGCAACGTTCCCTACACCAATGCAAAGCTGGCAGGGGCATTATGATAAGCAGTAAATATTTTAATTTTCACAAATTGTGAATGTACCAGATAGGATAATCAAAAACACTGTGGTACAGGTACCAGACCATAAATCAGCCAGCAGGATACAAGGTCCGGTGGAGAGATCCTTAACCCAGCAATGGCGAGGCCTGGCCCAGCTTATAACACAGGCGTGGGATTTCGCTGTGTTATGCCAACATGACTCGAATACACCTATCTGGGTCCCTGCAAGGAACATCAAATATGACCTAGAAACTTCTTAACCCCCACCCTAAGGATGAACTCCTTAAGGGAACCCCTTGTTCTTACAGAGATAATCTGATGCTCCTGGCCATCGAAATTCTACTCCTATGGCCCCATCGGAAGACTTGAGTCATCAGACGAGTCACACAGGCCCTCGACACACATCATTTGGTCAGTGGTCCGAACGTCGCTAAGGCTGGAGGATGTCGTCAAGAGCTGTCTCAATAAGGAACAACAGAGAAGCATCTGGACATACATCTCCAAGCCGATTTCTGGCTCGTTAGCAAGATGCGATTGACTTGCAAGGACAATGGAACAGTAGCTGAAGGGAGGTGATAGACTAAAGTGCAGGAGAGCCTTTTAATAACACTTTGTGATATCTAGAGCATAAAAAGAGAGAAGGAAAGAGAACCCGCCTTGGCCCTGGCAGGCATACTAGGTGGAGTGGGGGAATACGAAATGGACGCAGCGTTAAGACCGGAAGGAACAGCGTATGCACTAGCAAAGCAAGGGGGAACAGATGGAACGGAGGCTCAGAGCAGCAAGCTAGATGAAGATATCAGAAAGGTAGAAAGTAACTCTAGCGACGATTGAAGGACATGCATTAGGGATGGATCTGTTAGCAGAGATGGTCCCTTTCAGAAATAGAAGGGGGCTTGATCTCGCGGGGTTCACTAGGAACAGGAGGGATATGCCAACCAGGGCATTGAGGGAAGAATGACTGGGGGCTTTTACGGGCAAGAACCACCTGAAGGTGTAATAATACAAAGCCCTTAGGAAAAGCATTTTGAAATAGAAGAAAGAATAGACTAGTCACAACAAGGAGTTTGAAGGACAGGGGCTCACACAGCAGCGCACCCGCGAAGATTGTACTTCATGATAGACAGGACAATAGCCGAGACCTGCTGTATTATTACTTTTGGCTTTTGTATCCACGATAGGCCCGTGCTGGGCTCAACATGGTCATAAGGTTCGCTAGCAGTAAAGAACAAGGATCAAGGAAGGGAAGTCCTTAATGGCCTTAAGGCAAAGTATGAGCCCCTCCCGCCACGTCAAAATACCTACAAAAGCACATCAGACTCCGAGCCGGGTAAGAGCTTTTTGGGTCGGGGCCACGCTAAAGACAGTGGGAATAGCCAACAGCGGCTTATCTACTCAAGACGGGTGAAGAGAGTGAGCCCAGTGAAAAGTCCCAACCTAAGACAGGGGGGGGGAGGGGGGGAGACTCAGGCCAAAGAGTAAAACAAAAAGGGGATATGACGGCAGCGGAATAGCCGAAAGATAGCCTGAAGGACAAAGAAAGCCTACGCTGGAGTTTCACGAACGCACCCCCGCCCATCGAGCAAGGAAGGCTAGTTTCATTCTTTACTTCCCATACTAACATGATAATTAGGGACTATGCTAGGAAGGGAGGGGATTGGATCAATTAGGGACTTGTAAATTAAGCCTCCTAAAGGACCAATTAGGAAGAGACACTACCCCAGTAGGGAACCGGCACAGCTTATAAACCTCTTAAACCTGCAATATAGGTTTTTTAGCTGTAACACTTTGACTCTACTCCCGGCCTGGTTCTTTCGGTTCGGCAGCGCACTTACTCTCCCCAGCCCCACTCCGTCGCGGGCGACAGAGTGAAGATCTTCGGCGGTGAGGAAACTGGAGAGGGGGGTCTTTGCCTACCACCTCTCTATGACCCCTGCAATAAAGACCAAGATTCAAATGTGCAAAATTTTTTTAAATAATGAAAAGCTATAATTGTTCAGTAAGTGACCTCATTTTACTTTCAAATTTCCACATCATTTGTGAACAAGGGAGGGAAACCACTAACTTCTATGTATATTATGTCATTTTTTAAATTTAAAGTCCAAAGATGACATCATGAACTTTTGAGGAAATGGAGGAAACTAGAAGATATTAAATGTTAAGTGAAGTACACGAGGCCCAAAAGAACGATGAATGTGCCCATCACAATCTGTTGGAATGCTAGCACCATTAAACAACAAGTAGTGGGGTAGATATTTTTCTTGTGCAGGGCTCCTTGAGCTTTGGTCCAAGTAGTTGAGAGTGACCCATATTAGAAAGGAACAACAAACACGATGATGACGATGACAACACAACAATAACAACAGAAAAGACTGCATCAAAGAACTAACTGAACAGTGAACTTCTGCTCAAAGTCAACTTGTATATCAAGAATTTTGAGAAAGACTGAAAAAAGATGAAAAACATGTTTGGCAGATGCATGAGTTCTTTTTGGGGTTGGTGGGTGCTAAGGAGTTGGGAACACATGGTCTGATTTGAGTTGTAACTAGATATATATATATATATATAATTAAAAATCTATATATATATATATATATAAAACAATTAAAAAAAGAAAAAAAATTTTGAAAGTCTCAATATGCAGCCAGTTCCCTTTAGAGCTGCTTCTGGGTTCTTACTGCTCTTATCTTCTGTCACAGAGAGCATCTGAGCCTATGAAGGATTTGTGGCTGTGGCAGAAGAGGTCTCTGCAGCATTCTGCCTCTTCTAGGCATCCTTTGTGTGTGCTAAAGGGTCTCTTTTGCTTGGTCTAAGCCTTGCAGAAGGGACTACTGTGACTGTGCTCCCACCATGCCCTACTTGTTTGGTTTCTCATTCTGGGTCAATCTCATCTCAATCCCAGTTGCTTCCTATGACTTCTGTATCTAGAAATGGGTAGATTGAGTGGATTCTGGATTGTTTCTGTTCTTTCCCTATCCCCTTCACCATAAGTATGCTCTCAAGTACCACTAAAAGCCTTCATGAATTTCCCCCTTTTACTGTACTTACTGGGCACAGGCTTGTCCTGAGACTCTCAAAGATAAGTGTGAAAGAGTAAGGACGAGGACAAGGAGATTTTGGAGTCCCCTTAAGTGTCTAAGCCTTTACTATGTGAACTTTGTCAAGTTACTTAATATTCTGTCTTGAATTTTTCAGACATCAGGCAGAGATGGTATTGTAGAATGATATCCTCTGAGCCCAACAGCCACTACCATATCAATCAATACCATCATGAATAATCAGAAGAGACCCTTAAGATGGCGTCCTTGATGTTCCATCATAGAAGCAGGGCTTGGGAAGGTTCATCAGACCCTTGCCTCAGTTTCCAGCCACTACTTCCTGAGCCTCTCTTCCAGATGTGTGTAAATTTACCCAAGCTGTGCATGGACCTGTGGTCTTGGGAGGTGATAGAATATATACAGAGTGGAGGGTTAAACTGAAGGGAGTATTCCATTAGTGTAGCTATGGGGAATCATCTTCCATGCTGAGGTAAGACTTTCCCATGGTGCAGCTGTTTTAGGGTCATCAAGCTAGATATAAGTAGAATCATTACTTTGTTCTATCCTTGGTTAATAGATGTCTGTTTACTTCTCCTCAGGAGAATTTCACTCAATCGATGGGAATGTACCTAAGTTATCATATAGTTCTATGTAAACATTCAATGAATACCTGCTAGTTTATTATTTATTGTCATGTTATTCTACTCTACTAACGGTATAGTTTATTTTTTACTTCCTTTCATCCATTGAATTTAGATTTTAGAAGTGATTTTATGGCTGGAGGGATAACTCAGTGGTTAAGAGCTCTTGCAGAGGACCAGGGTTTGATTCCCAGCACCCATGTGGTGGTTAACAACTATCTGAAACCCCAGTTTCAGGGGATCTGACACACTTCTGGCCTCTGCAGGCATTGCATGACATTGGTGAACTTACTACACACATACTGACAATACATTCATATACATAAAAATAATAAATAAAATATTTTAAAAGTCATTTTAAAAATGCTTTCAGGAAAGTCTGCAATGGGCATAAAATTATTTTGAGCTGGGCATGATGGAACATGCCTTTAATCCCAGCACTTGGGAGGCAGAGGCAGGTGGATCTCTGGTCTACATATCGAGTTTCAGGACAGCTGGGGCTACAGGGGGACCCTGTCTTGAAAAGACCAAAAAAATATTTTGAAAACAAACTTAATAGACAGCTACTTAAGGGTACAATACACTTTGATCATTCTCATCTTATGTAGAAAATAACTAAGAATCTGGACACACTACAGACAACTCTCTGATAGAATCAAAGTATGAAAAGAAGTAGTCAGACTAAGAGTGAGTGCATGTTTGTCCAAAGGATAGTCACAGAGGAGAGAGACAGGGATACAGATAAGTCCACAGATTTACATAACTGAGAGCAGGGCCAGGAGTCTACGTGGAGAACCTCAGGTTTCCAGTATGAGAAACCAGAGGGCAGCTGTGAAGGCTGGAGAGGAGTAACGCCGGGAGGGGAAAGGCAGAGAGGGGGTAGACAACCTCAGTCCACACAACTCTGACAAAGCCAGAAATGCACATGCATTAAACAGATCCAAAGCAGCTCAGTTAAGTGTCGGAATTGAAACTGACATGCTGCCCAAGAAATTATTCGTGTTCAAGAGCAGCCAAGAAGATTGCCTGTTAACAAAAATGAAAAACTGGGAGAAAAGCAATATGATCCAGGATCTATGAACATCTGTAATGACTAAGATGCAATCCATAATTATCCAACTCACAAAGATCCAAGAAAATGGAATGTATTCTCAAGAGAAAAGAAAATGAATTGTGTTCAAACTGGAGAGAAGCAGATAGCTGCTGGACATTAAGCGCCAATTACTACAGTGCTGGGAAATCCAACAAAACATGCTTGCTGTGAAAGAAACCCTCAAGAGAGAACTTGAAATCCCAGCAAGAGAAAACAAAACAATAAATAAAGAAATGGAATTTATAGAACTGTAAGTTGTAAATTTCAAAGATTCATCACAAAGAACAATTTTTAAATAGACATAAAAGATGAAGTGGAAGTGGACTCGAAGTCCAGTAGGCTTTATCCAAGGTGAAAAACATCTCACACCTGAAACTCTGGCTCCACAGGACCCAACACCCACTTATAGTCTCCACGGGCAACTGCACTCACATGTACATACCCAGATATACACGCACACACACATTAATATAAGAAAAATATTGTAATTAAAAATACAGACTATAATCAAAGAAGGTTTCCTTGATATTTGGCACGATCTTTGAATTATACTTTATTTTATTTTATTTTATTTTATTTTATTTTATTTTATTTTGTCTTTTCGAGACAGGGTCTCCCTGTAGCCCCAGCTGTCCTGGAACTCACTCTGTAGACCAGGCTGGCCTTGAACTCACAAAGATCCTCCTGCCTCTGCCTCCCAAGTGCTAGGATTAAAGGCATGCGCCCCCACACCCGGCTTGAATTGTACTTTAATTTTAAGGATAAAAATTTCTACTCAAGAAAGAGAGAAAAAAAGGGCTTACTATATGGGGAAGTGCACCTGTAGAACACGTCATTTCAACGGGACAGTCCTCACTTATTGAGCAAATTGGCAAATATATAAGGAAAGGCTCATGGAGCCCATTAATGTATATTCCTCATACACAGTACAGTGTTCTTTAGAAATGAAGTCAAATAACGATAGTTTTATATAAAAGGAATTTGAACTAATTTCTCACCAGCAGAACTCAGTGGGTAAAGACAGAGTACTTTCTGGTGTGTGGTATCAAGGCGAAGATTTTAGTTCCTGGCATTACCTTTTAACACTATATTGGAGATTCAGGTCAGAATAATACCTGAAGAAAAAATAAAATTAAATTAAAAAAGACTGGAAAAGAAGTTGTAAAAATGTGCTTATTTTTTATATAACAGTCATCTATAAAAATGCTATCATGGTGGTGCACACCTTTAATTCTAGCACCGCATGGTGGTGCACACCTTTAATTCTAGCACTTGGGAGGCAGAAGCAGGTGGATCTCTAGGAAGTGGAGACTAGCTTGGTCTACATTTCAAGTTCCAGGCAAGTTGGAACTACAAAGAGATGCTGTCTCAAAAAGACCCCAAAATGCTGTCAGAACTGACAAATGAATTTAGTGAGCTTAGAGAATTCAAACTCAATATATAACAATAATTGAATTTGTACATGTCATTATTAAAATGCAAATCTCAAAAAGCAACTCCATTTTAAACAATACCAATATATTTAAGAATAAAATTAATTAAACCATTTAAAACCTATGCAATGAAAACCAAAATACTTTGCAAAGAGAAAATAGAGAAGACCCAAATAAGTACATTTTCATGACTGGAGTCAATACTGTTATGCAGGTAAGGATTCATATGATTAGCAGAGTCAATGGAAGTATATAAATTATTATCTGGCTGCTTTTGAAGAGATTGAAAAGCTAAGAGTAAACTTACAGAGATGGAAAAAGAAAAAAAAATTGACCAAATTTGAAATAAGAGAAGTTTCAAGAATTTCTATTCTAACTGAGGACTGGAGAGATGGCTAAGCAGTTAAGAGCACTGGCTGCTCTTGCAGAGGAACTCGGTTCAGTTCCCAGAACCCACATGGTGGCTAACAACCATCCATAACTCCAGCTTCGGAGGACCCAACACCCTCTTCTGACCTCTGGGAGCATTGTACTACAAGTAAATATGCAGACAATACACTCATACATATAAAATTTTAAAAATGAAATAGCATAAAAATTCATATTAACTGATTTAAAAGCTTACTATGAAGCTATATAGTAAGCAAGATGGTTTACTGTGAACAGATAAACAGAGAAATGAACAAGTATAACAAATTCTAATTAAATCTTATGCAGTTAATTTTTCTTTTTTTTTTCCTCACATTTTGTTTTCTTGAAAGTACAAAATTGAAAGAAGAAAATATATTTTACAAACATGTTCCTGGAATATATATTTTTTGGAAAAAATTATTGCTGATGGTTGAATCAAATCATGGATGGTAATTAACTCAAAATGGATTGTATATCTTAATATAAAAGCTAAAAGGATAAAACTTAAACAAGGAGTGATGCAAAAAATCATTGTGATATTATTTTAATATCAAATATTTTAAGAACAGAGAGCTTTTAAATGAGAGGAAGAACACCAAATCATAAGCAAATTTGCAAAATGAAATACATTAGGTTTAAAATTATTTTGTCTCTGAAAGGTCTAAGGTATAATTAAGAAAAAAGACATAGATTCAGAAGTAACTACAGTACATATATTTGACAAAGATTGCACTTGCATCTACTCTAAACAAAAACTTATAAGCCATAATAAGACAGATTATCTGATAGAACACAGCAAAAGATTTGAAGGTACTTTCTAAAAAGAAAAAATGACACACCAGTGGCCAAATAATCATATGAAAACACGATCAATCAACAACAGGAACCATCAGAGAAATGTAACTTAAAACCACTTAAAGCCAGCAAGATTAGACTTCATACCCATCAGAATAGTAGGACTTAAAAGACTGACAATGCAAAGTGCTGGAGAGAAACAGGGAGAACGTACATTGCTGTGGAGATGCAGAAGCACTTCAGATTTTATGGAGAACAGTATGGCAATACCTTATACACTTAAATATAGTTTAAAAACTTAATGCAGTAATTCCACACCTAGACCTTAACTAAGAGAATTGAAAACATATGTTTACACAAAAACATGAACACAAATGTTCATAGCAGATTTATTCATATTAGTAAAAACCTAGAAGTAACACAAGCCCATCTTCTGATCACAAAATTTACTATGTCTATAGCATGGAACAACAAAATCTTATATATAGGTAAATGAGTGAATCTCAAAAGCATTTTTATAAATTAAAGAAATTCAGTACAGGTTAAGTAATACTGATGCCATAGATATTACATTCCAGGAAAGACATAACTATCAGACTATGTGGGGATGAGTAGAAGGAAAGTATGATTATAATGGGCACAGAGAAGTGTCTAGGGTCTGTTTTGGTTTTGTTGGTGGCAACACTATTGCATAGAGCTGTTAAACTTCATCAAAATACACACATTTGTTTTCATTTACTGCATTTTTGACAACTTGCCTAATGATTTTTAGCGAATTGTTACTGAATGTCACTGCTGCTCATCTAGTTACATGCAAACAATAAGACAGAGTGATTCAAAAGTAATTAAAACCCATGCATTAAGAATCTATAAACCAGGGGACTGGAGAGAGTCAGCGTGCACTTACACACATGCAGGCAGTACACCCACACACATAAAAACAAAATAATTTTTTTAAAAGACTCTATGAGCTGACATAAATTTATATTATAGGGAATGAATGCAATGACTTCTGAAATATATTTCTCTAAACAGAAATGATCTATGAAAAGGTCTCTGTCGAGCAAAAGATAAAGTTGAGAGAAAAAAAGTTTATATGTGATCACATGCTTATATTTATGAATCTGTCCCATTTTCCACGAATATAATTCAATGTGTATTGTCATTATAATTCTAAAAGAAAAAAAGTTCCCCTTTATCTCCTATATCACATGCCAACTGCTATGATTTTGGCAAAAGGTTTCAAAGGTTCTCCACAGACGCCACTGCTTGAGTGTCAGCATAACCCTGCGTGTTACACATGCTGGGAAGGACCAAACTGAATATTGGTACTAACATCTAAAATGGCAAGCTTAACTGGGATAAGCATTAGCATTCTGCAGATGACAATAAAGAATGGAAATTTTCTCTTACCATTCATATTCACAGCATGAAGTCTTGAGTCTTCACCAGTGTAATAAAGCAAGAAGAAGAAAATGTCTAAGCTAAAAAGGAAGAAATAAAACTGCACTGTCTAAAGATAACATTATGCAAATTAGATAACATGGAATATTTTTAAAACTCTTACAACTAAAAAGTCAAGTTTATTAGATCACAGAATAAAATTAATATACAAAAACAATTGTCTTTTTTAAAAATTTTACTTATTTATTTTTGTTTTATGTGTTTGAGTGTATTGCCAGCATGTATGTAAGTGTACTGTGTCAGGCAGTGCCCATAGAGGTTGGAAGAGAGCATTGGAATACCCTGAAGCTGGAGTTACAGATGGTTGTCAGTGTCATGTGGGTGCTGGGAATTGAACTTGAGTCCTTGCAAGAACAGTCAATGCTCTTAACTGCTGAGCCATCTCTCCAGCCCCCAATAAATTGTTTTTCTCCATCTTAGTTATAATAATTGGAAATTTAAATTTTAAAACTGGTATTAACAACACTCAAATATGAAATATACAGAAATAAATCTAACAAAATATATACCACAACAAAGATTCCTTAGACACATTCATATGTTGAGTCTAAAATTCATACAGAAATCCAAAGGTATTAGAAGGGCCAAATCAGTGTTTAAAGGAACAACCAAGTTCCAAGAACACAATGGAAGAAAGTTCCTTCAACAGATGGTGCTGCCCAAACTGGGTTTCCACATGTAAAAGAATGAAATGGGATTCTTATCTTTCACCCTGCAAAATGTCAATTCCAAATGGATCAAAAACCTGAAATATAAATATAAAAAAATATATAAATATTAAATATAAAACCTGAATATAAATATAAAATATTTATATAAATATAAAACCTGAAAGTCTGAAACTGCTAGTTGGGAAAGCGGGAGAGTTTGTCTGGGAGGGGAGGAGAGAGGGACATGCAGAGGACCAAGGTGGGGAGGAGAGGATTCAGAAGGGGGATGGCAGGAGGCAGGTGTTATTGGGGGGAGGGTGCAGATAACGGGGTGGGGGGAATTTGGACTTAGTAGGGAGGAGGGAGGTTGGATGGCAGGGAGAGAGAAAAGAGATGACTGGATCTTGTGGGGCTAGGGAAGCCAGAGGGTAATATGCTGCCTCTACACCCCTGAGAAGTGCACATAGAGTATGTGAACATTAGTGAGTACGTATGCCTGGGCGCTCTATGGCAAGGAGCACAGAGCCAGACTGGAGAGACCTCCCTTCAAGTCTTTGGTCAGAATAGTCCGTGAGACTCCCAGAATGACACAGGGTTCTGCCAGAGCTCTTGGTTATCTCCAAGAGCTGCAAGATAAAGCCCTACTGAGACAGGACAAGCTTTGGACACAGGACTTGGAGCAACTGAGCAGAAACTGACCTGGAAGCCTTCTACCTCAAGTTTAGCTCCAACAGAGAATACTATGCAAACTGCTAAGTGAGAATATCAATCAGTGGTCCAACACAGCCCTAAAGCCTAATAACCAAAATGACTGGCACAGCAAACTACCTCTGTTAGTGCAGTAGCAGCACTGTTATCTGGGGGGTAATTGACAGCTACCTAATTGGACTTAAAGCCTTCTCAGTGGGAATGAACTCATGGGTGGCAAGGTAAATACAGCCAAATACACAAGGCTGGAGAGGACATAGATCCTGGAGAAAACCCTATCTCTGTCATGTCTCTAGACAAATGAGATTTCTTACCATAAGCTAAATGTGGATCCTTATATTTACAGAAAAGTATACTGTATACAACTCATCAAATAAGCTCCTTTTTCAATGGATGGAGGCTACTACAGAATTCCACAACTGGTCACACACACAGAACATCTGAGAGATGCCCGGGCTTAGGTGACACATCTACTGTTGAACCTCTACTCCTAAGGCTTATGGAACATAGCAGAACAGGGAGTAGAGCGAAAACCCTCAACTTTCACCAGTGAAACTTCCTTATACAACAGAGCAAGATGCACAACTGCCCAAGTTTTAGAGAATAAGACTACAGAGTGTGTCGCTGGATGCTGGATATATTAAACCTTGCGAACCCATGACTCAGGGATCATTGGGCAAGAGAGAATGGAAAGATTGTAAGAACCAGGGTTGGTTCGTGAACATAGGAAAGCAAAGGCTTCCAGGCCACTGGAAACTTGCACATGCAAAATTGTGGCAGTGGTGGTATCAAGGATAGGATCCATGCCAACTCAATCAGACAAGGGCCTGGAGTGGAGTGAGGGAAATGGGCAGTAAGCCAGCTGTGGTGGTTTGAATGAGTGTCCCCCATAGGCTCTAGGTATTCAGACGTTTGTCTCCAGATTGTGGCGCTGTTTTTGGAGGTCTTGGGTGTGTGGCCGTGCTGGAGGAAGTGTGTCACTGGGGGCAGGCTTAGTGAGTTTTAACAAGCCTCGTGGTCTACAATTGCTCTCTCTCTGCTTCCTGTGCTCTTTGCAAGATGTGACCCTCGGCATGCTGCTCCAGATCCAGCCGCCATGCCTCCCGCCACAATGGACTCTAATTCCCTGGAACCGTCAATCGTAAGCTCAAATAAACTCTTCCTTTTATAAGTTCTTTGGTCATGGTGCATTTTCACAGCAACAGAAAAGTGACTAATACACCAGCCTTAGTCTGGGAATGATTGGAGATTGATTACTACTGGGTGAGAGAGAGTAGACCTTACTTATGATCTCTAGGTGGGCTGACTAGACTCCAGTGGATAAATTTGCACCCCAGGATGTCTGGGTGCAAATGCTTGACTGGATAGAACTGAACATGTATGGTATAATACACTGCCATATGGTAGGCATGAGGGGGGGGCACGGAAGGAAAGAGCATCTAAATTTGATTAAGAACTGTTGTATGAAATGTTCAAAAATGCAATAAAATTTTTTTAAAAAGAACAACCAAATTGGAGCACCTGCAAAGACGTATTTCAAGACTTACTCTAAAACTATAGTAGTTGCACAATGTGGTTGTTGAAATGATAGTCACATTATATCCAATGGAATAGAATAGTAAGTCCAGAAATAGAGGTACATGAACACGGATAACCGATTTTTACAAGGGTGTCAAGCATTTCATGGAAGAGGATTTTCTCGAATGTTGTGCCAAAATGCTCTATGAAGAAAGTAAACTTCGAATAATATAAATACATTGGAGTTTATGTAAAAGTTAATTAAAAATGGATCATAAGCTCAAGGCAAAAACAAAATGCTGTAAAATTGTTAGAGGACAGGAGGGGAAAATTTTAAACCTTGAGTTAGGCAAAGTAGTCTTAGATTTGACACCAAAAGATGCATAAAGGAAGCACATGATAAACTGGACATTATCCAAATGAGAGTATTGGCTGCATAGAAAATGTCCTTATGTATTGGCTGCATAGAAAATGTCCTTATGTATTGGCTGCATAGAAAATGTCCTTAAGAGAATGCAAAGGACAAGGATCAACTGGGAGAAAATGTCTGTGAATCCTTTATTTAACAAAGGGTTGTATCCAGAATATACGAAAGGCCATCAAACTCATCAGTATGAAAAAAAAAAACCCAGACCACTTTAAAAATGAGCAATAGATTTGAAAAGACATTTCAAGTAGAGTCAGTGTAATCAAAGAGCATCTAAAATATTCTAAACATATTGAGTAGCATGGAGTTAAAATACAGTCATGTAGACCTATACATGTCAGAAAGGCTATAGAATAGTGACAATAGAAAATCTTAGTGAGTGTACAAAGCAACTGCAAAATGGGACACATATTTTTTGAGGATGCAAATAATATGGTCATTGAACATGTACTTAACATAAGAATCTGCCAGCCTACTCATAGGTACATACCTGAAAGAAATGAAAACACTCACCTAAAAACCTATATATGAGTGTTCATAACACTCTGAAAACTAGAAACAGTCTGAATGTGTTTCAGGTGGCCACTAGATAAGCATGTTGTGGTACACCCAAGCAGCAGAATATATGCAGAGATATACAACACAGGGAAAGGCAGAATTGTAGGGACAGAGATGAGCTTCATAGCTATTGGAGAGAGGATTTAAGAGGAGGGTAGCAAGAGAGACTTCCTGTTTTTGTAGTGATGGAGCTGTCTTATGTTGGTGGTGGTTATGCACATTTATGGGTATCTCAAAATTCATAGAAGTTCACATGAAAGAGTAGATTTTATTGCATAAAAATTCAATAAAAAGTTTAAAAGACATTCAAGAGCTAGAATAAAATTCAAGATGTGATCCTTACTTTGTGATGTGAACTGACCCACTAGAAAAGATACTTTTGAGATTTCTAGGGAAACATATATGAAGTACATATTAAATGATTAAAGGAATTATTTTTAAAAACTTGGAAAAGCCAGGTATAGTGGATACACCTTTAATCCTAGTACTCAAAAAAGGCAGGCAGATCTCTATGAGTTGGAAGCCAGCCTAGTCTGCATAGTGAGTTCTAGCCCAGCCATGGCTACATAGACTCCATCAAAAAGAAGCTGAAATAGAGAATTGTTACTTTTGTTACAGTTAATACTAGCATTAATTAAATTTGAAAAAAGAGACTGCATGTTTGAGAGTTGCTTATTATGGAATAATATGCTGGTATTTATTGTACTGTTTTATTTGGGGATATATCTAAAAAGTTTCAAATAGTTAAGAAATAATCAAAATGAGGGGAAACCTAGTGAGCTTCAGAACTAAGCAAAGCTGTAAAAAAATGAAAAAGACTAGGTACTGACATCATTCAGGGTGTATGAAGATGTATGTCATCAGGACTTGATTTACTATGTAACCTTTGCCAATGACCAGCTATCTTTGTTTCTTAGAGAATGCCATTGAAATAGAGCTGTTTCTAAAAAGATGTCAGGAATTTCAAACACTTGTTACAACATCTTGAAAAACGTGCCCATATTTCCTCTATGTTTTTTGTATCTCAGTTAAAGATAATCACTTTCAAGTTATTTCACTGGGGGAGTCACATTGGCCATAGATACTTTGAAGATGATGGGAAATCCTTGAGCTGGATCTTCAGGACAGAACATAATGGTGGAAGGATGGCCCTTCAGCACCAATATGGGGTCACTCCACAGTACTGCACTTGGCAACATTCAAGAGAGGTTCCCGTGATGCGGGAAAGTTAGTTCCTAAAATGGAACTATGGTCTCAGTATGACTTTGTTGTGTGTGGTACATGAGTAAGCACTAACACATTTATTTGACACGAACCTCATGTGCTCCTGATAACAAGTGTGCTTGTTGGTATATGTAGAAGGAACAGGACTTTGGAAGCTTCCACTTGTACTCAAATCATAAAGTCATTCTGAGCCCAGTCTCAGGCTGAGGTAGGACAAAGTAGACAGCCTCTAAAATAGTGGGGTGACTGGAATCCAGTGGATGAACTCATACCCAGGGACATCTGGGTATGCAAACTTGCCTCAAGAGGCCTTGACATATACAACAGAATACATGAAATCTGGTGGGGGGAACTGTAGGGGGGTGTTGATGAGGGAGGGGGCTTAAATATGATTGAGACGTATAACATGAAATGCACAGAAATTCAATAAAAGTACACATTAAAGAAAAAAAAAACAAAGTCTATGAGCACCTTGGAAAAGGCTGTCTGTTGCATGGTCATTCAGGAAGAACTTGCTATAAAGTGTCTTATTTGCTGAAGTAGTCAAGATCATGCTGGCATTGGCATATTACTGGCATGTGTCATGGCTCCACATTTGTTGGAATACCTGTTTCTTTGTAAAGCACTGATTGTTTATATTTCCTACAATAACCTAAGGGGAACATATACTTCCACTCTGGAAGTCTCAAATCCACCAATATGATTACCATGAAGGGATAACTTGAAAAATCCTATGAAAACCTGTACGTATTTCTGGTTGGAAACTCAGTTTCTCTGGAGCAAGTTAGCACAGTCTGGAGCCCATGTATAATAAAGAATTATTTCCTCCTTATCTTGAGTATAGTTAGAGTCTTCTCAATGGTCTAGGTCAATCTTGGGCTAATTCCTGAAATGTCACCAAGTCTGGCTCCACCAAGTAAATGATGCTACTTCATACATTTCAATGTGAACCCAGGATGTCCCCATTGGAAGACTACGTAAAGGTCACTGTACCAACAGCGGAACAGCCCTATACATACTTTTAAGGCCCATTTGCTGCCTGACCCAAAAGATGAAATGTTTTTCAGTTACCTCTTTGTGACCGTTCCTTTTTTTTGTGAGGGAATTATTTGAGAGAGAGAGAGAGAGAGAGAGAGAGAGAGAGAGAGAGAACATATAATGTATTATATGTATAATAAGTATAATCTATACACACCCAGTTCAACTGGACATCAATCTACATCATTGTAAAAACAGCTAACATGTACTTCACATTCACTGTGTCTCGGGCACTGTTACAGTCTATTGTATCTTTTACAAACCTCACACACACCAAGAGGCATGGAACAACATTCATTCCCACTTTCCAGGGGAGGATTTTGAGTGACAGGCAGGTAAGAACAGGAACCCATCCATAGGAAGACAACTGATTACACCAGGACTTGAAACCAAGCAGACTTGTTCCAATCTCTGCCCTAATCCAGAACTCTACTCAGATCCAATGTGACTCTCACTTTTGCAAATTTTCTCTCACCTGGGTCCAGACTCCAGCACCCACTTAAATGGTCTCTGAGGGCACCAGCACACACATGAGAAATCTTAAAAAATACTTTTCTCTCTCTAGCTTTTGCTTTGTTTTGGTTTAGTTTTTTTGAGACAGGATCCTCCCTATCCCCTGTAGCCCCAGCTGGCCTCGAACTTGCTACATAGATCAGGCTGGCCTCATTCTATAGAGATCTGCCTACCTCTGTCTCTGGAGCACTGAGATTAAAGGAGTGCACCACCATGCCTGGTTCCTCTTTTTCTTTACCTACTTTTAAGCATAAATATAGCAGTGAGAAAAGACTAAGAAAACAGGAAGCAGCAGCCCATAGGAATGTACTGGAATCTGAACCATGTAGAAGACACAGAATCAGTTGTGAATATGCCTGATCCAGAAGCCAACTTCTGCAAAGCAGAGTCCTGGTTAGTCTTCTACCAAGGCTTCTTTTTTTTTATTTATTTCTGTATGTGTATGAATGTACTGTCTGCATACAGGTCTGTGCACCCTTGTCGTGCAATGCCGCGGAGGTCAGAAGAGGGCGTCGGATTCCCCTAGAACTGGAGCTCTCCTGGAATTGGAGTTTCAGACGGTTCTCGGCCGCCATGTGGGTGCTGGGGATCGAACCCAGGTCCTCTGCAAGAGCGGTCGGAGCTCTTAACGGCTAGGCCATCTCTCCAGCCCCCAAGGCTTCTTTTGAAATGAGGCCCAATATAGAAAACGAGACAAACCAACGCAAAGACTGACAGAACAAAATCGCGTTCTTTGTCCAGGACTAAGGGGTAGAGTTTGGGGCTGGAATATAAGATGTGACTAGGGGAACAGGAGAAGAAGAGTCCCCAGGGACAGTGAGTGGGAATATGGCGAGGCTAGCTAATTTGGACCTTACGCTGGAGGGGCCAAGAGACCCTCGAAGTTATATAACTTCCCTAAAATAACCCAGCAAGTTAGTGCCGAGCCAGCTCTGTCTCCAAAAATCTCTTTCCTTACTGCCCAGTGGGCATCTCTTCCATGAAGCCAGCTGCTTCCCCTACTTAGTCAAGACTCCAAAGGGAAGTTGAGTTTGTATTTGGAGATTTGAACTTCTCATTGAAATTTGTGCTATAGAATTATTGTGCATTAAAGACCTATTTTTAAACAAATAAAGCAAAACACCTACAGTTTTAGAAATAATTCCTATCTTTTGAAAACCTTGAACCATACCCTAGCATGGTGACCTTCTATTGGTTCCAGATAGTTCTCTCTATAGTGTGCCCCATGGAAGATACCACAGTTCAGGTTAGTAGTGGATGAGATATACAATTCAACCAGTACCTTCTCTTGGAAGAATGTAATCTAAAGAGTTTCAAGGATGTGTGTCCTTCCTGACCCTCATTTACTCTGGGGCTGGAGAGATTAAGAACACTGGCTGCTCTTGCAGAAGACCTAGATTCAGTTCTCAGCACCCACATGGTGGCTAACAACCATCTATAACCCCAGAGTATATGCTCTTCTGGCCTCTGCAGGCATTGGGTGCATGTGGTGCACAAATATACATGCAGGCAAAACACTCTTGCACATAAAATATAAATAAATAAGTAAATAAATAAATAAATAAATAAATAAATAAAATAAGTACCCTGTCTTTCCCCTTATTATAAGGTTGCCCGAATTTGATTATCTTTTTCTTTTAAATCAGCTCCCCACTTTAGCCCAATAAGAAGAGTGTTAAATTGTTGTGTTGCCACAAATCCTTGTTGCTTCCTTTGAGTAAAATATTTTTTCCAAATGCTTTCTTGTGTGACTTGCCTCTCTCCAGGTGAGGCACATATATCATGCCACACTGACTTGGGGCTTAGACGCAGGGCCAGTTTGGGCCCAATGCTATGTAAGATGTGCCAAGGCGGTCAGAGGAGCACAGTCTTTAGGAAGTGGGCTGCAGTTACCACCACTTTTGAGATTATGCTTTCCTGGTGGGAACAAGCTACACTAAATAGGGCCCCCTCCACCTCCAGCATGACCCCCAGGAGAAGAAGGCTGGTGGAACACGCCAATGTCCACCAAACTGTTTCCCAAAGGACAGCCATCCTGTAGAGCTCCACTCAACAATCCCTGACCTGTAGCCCAGGGGTAGATTCACCTTTGTTTGGGGAGTCTGAGACTTTCAAGTAGTTATTTAGTGTTAGCTCCATAAGAACTGACTGATATTGTCTGTGTGCAAAGTGCTTTGATGTTATTTCTTTGAGGACAGGCGACTATTACCTTTCTCTCATTTTACAGGGAAGGAAACCGAATCTTAGAATTTATCAACTTTTTCAAAGCTACTGAAAGAAGTCAAGATCAAACATAGCTCTGCCTAATTCTAGATGATATGCTCTTAAAGATATTTGTCCAGCACAAGCTGTATCAGGCTTCTGTAGTTTGTGCAGATAGAATATTTATTTGCTGTGCATGGGAAAATATGACCTGACTTGAAACATATCTAAACTGGTACTTTATTATGAGATTATAGTAAGTGACTATATTATACACATATGCAGGAATCCTTATAAGGTTATGCTGTTTTATATAGGTGTAACTAAGAAAATATAAAGAGTAAGATATTACATTTCTTGAGCAGATAAAGTAAACATTTCTTTTCTAGAATATGAAATTCTTCCACCTTTCAAAGAACAAAATCTGAGCTATTTTTTCTCAGATAAAAATCTGCTTCTGCCTATTAAAATGTAATGCAATTTACAAGATTAGATTTCTATGCATTTTTTTTCAGAAATTATGCAAAAGCAAGTCACACCTGTAACAGACAGTAGCTATTCAGTGAACTGTGCCATCAGGGGAGGCTTTATGGTAATTAACAGGTGGCTTAAAAAGTAATTGATGATTCAATGGCACTTCTAAGTATTATTTTGGAAAGAGCTTTAGACATTTTAATGAGCAGTTTCAGGGGTAATTGTTATTGTTGTTATTTTTAGAAGCATGGCAGAGTCTAAGTACCAATTTGTTCTGCTATCTGCATATTTGCCCAGTTACTACCAGTGATGAAATTTATCTGTCCTCCCTGGAGTTGCCCACTGGCACTGGGCTGGAGTTTCAGGCAGGAGGAGAAGGGAAAGGGAGCTGGTGCCCAGGTGGAGTTCTTACAGCCAGGTATGCTTTATGTGGCTTCCATGCTCATTCTTCTGGAAGTTTCTTGGAAAGAAATGTGTCAAACAGTTCTATATTCTGCAGATCAAAGGGATACATTTTTAAAATTGTTTTATGTCTATGAATATACTGTCTGCATGTAGGTTGGTGCACCCGTGTCATGCGATGCCAAAGAGGTCAGAAGAAGGTGTCAGATTCCCCTGGAACTGGAGTTAAAGACGGTTCTCAGCCGCCATGTGGGTGCTGGGGATCAAACCTGGGCCCTCTGCAAGAGCAGTCGGCACTCTTAACCACTAGGCCATCTCTCCAGCCCCAGGGATGCATTTTGAAACCATGTTCAGAGCCCTTCACTCTGCAAAAACTTCCCCCATAAAGACTGATATTTCTTAAGTCTGCTTTAGGCTCTCAGATAAAATAATTCTTCCTCCACCTAAGTAGAAGGGGATCCCAGGATAATCATATATATATATATATAATTATATATATATATATATATAATAGATATATATACATATTCTCCTATTGGTTGGGCTGATAACTTTGACTTCACTTCCAACCTCTTTAGTCCATGAGAGATAAATTCCTCACTGCTTGTAAGGAAAGGGCTGGAATTTGGTGACAAAATACAAGTAGCTACTGAGGGTCATAGGCTCAGAGTTTGAAGATCCTGATTCTGAGCTCAGATTGAGAGTGTCATAATTGGGGAGTCATGAATCACTCAGTTATTTGTTCAGTCAGTCAGTCTGTCTTTCTGTCTCTCTTCAGTCATCGACTATGTATCTATCTTTGAAGACGGATCTGAGAAAGCATTCCCCAGTGTCTGTCTGCACATTTCTAACTACCTGTGGTCTTTGATCAAACTTAGGCAAACTCTGGAAATAAGAGGTGACATGACTGGCTGCCAGAAACAGAAGGAGCGAGCTATTTGATTAAGAAGAGTCTGGTAGACGACCTCAAGGACACAGTTACCAGGAGGCTGAGAACTTGCTCATATGAACTTACACCCAGTGGTGACAGCATGCACAAGACCCGTGCAAGCTCACACCAGAGAAAAAGTCAACATAGAACTGGGAACATGGGCAGGAAGCCCCAACGTTAGCTGAGGAAGTACTGGCAACCTATCACTGCTGGGTGAGGGAGAGTTGGTTTTCCTTAACAGAGTGTTGCTAGGTAAGTTGAGCAGCCTCCAGTTGATGAACAGCTACGGAGGGACATCTGGGGACACAGACTCGACTCATTGGGCCTTAAAATGTATGACAGAATGCATAAAATCCAGTGAGGGACTATGGTGGGTTGTAGATAGGGGAGGGGTCTAAATGTGATTCAGTTATAGTGTATGAAATTCACAAAAATTAAATAAAATTTTAATTAAATAAATTTTAATTAAAAGAAGAACTGGAAGAATCTAGTGGCAGTTAC
Source organism: Rhizomys pruinosus (assembly GCA_009823505.1). Classification (NCBI taxonomy): domain Eukaryota; kingdom Metazoa; phylum Chordata; class Mammalia; order Rodentia; family Spalacidae; genus Rhizomys; species Rhizomys pruinosus. The sequence goes on from VZQC01010758.1 coordinate 130,336, forward strand.
AAATGCACAGTGGCAGGTGACAGATTTTAGTAAAGCATGCATGAATTTGAATACACTGAGGGTGGGAGGTGGAGCCTTAGCACCAACACAAAGCCTCATTCTTTCCACCATCTTTACTGGGGTCACTTAATAATTGGGCCAATTTTTCTCAATGGGGCTTTTTTTCAGGATCATAAGAAAGTTTTCAGTTCAAATAACAAAGTAAGCAGTCATAGCTTCTCAGATGTAAGGCTGTCTATAAAAGATATGAGAGTTCTTCCTTTTGTTGAGGTGGTCCCCATTGCTGTAAGCTGTTTCATGAGACCTACCACATTTAATCAGTATTTTGACTTGAACTTCATTAAAAGAATAAGATTTTGAAAAGTTTCCTTTAATTATCTTAACACAATATTAATATTATTATTACTATATTATATTAAAGGAATATTACGCAAGTATATTTAAAGGAAACTTTTTTTTTCAGATTCAGCTATCAGCTTATTTCCTCAGAACAAGGGAAAAAATATCTTCCTGTTTAAAGGCTGCCCTTTATCTTAAAACAAATAAAAACAATCAGGTATCTGCTCTTTTAGTCTGGTGTCCATTAAATTCTTTTTCTAATGTTTTTCAGGAGACTTTATTTAAATCTATGTTTATATCTAACTCTGCCATGGTCTCACATATCACTGGTTTTTTTATTACCAATCTAGGCTTCAGGAAAAGTGACCACTCATGAAATCCACAGCACAGCAGCTTAAATGAAGCTGACACGGAAAGTATGCAAGAAGCCCAGTTAGTGGACAGACAGGCCCATGCCTGTTCTGTTAATGGGTGACATTTTAAACAATAGACCTGTCAGACCTGACTGTGAATAAAGGATCTTAATCATGGCAGGAATTAGTGCACATGACAGGTGATTATGTGTTGGAGAGATGCCAGTGTAGGACCAGCTGCCGCATCTCACGTTATTTGTAGTCTCAGTAACTGAAGCTTTGGGGAAAAAAAAAATTGAGATTGGAGAACCCTGAGTTTGAGGAAGAAGTAAACAAAAACTGTATATAACATATTTATTTCTACAATAGAAGTCTCTATAAATGGGGAAAGTTCGACCCACATTATAAATTTAAGGCCCTTCCCCTTCCTTCTCCCTAATTCAGCAACACAGCAATACAGTCACCTTCCCCACCCCTTTTCTTTAAGTCCAATTATAGTGTCTCTGCAAATAAAATATGCCTTCAGGCATCTACTTACTAATTTGGGATGAGAATTCCTTCTAAAATTATCCAGGCTACTATATCTGAAGCCACTGGGGAAGTGGTGGCTTCACTAGGCAAAGGCATCGGCACATGTTGCTGGCTCTGCTCCTAAGCTGTGATAAATATTGGGCTATTTTCTCTTGGAGTTTATAAAAAGGTAGTTTTTTTGGGGGGGGGGATCTTCACACTTGTTTTCTGTTTATCTTTTTTTTTCACAATGTTTATTGATAGACACAAGTATATAAAATCAGGAATCAGGGCATGAACATAATTTGATAGATTAAGTAGATTTAATTTCAATACTAAAATAAGGGAACAATTCAAATTCTCACCATTTGTTTCACACCCACAAAAACCACTTCCAGGGCATTAACAATCTCTCAAATCTGATCAGTTTTGTGCAAGTAAACCATATTTGTTTTTAAAAAGACTTGTGCACTTGCCCAGGCTCAAGGATATTGGAATCTAGCACATAAAACCCATTACTAGAGGTAGAAATACAGGTAATATACTATTACAGCAACAACCATCAATTACAGTTAAAGATTTTCTGTAACAACCAAATTGGTAATCTAATATTGCAACAACTCAAGTATTACTGAGCAAAGTGCATTTCTACAATATTCAGTGTTTCTATTCAGTTTTCCAACTTTAAACAGCCTATGATAACTGGCAGCAAAGAAGGTCCTTGAAATAGACTGCCTCTGCTTGAGAACCTATAATGTAATTATTGCATTCTGCTTAAAAAGGTAGTTTTTAAAAATTTGTGACCATTTGTGGAAAGTGACTTAGAACAAATGATTTGGAGTTTTATAGCCAAGAATTAAACTTCTACTTTGGGGTTCTGGCTAACTTTCCTTAGGAAAAATATAGACTGTAAATTGAGCCTTGTCCTGGTCCTACTGACATTTTGGTGGAAAATTTACCCTAAGTTCTACTCTCTGTACACTCATCTGGATAACAGTACAAAACAACATAGCTTTTCCACATGTGCTCTTTACTATATGCTCACTTAAAGCCCCCTAACATGTCGTAAGTAGTGTTAGGAGCTACCTCGACTCCTCAGCTGTTTCTATTTTGTCTTAGATGATTTACCATTTTCTCCTTTTGAAAAAAACAAATCTTTACTTTTTAATGTGTATGAGCACATGTATTGCTTGCATGTATATAAGTGCATGGGGGTGCTGGGAATTGGACCTAGGTCCTCTGCAAAACCAGAAAATGCTCTTAAATTGAACCATCACTCCAACCCTGATTTATCATTGGTTGGAGCTAGAAGATATCATGCTGAGTGAAGTAACAGTCCCAGAAAAACAAACGACGAATGGTATCCCTCATCTGTGGATGCTAGTGCCAATTACCTAATTGTATGGCAAACTGAGCAATGTCAATGTGATCTGAAAACAACTGTGCTCTTATATTGTAGAATCCCTTTAAAAAAGTAAACAAATAAAGGAAAAAAGGGAAAAAAAATTTTCTAGCCGGGTATGGTAACACATGCCTTTTATCCTAGCACTTGGGAAGCAAAGGCAGGCGGATCTTTGTGAGTTCAAGGCCAGCCTGGTCTACAGAGTGAGTTCCAGGACAGCTTGGGCTACAGGGGGACCCTGTCTCAAAAAAAACCCCCCAAATTTTTTCTATACATATTTTTTGAACCTTTTCTGAGGAATGAACCCTTACATTCTTTAATACCCCAGAGTATATTTTCCAAGAATGAATAATACATTATCATACATAACCACAGAACAATTTTCAATATTGGGAAGTTTAACACTGATATAGTACTAGCATCATCATCAACATGTCAATTATTCCAGCATAGCTCTTTTATGCTAATTTTTTCTCATACAGATTATAATGCAGTATTATAGATTACACATTGGTTTCATGCTCATTTAGTCTCCTTTAATCCCAAACACTTCCTTGGATTTTTAAAAATTATGGACACAGCCATTTTGAAGGAGAATGACATTTTATTTCACAGACTGAACTTCACCTAGCATTTAGCTGTTCTCTCCTGATTTGATCAGTAGCTATGTGTGTTGGCAGGTGGAAAACCATTATTTATTTTGCTACTACAAGTTCCCATATTGGGCACATAGAAGCCTCTTTGCCCTGGCCATGTGCTTTGATACATTGCTCTCAATGTTCATTTCTTCAGTGTGTCAGGTGAGCTAACAGAGAAACACCCATCAGGAGATGGCTTCCCACGGCAACTGGGAAAAGCTTTATGGCCCAGTTAGCTTATGTGGCTGTGGTGCTTTCTGAGCAAATCTGGACTGCTTGGCTCCTTGAGACGCAAGGGGAGTCAGCTTGTCTCTTTTACTTGAAGTCAACTGATTACAAATGTTAAGCACATCTTCATAGTGCCTGCTCTTTTAATACATTCATCAGATACTGTATTCTGGCCATCATCATTTCTGGCAAGAAATCAGCATCATTAACATTGTTTCTCCACATACATAAAATAGCATTTTCCCCTGAATGCTCCTAGATTTTCTACTCCCTCTTCAGTGCTCAGCAGTTGAACCATCATGCATTATACTATTCTCCAGTCTCTGTCTCTATCTGTCTCTCGGTCTCTATCTCTGTCTCTATCTGTCTCTCTGTCCCTTTCCCTCCATTTACAGAGCATCTTAGGATTTAATATTTTGTTGTCTCATTAAATTTGAAAACCTGTCAGTCCTTATTTCTTCAAATTTTGTTTTGCCTCACTTTCTCCTCTCCTGGGATTCAAGTAGCACATATTACAATCAATTTAGCATTGTTCCACAAAATTCTGGTCACGTTTTAAAATAGTTTCCCCTTCTTTTTCCATTTATCTTCGAGTAAATTGGCATTTCCCTCCACCATTTGTAGTGAGCTAATAAGCTTATCCGGTAAGTATTTCGGAGTGTATACATTTTATTTTCTATCTTCAAGACTGTTTACATGGTTCTTTTTCTTTTTTTCAAAGCCAATTTTTATTGAAACATGGTTCTTTTTCTATAGTTTCTAGCAGTCTAGAGATTTCTCTATCCATTATCCATGTTCTCCATTAAGTCATTATATATTTATTACACGTTCTCAAAGTTTTTGCCATCTAGTTCAAGTATTGATGCTATTTTGGAGTCTGTTACAACTAATTATTAATTACCTTTACTGGTTCTTTTTCCAATTTCTTTTCATATCAATATTTTTTATTGTGTATGAGCTATGTTTAATGATTAATTCATTTCTAAATATGACTGTGGATTCTTGTCCATCTATTGTAAGTAGAGATTTTTGTCTTGTCTGACAGTTAACTTCATTGGAATTAAACCTCCAGAGACAACAGTGAGGTTGTTCGTTTCTTCCAGCTTTCCAGCTGTGCTCCTCCTGAGGAATTTTGGTGTATTTCCAGTGTATATCCAGCCAAGAGTGGGCGGAAGTTACACAAAGGTTTTCGAGTTCCCTTTCTGTGACTCCCTGGTTTCTGGGATCTCCCATACACTTCCCATGTTCTCGCATCTCCCAATTCTTTGAATAGCATATAGGCTGTTATGGGGACAAGAAATCATTTCTCCAGCCCTAACCTATACCTGTCACACTAAGAATAAAAGTAAAGTCCTTCTCGTCCTTTCTCAACAGTACCTGGAATCTTATCCCTCTCTTATTGTAGTCGCAAAACCGGCCAGATGCAGGTGACACCAGGATGCCTAACAAAATAAACCAGCCACTGACCTGTAGCCTACATGGGAAAAGCACACACGGAAGAGACATCTTAAAAATGCAATTCTCAGGGCTGGAGAGATGGCTCAGTGCTTAAGAGCGCTGACTGCTCTTGCAGAGGACCCAGGTTCGATTCCCAGTACCCACATGGAGGCTAAGAACAGTCTTTAACTCCAGTTCCAGGGGAATTCGACGCCCTCTTCTGACCTCCTCGGCATTGCACGACTTGGGTGCACCAACCTACGTGCAGACAGTACACTCATACACATTAAAAAAATGCTATTCTCACAACTGGTGAAAAATGACCAGACAGTAGCCCACTGCAGTATCCTGAAAAGGGCCTGTTCCTGCCTCAGACTGATGCTCTGTTAGTTCTGTCTCCCACACAACTTCCCCTCTCCCATTCCCTCCATCCTCGCCTTCCTGAGAAAATGTCTCCACTCAACGATTTGCCTGAGCATTCACACGCTACATCTCAGCCTTGTTCCTACTTCTGCCAGGACCAAAGCTCCCTTGTACTTAACATCGGTCTGGTTCTTTAGGCTCCTAACAGCCCAGTTTTGCTTCCGTTCTGCCTCAGACCACAAAGACTGGGGTGTGCCTTTAAACTGTTGCATAAGCCTATGCGTCTATCAAGCACAATCCTATTCTTTCAAGAATGGGCTGTGCTACAGGTTTTGGATAATTTGCATTACTCAACATGGCCTATAGATAATAATTTATTTAAAAAAATAATTCAGGCTAGGTGCGGTGGCGCACACCTTTAATCCTAACACTTGGGAGGCAGAGGCCTGCGGATCTCTGTGAGTTCAAGGCCAGCCTGGTCTACAGAGTGAGTTCCAGGATAGCTGGGGCTACAGGGAGACCTTGTCTCAAAAAGACAAAAAAAAAAAAAAAAAGAAAAAAAAGAAATAATTCATCCAGTGTTCATCATTATTTAATACAGGAAGTAGTATGAAACACCTTTTAGTTACCAGAAGAGTAGCCATCATTTCTTTGTGTGTGCAGGACTGGGGCCTAGGACGTGGCGTGTGCTGGGCAAGCACGCGGTACATCTGAGCTGTAGCTCCAACTCTTTTCCTACTTTTTATTTTGAGAAAGGGTCTCACTAAGTTACCCAGGGTCATCTCGAACTCATCTTGTAGACCAGGAAGATGTTGGACTTGGGACATGTATCCTTTAATATATATTTTTCAAAGTAGCTAGGATATAGGCCTGTGCCTCTAGGCCCTGCTTGATGATATAATTTTAAAAGATATTACTTTGGGATGTTAAGTGATGTAACCAATACTGTAGACCATATAAATCAAGTATTAGAATATTTTAATGACTATGTCTCACATAGCCAATTCGTTGTGCCACTTACAGGTAGACTCTGTCCTCTGGTTCTCTGTAGTCCCTTTCCTTAGATGGGCACTCAGGGAAGGTTGGATGATAGGAGAATGCCTTTGTTCTTCCATAAATCCACCTTCAGATCTCCAGTTTTCAGGTCAGCAAACAATAGTCCACAAGGCTTTGTATAGCAGTTTCCATGGGAACACAGCCAAGCCCATTTGTTAATGTCCTATGGAGAGCTGCTTCCACACGACAGTGGCTGAGTCTTGTGGGTGTGTGGAGCTTGTGTGCTTGACAAAGTCAAATGTACGCAGCAGATGCCCCTTTAGATACAGTTTGCCAATTTTGGCTCTTAATCAAGGTGACATCACTAGTACATAAAAGGAGTGGCTCAAAGTGCATCCTATGCTGCACAGCAGTGATTTGGAAAAATCCATTTTGTACATAGATGTACTACACAGTGGGACCACAGGTATATGCAGACCAATGGTTCCTTAGAGACAGACATTCAGGGCCTAATCTTTTTTTTTTTTTTTTTTTTTTTTTTGTTTGAGACAGGGTCTCCCTGTAGCCCCAGCTGGCCTGGATCTCACTCTGTAGATCAGGCTAGCCTTGAACTTATAGAGATCTGCCTGCCTCCTGAGTGCTAGGATTAAAGGCGTGGACTACCATGTCCAGCTTAAAGACGGTTGCTAGCCGCCATGTGGGAGCTGGGAATTGAATCTTGGTCCTCTGCAAGAGCAGTCGGCTCTCTTAACTGCTGAGCCATCTCTCCAGCCCCAGCCCCACCTAATCTTTATATTCTGGTCAGGTCACATGGCCAAAAGGACTTTGCAGGTGTAACTAACAGTCTAGGCCTTGGGGTGGAAGTTACTCCAGATTATTAAAATGAGTCTGAATAGCCTACAGAATGGAAGAAAAGCTTTACCAGCTTTACATCTGACAGAGAATTAATATCTAAAAATGTGAGGATGTGGTGAAATCGAGCTTCACTCACTGTTAGTAGAAATATAAACTGGAGGTCAGTGTGGATATGTCTCAAAAAATAAAATGAGAACTACCATATGATTCAGCCACACCCCCTTGTGGGCATGTCCCCAAAGACTTGATACCCTAGGACAGAGACACAGGCACACCTATGTTCATTGATGTTTTAGTCATATCAGCCAAGAAACGGAATCAGCCTAGATGTCCATCAACTAATGAAGGGATAATGGAAATGGGGTGCACTTATACAACTGTATCCAGTATGAAAGAAAAAATAAATTATGAAATTTTCTAGAAAATGGATGTAACTAGAAAATAAAGTGACATAACCCAAGCCTAGAAAGACAAACACCATATGTTGTTCTTCATCATATGCTCATATTAGCTTTGGAGTGTTAGATTCTGTGTTTAGGTTGGAGTAAATGTCTGTAGAGGCCAGGAAGCAAGATTGGATCGGAGTTTGGGAGTCTGGGGGTATGAGGGGTTCTTTGGGGAAATGGTAAAGTACAAGTTATATGAAAGTAGAGGGATGATGCCACAAGCTTATGTCCTCTAGTGGTTAGGAGATGTTATAAGCCACAGTAAGAACTTATCACCCTTTATAGAGAAACCACAGTTTGTGGATTAGCATACCATCCAAACATCTTGTGTTCATGCTCACAGCTTACCTTGCCATAATAGTGCTGTTTAAATGCCTGTTTAAATGCCTGTACATCTAATTGCTTGTGCTTTGTTAGTAGGATTAAAAAGGTATCACTGGATAAGCTGTCAACCCATGAAGGGGATCAACCTGAGCAGACTAGAGTCCAAAATGACATCTTCAGAGAAAATAGACTGCTTTGCTTCTCACCCACTTGTGCCCCTTTCCCAAAGCCTAGGGAACAACTTGCAGAAGAGGAGGTGTGGTAGAATATAAGGGCTGCGGAGAGATTGGGGTGAATCATGAGACTACAGCAATATAGATTAGACTCTTATTGATCAATATGCTTGTACATACAAGCTTCTCCAATTGGACTATGGGAACCTTGGGTTGTTCAAAATTTGGACATAGATACTTGCTAATTGGTTTTACATGAATGTTACTTACATTCATTGCTTATTCTTGACAACCAGGTTACTTCATGGTTGGGATTTTTGGATATTAATTGGCCTTAGTGTGAAAATAAAGTTTTGGGTCTGACCTGCCCCCCACTCCTAGCACTCAAAACAGGCTTGAGCAGCTGGCTATTCAAAACTCAGGTTCCTTTGGGTTGTTAGCCTCAGCCATGGGCTCCCCTGCCTCTCAGAAAAAATTAAAAAAATAAAATTAAAAGGGTGAGATGTGGGAAAACTTAGTTAAGATGGGTAGCATTCCTAAGCCAATGGTACCTCCTTGGCCACACCCATGGGGTGGAATGTAGTGATGAAAAGATTTAGCATTCGGCCCTGAGAATTGAGTCATGATGGATATTTAAGCAGACATCTTGGAATAAAAGCTCTCTCTGCATTTGGACCTCAAAAAAAAAAAAAAAAGAAAGAAAGAAAGTAGAGGGAGAGTACTAGGGGAAAAACTTTTTAATGGGGATGGGGGAAGGGTCAACTAAGACTCAGGATCTATGAAGAGGCACCATAGAAATGCTCTAATGCCATTGCTCTTGGTTCCTGAAGGCACCATACACTTTTGATACCAGACACACTGAAATCAATTCAGAACTGACTTAGAAACTTCCTTCCTCATAGCTGGCTTTCATAGTTCCAAAAGGTGCTCTGAGGGCTTCTGGGAGAAAAGTTCACCAGGGCTCTCATCTAGGTGCAGACCCTGTGTGCTACAATGCTGGCCTTCCAGTCAAGAAATGCTCAATGATACAGTAGTGCCACACCTGTTTTGGGAGTAACCAACTCATTCTGATTAGATCTGAGGCCCACTCTATGGGAGGAAATGCATGCTTTGTACTGTAAACCTGGGAGAAGCTGGGGAGATTGCAGGCTCTAGGGGAAAACTCATGATTGATGTTTTGATCAATGGGATATAGGAAGCAGGCAGGAGAAGGAGCTGCAGAAATGAGAGGGGCATAAAAGAGGGAAGAGGCAGTGAAGAAGAGCAAAATACATTGATACAGGTGTGAACTGACTTGATATGCAGGTGTGAACTGACATGATACAGACATGTGAACTGATGTGATATACAGGTGTGAACTGATGTGATATACAGGTGTGAATACAGGTGTGAACTGACATGATATATGGGTGTGAACTGACGTGATATACAGATGTGAACTGATGTGATATAAGGTGTGAATACAGGTGTGAACTGATGTGATTTACAGGTGTGAACTGACATGATATTCAGGTGTGAACTGACATGATATACAGGTGTGAACTGACATGAAATACAGGTGTGAACTGACATGATATACAAGTGTGAACTGACGAAATACAGGTGTGAACTGACTTGATATACAGGTGTGAACTGACATGATATACAGGTGTGAACTGACATGATATTTGTCATTTTTCAGCAGTTTCCTCTAGATTGAAACACCCCATCCTGAGTGAGGTTCCTTGAGACTTAAGAATTAAGTCTTTTACAAATCTCAGAAAATAACTTACAAGTCTGAGGATATTCCTGAAACTTAGAAGATCCACAAGGCTGGTCTCCAAGATCATGTAAGCAGTGCAGACCACTGAGGAGAGGAGATGGTTCATCTGTCTCACTGGCATCAGGGCATTCACAGGGCCCCTGGGAGGCAGGTTTTGTGAATCTTCACCCAGTCTGGACTGGTGGGATTTTTGGAGGGTGGGCTTTTTGGTGATGCAGTAGCCTTGATTCATTCCTGCTACTGTAAGTAACCCCTCACCCACACCATGGTAAGAAACCCCAAGAAACTTACTACTTTTCCAAGCTAGGCTTGGGTGGAATCATTGCTTTGCTCAGAGGGCAGTGGCCAATCTGTGGTAAACGTTTATGTGTTCACAGAGCAGTGTCCAGGCAATTTAGAACACTCATTAAAATCCAAAGCCCTTCCCATCTATTTTGAGAAAAGATGATGGTCAGAGAAGTGGGCATGTTGTTAGTATACAAAGATCAAAGTTGATAAAAGCCAAGGGCTGCTGGCAGCTCCTAGATATTGCAAAAGGCAAAGAAAGATTCTCCAAATATCTACAAAGAGTGCATCCTTACTCACCCAGGATTTTGTAACAGAGATGCTTGATGAATAGATAAATGGCACGATCAACTTCTGTTGCAATAATAAGTTGCAATGTCTGCAGTGATTTCTTATAGTAGCAAAAGAGAACTAATCCATGTACATGGTATAAAGCATGCAAGGATGGAAGCATTTCATAATCATTTAAAAATCAGCATGGGGGGTGGGACATGGCTCAATGGTTAACAGCACTGGCCGATCTTCCAGAGAACCTGAGTTCAGTTCCCAGTACCTACACTGGGCAGCTCACACAACCACTTGTAACTCCAGCTCTAAGAGATCTGATGCCCTCTTCTGACTTCCACAGGTATCCACACACATGGCATTCACTCACACCGGCACACACAAATGCACATAAATAAAAATAAGTCTTTAAAAAGTTACACTATGATTAGCTAGCCACAGGACAGAACGGGACATATCTTGCTGAATCAGCCTTATTTTTGTAGCAATGCAATCAGAACAGGTACTTCTGAGTCTGTTTCTGCCATCTGTGATGCCCGAAATCACTGGGGAAAATTCATGTGAGAAAGGAAGACAGTTCTAAGGGCTTACATTGGGTTACGGTTGCCAGGGGAACCATTTTACTTGGTAATCAATGTGTTTAGTATGTCTCCATTGCTTGAGCTTAAGTCCTAAAGATACTAATGCAGAGCGGGTCCACTGAAAACACTGGGGAAGGAAAGGGAGCACCTTGAATAGTAACCTCAATGAAAGAAAAGCTGGATAACTCCGTCCTTGGAACTGAAGAAAATACAGAAGTGAATGACTTTGATTTTGTACAAATTCAATAGAATAATATTTATAAAGTGAATATGAGATTTCATCAGCAAATTGGCTGAGCAAAGTAAAGTCCTGGGGTTCTTTGTACCTAGCAGCAAGCCACAGTTTTCCTTGTAAATTACAGCGCCACCTTTCTCTTCCTCCTTTCTTTCCTTCTCTCTCCTCTCTGCTGCCGCCCCCCACCAGCGTGTTTTTTCTTAGAATTCTCTTTCAAATCATATTATACCAAAATATGAAATAAAACCTCTAATTCTGAAGGAACCAGGTGAATGCGGGCCATTCAGTTCTAGTCATTGTCACACAGAATCACCGACTTTTTTGCACAGCTGAGGACATAGAGCCCCAGAGAGAATGAGTAACTGACCACTGGTTGGAACTAGAGGAAGTGACAGAAATTCTTGGAGAGGCAATGGGACAAGAGGGGACTGTTTCGTGTGGTGTGGGTTGGTGTGGTGTGGGTTGAGGCCCTTAGAGTACTTCTTAAGAACTCAAGAGTTGGCTTTTTTATAACAGCTGGACTATCTCAGCTTTGTGGAGAACACTGCATCTGTGCAGTGACTTGCACAGACTCTCTGTGCTGACACTTTTCTTTTTTTTTTATTAATTTTATTTATTTCTGTATGTGTATGAATGTACTGTCTGCATGTAGGTCTGTGCACCCGTGTCGTGCAATGCCACAGAGGTCAGAAAAGGGTGTCGGATTCCCCTGGAACCGGAGCTTCAGACGGCTCTCGGCCGCCATGTGGGTGCTGGGGATCGAACCCGGGTCCTCTGCAAGAGCGGTCGGCGCTCTTAACTACTAGGCCATCTCTCCAGCCCCTGTGCTGACATTTTTCAATCACCTCAGGATAGTTTTTAGCCTCCAAAACTAGCCCAGTGGCCATAGAAACCCATTCCAATTCTTAGAATCCAAGGATTATAATGTTTGCCCACTAATGTAAATGCTTTTACTTATTTCTTTTTCTTTAATTTTAAAAATTAATTTTATTTATTTATGTATGTGTATGAATGTACTGTCTGCATGCAAGTTTGTGCACCCGTGTCGTGCAATGCAGCGGAGGTCAGAAAAGGGTGTCGGATTCCCCTGGAACTGGAGTTACAGACAGTTCTCCGCCACCATATGGGTGCTGGGGATCGAACCCAGGTCCTCTGTAAGAGCGGTCGGCAGTCTTAACTGCTAGGCCATCTCTCCAGGCCCCTACTTATTTCTTTTAAATTATTTTGAAACATGTTACTGTGAGAATGACTATATTTTAAATCATTCTGGATAGCAAAATAGGCAGAAAAAAGGTAATAAAACAGACACAACATGGTGAAATAATAGAGCAAGTAATAAGCACGGCTTTAATTAAGTACATCCATGCTTGCATTTGTGGATCAAGGTGTGTAACATTATGCTTGTCCAACTTAATAAGAATTTGATGCTCTTATTACTTTTCTGTTTTAGCTCAATGAGACTTGAACTGTTTTGTTATGAAACCTGAAGTTCGGGATTTAGTGTTCTAATTTCCGTCCCAAAATATAACAGCTAGTAAATGTTCGGGACTAAATTTAGATTTGTATCAAGGTCTAAAATGATTTTAAAAAATCCCAGATATCAGATAGAACTTAAATGGAGGTATATGAGCAATAGGAGTTTTGGCCCAAAATAAAGATTGTTTGAAAGATACCATAAGAGGGCTGGGGATGTCGGTAGAATGGTTGCCTAGCATGCCCGAGGCTCTGCTTTGATCCCCAGAGCTGCCCCATAGCCCCATCTGTAACCCTTGAGAGGTGAAATCAGGGGGACCAGAAGTTCAAAGTCATTTTCAGTTATGTAAGGGCCGGCTTGGGTTACATCCAATGGCAAATAAGCCCATCTTCGAGTGGACAAATGAGCTGAACAGACATTTAAGAACTATAAACAGAAACTTTTAAAATTGTATGATTCCCAATGGATTTTTCCAAACATTTTTAGCTTCATTTACATCTCCTTCCTTCTTCTCCCTCCCTATTACCTTCCCTCCTCCTACCTGGTTAGAGTCCCACCCCCGTCGTCTTTTCCATTTCTCCCTTGCCAGCATGTGTGTTCCACTAATCCCCCTTTCTAGAGCTCCCTCTCCCCATAATTATACTTGAGTATATATCCTGAGGACATTAAATCAGTCTGGAAGACACCTCATCACAGGCAAGGCATGGAGTCAGCTGAAGTGCCTGTGAACTAGTGAATGGATGTTAAGATATAAATGTATATAGATGCATGTGTGCATATCACACACACACATGCACACACCCTGTCCAGTGTTATTAATCCATAAAGATGAATAAAATCCTGCCATTTGCAGAAAAATGAAAAGAACTAAGGGATATCATGTTAAGAGATATAAGCTAGACACAGAAAACAGGTATCGTATGTTCTCTGTTACGTGCAGAAACTGAAAAAAAAGACAACTTAAAAGTAGATGAGGGATAAGTAGAGATGGGGGAAAGCGAGGGGGAAAAGGAAAGTGAGAGGAAAGCATAGAGGGGAGAGACATGGCTAGATGTGGTCATACAACTGATGCACTAATAATTTTTAAAGGATGGGTCCATCATGTTGGGGAAGGCATGGCAGCAAGAGCTTAAAGCCAGCCTTGAAGTCAGAGAGCAGAGAGGTCACATTTCATCTACATACAGGAAGGAAGGGAAGGGAGAGAGAGAGAGAGAGAGAGAGAGAGAGAGAGAGAGAGAGAGAGAGAGAGAGAGATTGAGAAACAGCAAGTAGGACCAGGTTATAAGTTATCAAAACCCACCCCCAGTGACTTACCTCTTCCAACAAGGCTCCACCTCTTGAAGGTTCAATAACCTTCCCAAACAGGATCATGTTCAGGGTTCCAAGTATCCAGACACAGGAGTCTATAGGTGACATTGTTCATTCAAACCACTACAAATCACTACCTTGAACTTCTGATCCTCTTGCTTCTATGTCCTGATTACTGAGGTTGTACGTGTGCACCACAGGCAGTGCTGGGGCGTGAACCCAGGGCTTCATGTAGGCTAGGCAAGTCCTCTTAGCTACAACTGAGCTCCATCATACACCTCTCAAAATAGGAAACTTTTAGAATACTGACATGGTATTGCAGGTAAGAAACTGTAAACCTAGCAAAACACAAGTGCACTAAAAATATTGTATGAAAAAATATTGTATGAAATGCTTTCAGGCTATATCACAAGGTGTATTTTAAGCATAAGTGAATCTCCTGATTAAACACAGGTCTCATTACTAATATATTTGTTTTGCATATGCAAATATCATATAATTCAATAACCCCATAAAGTTCAAAATACTTCTCTGGTCCTAAGCATTTGGGATAAGGGATACTCAACCTTTACTATTTTAGAGAAACTGCTTCATTATGCATAAAATAAAGTGAAAGAAAATTGCTCATAGGAAAATCTGCATTTGTTTCTGGCCAAGAATGAAGTGCCAAGGTTGGATAAAGTGACTTTATATGTATAACAATGGGAAAGTTTACCCTGAAGGATTGCCATAAGCCATTTTTTAGAAAGCACATATCTATGATGAAAAGCACTTTTCCCTTAAATACCATTAAGTATAATTCAGTTCCCATTAACTTTATAAAGCTGCCAAAATATATTGAAAAGTGAAAATTCAGTCAACTTATATTTTCACTGTATGTTAACCTTGCATCAGAGTTAGGAAGAATTTATTATGCAGGGTTTAAATGAGTTAAAGGGTGATTAAAAAAACACGTGGAGGGGCTGGAGAGATGGCTTAGCGGTTAAGAGCCCTGACCGCTCTTACAGAAGACCCAGGTTCGATCCCCAGCACCCACATGGCAGCCGAGAACCGTCTGAAACTCCAATTCCAGGAGAACTGCAGTTCCAGGGGAATCCGAGACCCTCTTCTGACCTCCGCGGCGTTGCACGACACAGATGCACAAACCTGCATGCAGACAGTACATTCATACACATACAGAAATAAATAAAAATTAAAAAAAAATTTAAAAGACACGTGGAAAAGAAAAAGAATAAACAGATAATACTATGTTGTGATTAATCAGGAGAAAATTTCCAAAGATGACTGACTCTCCATAGCGAGAGAATATATTAGGTAAATGTGGTAATTACGATTGTGAGCAAGTGGCTTGTGACCTAATTGGGGACTTTCCCTGTGGTTAGGCTCCCAGTTGTTGCGATGTGCACCATGCCAGTGTTCCCTGAGCACAGTGGAGCAGCCCTACCCTGCCTGCAGTTGGAGAAGGGCCATCCCCCAGTAGGTTGGCTCATCAGTCTTTAGTTTGACTCTCACAATTAAATTTGTCGTGGCCCTGTACTTCCTAATCACTGGCTTGCAGGCAGTACTGGCTTAAGATAAAGTTTCTAGAAGTCTTTGACAAATAAATGAGTTTTCAGTCAGCCAACTTCACTCTATTTGGAAGACTGACCTCTAAATTGTTATTATATTGTTCCTTCATTTTTGATTATAGGAAATAATTTTTGTTGTTTTCCAAAATAATTCCTTTTCTGGCTCTCTATATTTTAGTTCTTAGAAAATGTGTTGGTCTGAAAATCTTGAGTACTGTTTTATGAGTCCTTAATCCCAAGCTTTCTTCCAGTCACAGCAAATGCAAAAACACATGGAAAACCCTACATACTGCACACAGGCAATACTTTTCCTATTGATATTTCTGAGGCTTAGTCATTATCCACTGGACTACTCTGATACTTAAGGTTACTCTACATTGAGAACTTACTCTTTGTTGAGCACTGAGTTAGTTCTTGGCATGAGTTATCTCATTAACCCTATTCACACTCTCTGAAAGGAATACCACAGTATTTTCTTTTTTTTTATTTTATTTTTTTTAATTTTTTTTTATTAATTTTATTTATTTCTGTATGTGTATGAATGTACTGTCTGCATGCAAGTCTGTGCACCCGTGTCGTGCAATACGGAGGTCAGAAGAGGGTGTCGGATTCCCCTGGAACTGGAGTTCTCCTGGAATTGGAATTTCAGATGGTTCTCGGCCGCCATGTGGGTGCTGGGATTCGAACCCGGGTCCTCTGCAAGAGCATCGGCGCTCCTAACTGCTAGGCCATCTCTCCAGCCCCAATACTACAGTATTTTCAAAAGGTGAGAGACAAATGGACATTAACAGAGACATGCAGAGGTAAACAGAGTCACACAGAGGTTAACAGAGTCACATGGAGATTAGCTGAGTCACATGGAGGTTAATATTTCCTAGAGTGAGCAGCTGTATGTGGAGGTACACAATTTAAATGCAGATAAAATTCAGAAAATTTCATCTTATCTGCCATGTGTTGTGCCACTTGACCTTTTTATTTCAAAAGTATTCAGAAGGTATAATCATTAAATGACAGTTTAAAATGAAACCTCTGTGGGCGTGTAACCAATGGGACATGTTTTCTAGTTCTGATGAGTCTGCATAATAAGCATAATCGTCTCCCATCTGCCAGGTGCTGTGGATGATCATTAGGAATGGATCATCTTATTTATTTCTCCCAACATTTCTATGGGACAGAACCTCCATTGTCCCTATTTGTTGATAAGAAAACCAAGGGTTTGAGAAAGCACTGTGCCCACAATCCCAGTGAATGAGACATGCGTAAAACACCTGTCAGCACAATCCAGTACTATATTTCTTGTCAATGTAGCTAGGTTATTTAGAGTATGAATCCTGGAGTTTATGATAAAAATAAGAAAAATGAGCCAAATGTGCTTTTTTTTTAGTTGAAGCAAGTTGATATTTTTAATTTGTCATTTGAATATTCAAACTAGCTTTTTCTCATTTCTTCATTTTGTTTTAAGTTTACTCTCAACTGTGTAAAAGCAGATTCCTATTTTAATTATAGGCAGGTGCTAGTTCACCAAATCTAGGGATCTTTTTACCAATTCCAACCTTGATTATTAATGTGGCAGGTGGGGCTCAGCACAGTCTGCCTCCTTGTGTTCCCATCCTGTGGGAATCTCCCACTGAGCTTGGGCAGCAGCTATGCTTTGCTCCTTAGCAACAGAGCATGACAAAAATGAGGGCTATTTCTCCTGAGAGTAGGCTGGCAGTTATAACAGAGGGAAGGCTCTCTTTCCTGCAGACAGGTTACAGTGATTGTCTTTTACTGTCTGGGAAGAAGCACACTCTGTAGTAGGCATCGAGGTTGGAGAAGCCCCAGTGTCAAGCACGGTGGCGCACTCATTCCTTTTGCTTTCCCAGGACCACAATATTGAGAGAGACAGCTTAAGGAAGGAAAGATTTACTTTGGCTCAAGCTGTTCACATCATGATGTGTCAGAAAGCACAGAGAGGCTAGAATCAGGAGACATAGTAATTTTCAAAGGCCCACCCCTAGTGAACCATTTTTATCAGTTAGGCCCCATCTCTTACGGTCTATAACTTTTTAAAATAGTACCACCAATTGAGGAATAAACATTCAAAACATGAAGGGATGTTTAAGATTCAAACCACTAGGAGCTGAACATAGCTTCTAGCAAAAACTGAGGCCTCGGTCCTGAGGCCTCCAGAAAATGAATTCTGCCCACAACTCCAGGGAGCGTGGAAACTGGTCTTTCAGTGAGCCTCTGATGACAACCTTTCCCCCACATCAACACCTGGACTGCTGCCTGGGGACACTTTGGAGGACAGAACTAAAAAAGGAGTTGCCTAGACTCCTGACTGATGGACTCAGTGAAGTAACATAGTCAAAAGTGTGTAGGTTTAGCCAGGGAAATTCGTTAAGCATATAGATAAGAAACCAATACAAGACAAGACAGGAGGGAATGGTTACTTTTAACAAGTTCTTCTGAAGTGAAAAGCAGTAGAATTACATTGCAAATGACTCTACAGATAAATTATGCAAGCTTTTAAAACAGCTGATGCTTCTACTTTGTCCATGGCAATCAATCCCTTCTGATTTTTCTCAATTATCCCTTTCTTGTGATATCATTTGAAATTATCTGGTGGATCATTGTCATTTGCTGAAGCAGATGGAGGCTGATGGTTCCTAAAGACTTGTCCATTCTTAATTGCAAGAACCTGTGCTACCTTACTGAGATAAAGAATCTTTATGGATGTGATTGTGCCAGAGGTCTTGGGGATGGAGACATGGTCTTGGACTATGAGATGGGCCCTAAATGCAGTCAGATACATCCTTGTGAAAGAGGAACAGAGGGTTACTGGAGCCACATGGAATGGGAGGAGGCCGTGGGACTAGAACGGATGAGACCAGTTATGTGGACACAAGTCAAGGAATCCTGGCAGCCACCAAGCACCAAAGGAGTCAAGAAACAGCTTCCAGATGGGACATGATGCTGATGACATGTTGCTTTGGGATTTGTGGCCTTTACAACTGTGAGAGAATAGATTTCTCTTCCTGTCAGGTACCCAGATTCTGGCAGTTTGCTGCAGTAGTCACAGGACATTAACACATTTACAAAGTTGTTGTTTTTCTCACCATAGGAAAAGCAAACTTTCAACCCTTCTTCCCTCTAGCTAACACCTTTTATAGCAAAATCTCCCCACACAGCCCTCAGCATGGACAGGCTTCAGCTTGTCCTGTCCCATCCTCTTACCTCTGTTTGGCTTGCTTCGAAGAAGCCCCTGAAATTGCCCTTCCATGTTGCCAGGAACATCAGCTTCGTGATGTGCAGCAGCTGGCTGCCCTGGTCCCTCGGTAACAGCAGATAAAGCAAGTCTATAGCTTCCTTGAAACCTGTCCTTCATTTGGTCATGACACAAGTCTGATTTCTGGCTCCTTCTTATGTCCTGTCCTACACCAGCCTAAGGACAGGGTATTCTAGGAGTTTTCTTGATTCTTCCTGTGAATTTTCATCTGGCTTCATGGTTTGAATACCACCTGCCTCCAGAAACTCCGAATTTATGTGCATGGCCCAGAGCTTTCCCTTGCATGCTAATCTTGTCTAACTGGTTACAAAAACCTGTCTACTCAGGTAGCATTCAAAATGTAACAAGTCCAGAAACAACCTCCCAGCTTTCACCCTGAGCCCACTTCTTTCATTCCATCACCAACGCAGTGTGGGGTCTTCATGAACACATTCCCTTCTCTGAAATCTCACTTCCAGGTCATCAGTCAATCCCATCTCTTCTCTCTTCAAAGTGTACTAAGAATCCAATAATTTCCCACCTTACTGGATGCCAACACCATAGGCATCTTCAGTTTGCTCTCGGATCACTATGGTGACAGCAGTGATCTCCTTGTCCCTTAGCCTGGCCCCTCTGTGACACCACTCACTGCACAGTGTCCCAGCATGTCCATTATATCCCAAGGTAGGTCGTATCATGACCCTGCTGGGGGTTTCATGGGACATTAGCTCTTCATGATCTGGGTAACCTTCTTGATATCCTCTCTTGTCCCTTGGCCTAGTTTCTCCATCATTTCTGCCTGTGAAACCTCAGCTCCTCCCTGACATTCCAGGCATGGTGTCCATACTCTCTTCTGTCTTCTTAGAATGTTATTCTTCTTTACCTTCATTCCTTCCAGCCTTAACTATCACATTCCTCAGCACTGGGTCAAAAGTTGCTATCTCTTCCCAACACTCCCAAAGCATCTTTCTTGCTTGACTTTTTTCTTTGGCATTTAGAATAATTGGATGTGCTTCTATTTTATTTATTACAGAGCATCCTGATTAGAATGTAAGCTTCCCAAGGGCAGGCCATTGAGCTTTAACAAACAAGTGCCCAGTCAGTAATAGAACTTATCTAATACCTGTGAATGGAATATATGAACAAATTACATGGGATATTACACAAAAATGAAAGTGTATGCATTGTGAATAAAAAATTTAAGAACAGTAATTACAAAATCCAACAAAGATAAGCTATAACTGTCATGTAATCAGTGTGATTATTACAGAGAGGATAAATTGGTCTCCAAAGAATGTTTTGTGTCCACATGATATGAAGACTTTATGGCTATTATCTCATGTGCCTTCAAAGTATTATGGGAGCCAGACGTGGTGGTGCACACCTTTAATCCTACCACTTGGGAGGCAGAGGCAGGCGGATCTTTGTGAGTTCAAGGCCAGCCTGGAGGTCTACAGAGCGAGTTCCAGGACAGCTGGGGCTACAGGGAGACCGTGTCTTGAAAAGACCAAAAAAAATAGTATTATGGGAAGGTGGGACATGACTTTATTTTTACCTCATTTGTTTAATTGTTGGAACTGCTTAAAATGTTATTTGGATCAATCACATTGTGGTCCAGATTCTTTGTGTTATAAAGCCAGGAGCCCCTGATACTTGGTCAATTAGAAAGTGTCCTCGGGCTGGAGGAATGAAATGGCCTAGCGGTTAAGAGCGCCGACTGCTCTTACAGAGGAACCGGGTTCGATCCTCAGCACCCACATGGCGGCCGAGAACCGTCTGAAACTCCAATTCCAGGAGAACTCCAGTTCCAGGGGGATCAGAGACCCTTTTCTGACCTCTGCGGCATTGCACGACATGTGTGCACAAACTTGCATGCAGACAGTACATTCATACACATACGGAAATAAATAAAATTAATAAAAAAAAAAAGAAAGTGTCCTCATCTGGGACCCAGGTCACCTTCAGAACCTTTTCAGCTCAAACACTGATCTCAGTCTCTGTTTTCAGATGGTTTCGACAACAGGGGTTCAGCTCCTGACATTTAACTCTAACATACCCTTCATCCACCATTGGTGGGATTGCAAACTGTGCAACCACTCTTAAAATCAGTATGGAAAATGCTTAAAAAAAATAAATCTACCATGTGATCCAGCTACATCACTCCTTGGTATATACCCAAACTGACTCATCCTTGCATAGCCACATTTGTTACTGCTCTTTCCACAATAGCCAAGAAATGTAAAAACCTAAAAGACTCAAAATGACCCTACCACCTGACCCAGCCATACCACTCCTGGTTATACACACACAAGACTCATCCTAACACAAAGATACACGCACATCTATGTTTACTGCAGCTCTCTTCACAATAGCGAAGAGCTGGAACCAACCCAAATGGCCCTCAACATCTACACAATGGAGTTCTATGCAGCAGTAAAGAAAGATGACATCATGAACTCTGCAGGTAAATGGATGGAACTCAAAGCCATTATGCTAACTGAAGTAACACAGTTCCCCCCTCCCCAATAAACGGGGAATGGTTTCCCTCATTTGTGGATGCTAGTACCAAATCTCCCAATTGAAAGGTAAGCTGAGCAATGTTATTGTTATATTTCTTTTTATCTGAAAATGACTGTGCTGTTATAATGTAAATCTCTTAATGGGCCCTAGAATTAACTTACCACTTATTTTCAGACATTGTAATTACCATATATGAGTGGAAGGTATGTATTCATATTTTAGAGTAATATAAAATTAAAGGGAAAATGTGAATTCATAAACATATTTCAAAATTAATATACAGCTTATTCCCAGAGGACATAATTCTGGTACATATATGACATTTATATGGGCATATTTTGGCACAATACAAATGTGAGTGAACAACAACAACATAAAGACTGGGTCAAAGAACTAACTGATACAGTTAAATTCTGCCCCAAACAATAAACCTCTGTGGAGAAAAACTAAAAAGACTGAGAGAAAGATGCTGTTACATGTATGGCAGATGCGTGAACTGGGGTGGGGTGGGGGGAAGGGAAAGGGGAATATGTCTAAATTGGACTGAAAAATGATGTATGAAATACACAAAACATCAATAAAAGTATTATACTAAAAAAGGAAATGTAAAAACCTAAATGTCCCTCAAATGATGAGTGAATAATGAAAATATGGTACATTTGCACAATGGAATTCTATTTAGAGATAAAGAAAAATGAAACCATGAAATTTTCAGGTGAATGGATGGAACTAAAAGCTGTTATACTAAATGAAGTAACAGACTCAGAAAAACAAGTGACAAATGTTCTCTCTCATTTGTCAATATCAGCTCCAAATCTCTAGATGTGAGTATATATCCTGATGTAAAATGGAAAGGAAACTCAGAGGTAAAGGGAAAGAAGGAGCTAGAGAGAAGCAGACATAGTAGACGGGGGACATGGGGAAAAGGGGGTAGCTTGAGTAGGGAGGGAGTAGGCAGTGTCATACAGGGGAAGTGAGAGGAGAGATAAATAATGTTTAGATGGTATAAAATGTATTCATTCAAAGTTTGTCTGAAGAATACACATACAATAAAATACAAGAAAGCATGTGTATAGCTGAAAACTATATAATAAAAAAACACAGTGCCAGGCAGGAGAAACCTCCCTTTTAGTGTTGATCAGGGTAGCCCAAGATATTCCCCAAATAACAGGCTATTGCCACAGCCCTTGACTGCCTCCTAGAACTTGAAAGTAAGACCCTATTGCTGAAGACAGGCCACATTTCAGACACAGGACCTGGAGTAATGGAGCTGGAACTGACCTGAAGCCTCCTCCCTAAAGGCTAGCTTTCATAGTATCAGAATACTAAACAAGCTGCCAAGTTAGAAAAGCCAGTTAATGGTTCTATTGTAATAAGCAACAATGAATAGCTCAGCAAACTATCACTATTGGTACAGTAGTGGCACTTTAATCTTGGGAATAATCAACCTCTGTCTAATTGGAATTAAAGCTGGCTCAGTGAAAAGGGAATTCATGTATGGTACTGTAAACATAGCCAAATACACATGGCTGGAGAGGTCATAAATCCTAGAGAGGTCATAGAACCTACTTTGGCCACATCCCTAGACCAACATAATTTCTTATTGTATTCTAAATATGAATCCTCATTCATAATTACAAAGAAGTGTATCTTTCACCCTTTCAATCTTTATCAAAGAAGCTTTTTTTCCCCAAAAAACAGAGATTATTAGGGAGTTCCAGAACTGGTCAAACACAGAGAATAAGTGGCTGTGAGACTTAACTCTGACTCACCTTCAATGCAACATCTATCATAGGATGACAGCATCTCTCAACTCTCACCAGAGACATTTCCTTATGCAGCAGATGGTGATTAACATAAAACCCACAACAGGTCAATGTGCAGAGAACAAGAGGCCACAGAGTGCTCATCCCTGAAGAGGACAGTTATTTCAAATCTCTGCTTCTCAAGGGTCAGGAATCATTGCAAAGAGGAGGAGGAAAGATTGTAAGAACCAGAGGATTGGATGAGCACAAGAAAACGGAGTTTTGCAGAAAGCTGGTCTGTTACTCATATGAACTCACAGCAATGGGGACAGCAGGCACAAGTCCTATGCAAGCTCAAAGCAGACACAATCCCAGCAGAGACATAAGGGAGTGGGTAAGAAATCCCATCCCAGCCTAAGGAAGTTTTTAGAATTGATGGCTCCTGGGAGCAGAAGAGACAGCTTCTTAGAGGCTTGAGAACTGTTGGTGGGCCCAGAGGATAGACCCACATTGCAGATTTGGAGACACAAATCAGACTCTCTCTCTCCCTCCTAAATAAATATATATATATATATATATATATATATATGCAGGAGGGAATGGGAGGATGTGTGGATGAGAAGGCAATGCAATCTAAATACCATCCAATAAAATTTTTTTAAAAAAGAAATTTTGCCCTTGCTAATTTGTTTTCTTTGTAGCATGTCTGAATTGCTCCAGAACATTTCGCCATCTATATCCATTCCAGGTACATTTATTCTAACGCACAAAAATCAAAGATGATTATGTAATAATGCAGGAAAGAATTGTCTATAAGCCCCCAAATTTGAGCAGATATGTGAAAAGGAATACTAGAAATATCCTGCTAAGTTGGGCTGCTCCTTTGTGCTGACAGCACGTTGGTGGCATTTCTTTATAGACATAAACTACCATCTGTTGCTATTAAACAAAGGTCAAAGTCAGAATGAAGCAGGAAAATCAGTGGGATGTGAGAGAATATTTATTAGAGAAATATAATATTCCCTGCCTCTTATGAATATACAAAAGTTTTTTTAAGGCAGTACAAAAGCATGAAACATCAAAGCGTACTTCTATTTGTTTCTGGTGCCAAGTGCTGGCAGTCAGAGGGACTGAGGGCAGGGGGAGATAGCCCACCACAAGAGAGCTTCAAAATCCATTCTAGAGACATCCATTTCATGTCTAATTCAGGCAAACACCTCTGTTTTCCCAAACATCTTTTCTGTGTTGCATTTTAAAAAATTGTGAACAGAAACACTAAAGTAAAACACAAATTGTTCCATGTGAAGGATGTTTCATTAGAAGATGCCGCCGGGCATGGTGGCGCATGCCTTTAATCCTAGCACTTGGGAGGCAGAGGCAGGCGGATCTTTGTGAGTTCAAGGCCAGCCTGGTCTATAGAGTAAGTTCCAGGACAGCTGCGTCTACAGGGAGACCCTGCCTCGAAAAGACCAAAAAAAAAAAAAAAAAAAGACGCCACATCTTCCTAGAATTACATTTTCATCATGCAACTATGAATTACCTTACCAAGTTTCATTTTGTGTTCACTAGCTATATATATGAATCTTGGAACTAATTAATTCATGTCATACTATAGCTAGAAAAGAATAAAGCAGGATCGCCTACTTCATATACTTGCTCATATTTTCAGGGCTTATAAATAATTTTTCCCTTTTTCATTTTAAGCACCTTCACTTATGCTTTGTAATCATACCTGGACTGGATGTAGATGCTGAAATTTTCTGGGACAATTATGGCATGATACAAAGAGAACAGATTAGTAAGATCTAAATGCTAAGCTCCTTAAGGGCAAGAAATGAGTTCAGCTCATGTTCATTTCTTCAAAGCCACTGAGCACAAAGCAAACGTTAACTTTATGTTCTCAGTTAAGAGGGAATTGTGGCTCTCTGAGAGCTGTGGGATGGAGGAAGTCTTGGAGCGAGGCACAATGGGAAGGAGGGAATAAACCGGACGGAAGGTGCTCATATTCAGGCGCGTTAGCTGCTCAGCACGTCACAGCCACAGCCACGTTTAACCTGATGAAACACTACTGCCATTTGTGAGGAGGACAATAGTACCTTAGAAACTGAATGTGCCACTTGCCATCTGGGCAAAGCCAGCTTGCAACTATCGTGTCCTTGTCTGCGAAGTGGGGGAAGAAAACAATGAGCTAGGTCAGTGGTGCTCTGCATCTGGGATGTTTCCAGGGGTTCAGAGAACCAAACCCAGCACCTCTCTGAGCTCCAGAACACACTTCCTGCCACGAAGAGTGACTGCATTGCCAAGGGCACCCAGGCATCTTTTCTTCCATCGGGTAGGAATGGTTTATGGTCTTGGTTAGTGAAGCGAGGCGTCTGCAGTGATGGCATCCATACTAAGTAGGTGAGGAAGAAGGAAGTGCGCAGAATATGCCCAACAGAGTGAAGACCCGAGCAATGAATCAGCACTCGCTGTGTGTGTGTGTGTGTGTGTGTGTGTGTGAGAGAGAGAGAGAGAGAGAGAGAGAGAGAGAGAGAGAGAGAGAGGCCCACAGAATAAGCTTCATAAGTTAACAAACTCAAGTGTTTTAGATTTCTGCAAAGCACTACTGTGACTAGTAGGAAGATTCAGAAATGTCGCCACACCCAGAACTCTTTCCTGGTCTCCCACCCACAAAGGTCTAATGTGATTCCTAGGAGCTGAGCCAACTGGCATCATGGCAGTGTGTTCTTACGAAGGGAAGAACCATGATATTACCTGTTAACTCACCTGCTGCTGCCGCTAGCTGAAGACTTACTTTTCCTCTCTACACACCTATTCTTAAAAAGATTTTATTGATTCTTTGAAAATTTCATAAAGTGTATTTTGAGCATATTCACCCTCCATCACTACCCTGCTAGTGTGTGTGTGTGTGTGTGTGTGTGTGTGTGTGTGTGTGTGTAAAGGTCAGGATCAGGTAGACACCCCACCCCAACATCATATCCTCTAAGATTATTTTTCTTTTTTAAAGGGCTATAGAGGGGCTACAGAGAAGGCTCAGTGGTTAAGAACACTGGCTGCTCTTGCAAAGGACCTGGATTCAGTTCCCACAACCCACATGGCGGGTAATGAGTGTCTGTAACTCCAGTTCCAGGGGATCTGACACCATCTTCTGACCTCTGTAGGCATTGCAAGACATACATGCAAGCAAAATACACATATAACATAAAAATGATAAAATATTTTTTTGGTCTTTTTGGGACAGGGTCTCCCTGTAGCCCCAGCTGTCCTGGAACTCACTCTGTAGACCACAAAGATCCGCCTGCCTCTGCCTCCCAAGTGCTAGGATTAAAAGTGTGCACCACCACGCCTAGCTATGATAAAATATTTTTAAAAGGGTTATAGAGTCTAACTTGTGTTCCCCAAATGCTCTTGGCTATGGGTCCATCCTTTGGAGTCTGGTCAACTGACCAGGTGATGCCTCCTTAAAGAAAACTGACTCTCCCTCCCCCAGCATTTATCAGTTCCCAATAGTTCCTCAGCTAAGGCGGGGGCTTCTTGCCCAACTCCCCCATCTCCATTGGGTTTTTGTCTGGCTTGGACTTGTACAGTTCTTATGTAAGCTGTGACTTCATATGTGCATCTACCCCATGGTGTCCAGACAGCATGGTTTACTTATATTCATCTACCCCTCTAGCTGTTATAATCCTCTGTCCCCAGCTGTGGGAGGAGAGGGATTGATATAGGTATCTAATTTCGGGCTGAATACTTCACAGTCTCTTGTTCTCTGTGTGTTGACCAGTTTTCAAGAAGTATCTCCAGTGAGACTATGGATAACAATGTAATTAGGAGTCAGTTTAATACTACGTCTATGCAGCAGAATAATAGTAGTAGGTTCTCTCCTATGCTCTGTGACCTGCCTAGCCCCAGGTCCTTGGCCTGAAAACAAATATGGGCTCCATCTTGTGAAGCAGGCCTTACATCCAATCAGAATGTGATTGGTTACTCCCATAACATTTGTGCCACTATCACACCAATAGGTATGTATTGTTAGGCCAGTTGTTATTGTACCTGGCAGTACACACCTGGGTAAGGTTGGTGATTACTTTTCTCTTCCAATAGCATGCATAATGCCTTTTGGAGCTATGAAAGCCAGGCCATAAATACTAAGCTTTGAGGTCAGTACCAGATTGATTTCTCCATTTGTATGTAGTGTCTTCAGCAATAGGATCTCACTGTTAAGTTCTGGCAGAAAACCAAGAGAAATGGCAATAGTAAGTATTGTTTGAGAGTCTATGGTATCCCCCTGGTCAACAACTCCAAGAAAGAGAGTCCATTCTTTGCATGGGTCTTTTTAATTGTTAGCCTGTGGTGTCTAGTAGGGCCAATGAACCCCTGTTATTGGGTAAGTACATTTAAATTCTTTTTATATTGCATATGTATATACTTTAAGAAGCTTCTCTTGTGGTAGGTTTCCATATAACTTTTTCAAATGGTCTTTAGTGTTAGCTATCCCTCACCTTACCCCATCTTCTGTCCTGCCCTCCCACTTCCCACCCCATTTAACCCTTCCTGTCCCATTATCCCTCTCTACCTCTTTATATCAGTGCATTTTGTTACCCTTCCATAAACCCCTCTACCCACCCCCGTGGTCCTTTGTTAGTTTCCTGACCACTATGGATTTTTCCACTTGAAGCACACCTATCTAAAGATTCAAGACTATCCACCTCTGATAAAGAGAATGCAATATTTGTCTTTCTGGATCTTGGTTACTTTGCCTAGAATGATTACTTGTGAATTTCACAAGTTTGTTTTTCCTAGTAGTAGAATAATATTCTATTGTGTAAAAGTACCATACTTTCATTACAGAACTAAACAGAGAGTACTCAAATGCTGAAACTCAAATGACTGAGAATATTTTGTTAACTGTTCAACATATTTAGCCATTAGGGAAATGCAAATTAAAACCATGTGATTTCATCTTACCCTGGTCAGGATGACTTAAATCCAAAACTCAAATGATGACAAATGCTGGCTATGATGTAGGGAAAGGGAATCACATACTCACTGCTGGTGGGAGTGCAAACTGACACAGCCTTTATGGAAATCAGTGTGAAGTTGCCTCAAAGAGTTACCACATAATGCAGCCACTCTTGGACATGTACTCTAAGGACTTTACAGCCTACTACAGAGACAACTGTTGATCCTGTTCATTGTTCTCTATACACAACAGCCAGGAAATGGAAACAACCCAGATTTCTACTGACTGATATATGGATAATGAAAGTATGATACATTTACGCACCCACTTTTTTCAATACTTAGCAGAAAAGGGCAGGTCAACCAATGGTATTTGCTATAAGTGAAGCACAGGTAACCTAGTTACCTATGGAGGGTGCCCCAGTTTTCCAATTATCTTACAGCCTCAGGGAAACAATACAAATGGATCCTGGATAGTTACCATTTGTAGGAAGCTTTCTTTTTATGCCGAACAGGGACCACTCGGCCCTACTAAGGGGATGGGGAGACAGCCCCTGCTTTTCGGACATTGTTGGGGGCTGGCCTCTCGGCACAGAGACAAGCCGGCTACTTCCCATTGCCCAGCCTAAGTGGTAATTCCAACTAAGGGTCTTAGCCTGGACCCACAAGACATGTGTTTCACTCTTGGCTGTGACTTCTCACCTGCCCAGAGCCTGGACAGGAATTTCAGGCTGATGGCTGATCGCCTCCCTTCAGCCAATACCTACTCACAACACCAGCTACCCAGATTGGTGATACTTAAAGGAATCTCTTTCCAACCCACTGGCCACCCGAACGAAATGCAGGCCTACCTTAGCCTGTATGCATGCAATAATTAATAAAAAATAACAGCCGGGAATTTCGTGATGATGTTACTATGAAATTCAAATTTACTCCTTGCCACAGGCTGCTTTTATAAACCAAATGACGTCAGCTCCCAGGACCAATCATAAGTCTCCCAATTCCGTGCCACTGCACACCTTGCCTCACCCAGCATCACACACCTAGGCCATGCTGCTTGCTCCTCCTTGGGGTGGGGCCAGACCCTCGGCCACGTGGTGCCCTGAGGCATGTTACAACCATTTTATCAGTAATGCCTTACAGAGCTTAAAGTCCAAACATGTGTCAAGCTGAGCTAACCCCTGCCCACATGTGTAAAATCATGTAGAGCTTACAGCATGTAGCACTTACAGCAACTCTAGGCTCTCTACTGCATTATTAACTTCATTTTTCAGTGGAGAACAGACTATGGGAAGTAGACTATCTGATCCATGGTTCCATCACTTGTAACTAGGAAATGGTACCCAACTCCTTTTGTGTGGATGCTGTGCTCAAGTATCTTTCCATCTAAGAAGCTTTAAAAAATTATAAAGCATGACCTTAAATCCCACAACAGTGGACTGTGAAGAATTGCTGATCTCACCTCCAGCTCACCAATGTGAACCATGACAGTAGATAGCTATTCCTTCTGGACCATCTTTACTCCACAACCTTTATTCCATATTCTTCACAGGTGAGACTATAAGAATTTTGGTTTTGCTTTTGGTTTGACAAAATTGTATGACAGAACATTCATTCTATCACAGCCTTTTCCATTTAGTAGTCTGTTACAGATATTACATTATATCCGTATTCATAGATACAGCTCCTTCTCTTTAATATCTGAGTATCAGTTCTTCAGAAAGCATCATACAGGCAGTTATTCTCCTAGTAGCAGAGATTTAGATTGTGTTTTTCAAGCCTTTTTTTTAATGCCTTTAGAAACAATACTGGAAAATTATTTGCACATATGTTCTTAAGTAATGAGATATTTGTTTCTATATGCAAAACAACAAATTGGAGTCACTCAGTGAAGTGGTGTGAGATTCTTATGGCAAGGCTTTGAAGGGTATCGAAAAAATAGTTATAGTTTGATCTCTAACAACCTTGTATTATGATGTTTTTTTCTGTACATTATTAAGCTAATGAATGGCTTTTGCACTAATAGGCAAATGAATGGCTTTTGCACTAATGTTTAAATTATAAGAGGTGTTTTGTTTTGTTTTGTTTTGTTTTGGAGGAAGTCAGAGTTTTCCTCTCTATGTGGGCCTATGATTAGGATCTAGGGCATTTCCAACCAAGCTACCTCATTATCTTAAAAGGATGTATGCCCAACCTTCCAATATGGACTGAAGACTCATGTCTCTCTGAGAATCCTCCAAACCTTCAATGCCAGATGGGGACTGCTGAGATACCCAGCTTGTGGACTAAACAGCTAACGGGATGTCAGCCTCATCAGAGTGTAGACTGCCATTGTTGGACTACCTGGGCTGTATTATAGAGGCCAGTGCAGGGGGATCTAGATAGGACGAGTGCTTACTGGACTTCATTGGGGGAACCATGGGAGAGAAAGACCCCCATGTGAAGCAAAAGTGCAGGATTGATAGTTGTTTGCGATTGCCAAGGAGGAACCTTCGAGCACTTCCTTAAGGGAAACATGACATCTTCTAGAAAAAAAAGTCCTATAATTCAAGTGATATGTGTATGTATGTATATATAATTTATACATATTTATATATGTATATGTACTGTAGCAATACAAGTGGAGAGAACAACAGAAAAACTGAAAAAAAAAACCTCTGGAAAGACTCAGAAAAAGATACAGGACATGTATGGCAGAGTGCAGGGACTCGGGTGGGGTGGGGGGGCATGGAAAGGGAACCGACTCTAGATTCGATTGAGAAATGATGTATGACCTATGGAAAAAGCTTAATAATAATAAAAATTTATTTATATTAAAAATAAAGAAATATAAGAAGAATAATCACAATATGAAGTTAAAAAAAAAGAACGTATGCCCACAACTTCTCAGCAAGTTTCATTCAACCCTGCTTCAGTGGGATTGCCTACTCCCAAGGCCTTTCTAGTGGAAACCTGGGCTGCCCCTTATATCTGCATGGTCTGAACCAGCAAACCTGCCTATTTCAAACTTCGTATAGCACTTTCACTACTGCAGAGTAGATGAAAGAAGTTATGATTCTCTAAGACTTGTTCTTGGAGAATCGTCATCATCATCATCATAAATGGAATGTGAATTAATGAGGGTAAGGTAATTGCTATACAAACAACTCTAAATCTTCACATCTTAACCAATAAATCTTATGTCCTAATCAAGCTATAATCCCACCAGGACTGATAGCTGTAGGATGTTATGGGCCACGTCTAGATAGGAGAGGCATCACATTCCATTGGTCAGAAGCTGTGGCAAAGAACAGCCGTGCGTTCTAGCTGAGTGCCCAGGAGCAGTGCACCATGCACTGAGGGAATATGGGCATTTTCATGCATGATGACAAGGGAGCAGTTGCAGAAAAAAGTATGTAGAGTTGTTAAGGGACTTTGTGATGATTCCTGAAAAGGAATGTAAATTGCTTGGAGTTAAAGAGAAAGGAGACTTTTGTGTTGCCTGGCCAGGTGCATATGAAAGAGGAGGTCAGTGAAGGGCTGGGACTCCTTTTAAGCACCTCCTGCCCCACTTGCTAACAGATGCTTTGCTTTCTTGTTTGACTCCCTGTAAAATTTATAGATGAGTAATGATTGCAAAGAAAGCTGAAGCCTGGATTTTTTAATTTATGATTCTTTTGAGATCTTTCCTATATAATTTAAAAAATGGAAATAATCAACTCCTTCTCCAGAAGTATTAAAATGCTATTTTTTTTTTTTTGAGGAATCTGATGGGATTTGTATAATCACAAAATAGCCTTTTCCTTGCGTGCTTCTGTCATGGGCTATTTAATAACACATTGGAATTTTGAATGTTATTGAAACAGAAGAGTCAGCACATTAACTCTTTCTAAGGAAAATATTTGCTTATATTTTATGAGGTAAATTTATAGATAATTTTCTATGTAAAGAAACGCTCTGACTCGTTAAATTATTAATATGTATTTAAAATGCTTATTTGTCCACATTAGATACATTTCATGTAAAATAGCCCCTAAATATAGAATTACCCAATGCTTTATGATATGCTTCCATGAGTTTACTTAAAACACAAATATTATTTATAAGAAGATATAGAGTTGACCCGTGTGCTACATATGAAGCTCATTTGCTAAACTTTCCTAGGTTTAGTCAACACTCTGCTATCATATTTTCTATAATAAGCAGTCTCGTAAAATAGATTGTGTATTTCTTGGAACCCAGCTGAATAACGATAGTGGGGATTGTAAGGGCTGTGTCTTTGGTGGGAATTACATTGTCAGCATATATTTGCTTCACTGGAACTGGGGGAAGATCAGATCTGTGCCAAAACTGTTTGCAGCTCTTATCCAGATTTGTTTTGCAGGCAATATATCCCTTGATTCAATCTCTTCCTTCCCAAAGGAGAGAACTGGTCAAGCAATGTGTTTACTATTTTCAATGACCATGTCACACCATCATAAAAACTAAGAAGTACCTCAACTACAATAATGTTTCAACATTGAGCTTATTCATTACCTGTCACACAATGTTCAATTTTATATCAACAAAAGATTGTGTAACAGAGGGGAATAACAGTGTTACAGCATTTGCTTACCCATTTGTTAAAAGTATAAATATTAGCAATTTTTGTGCCATTTGGGGAAGCCGTGATTAAATTTTAATGGTTCCTCAGAGAGACAAGATCAGTGTACATACGCCTGAACACTCCCAACCCTGAGTCTCTTCTCAGAATGTGGTTCCCTCACAGATCTCTGGTTGGTATCACTTCACTGTTCTTTATGGCAGCTTCAAGTCCAGCTATGTCTGTAAAGAGGGACCAGTTATAAGGGAACAAGATAGACTCCATTTTTCTATTTTGTGGAAATACACCATCCGAGAAACAGCCTCCATCCTCAGATTCCAGGAAAAACCACAGAATATCTCAGTAGCTAACAGGGAAAGACCAAAGGTTGTTGAAAATAGCTAACAGGGAAGGACCAAAGGTTAAAAAAACATGTTTGCTCTTCCACGAGGATATACTCAGTGAGTAAAATCTCCCCCCACAGCGCCACCAAAGCCGACCTATCAGTTTAAAAAAATCATGCTCCCTCAATCACTGTGAATCAATAACAAAAGGCCAAAACTGAAAAATTCCCCATTTGTGGTTTTCCCCTTTTAAAAACCCAACTCCCCTAGACCAAGGGCTGCTCTTTCCTTTCCTCTGCGTCGGACAGGATGGCAACCCATGCTCGAGCTTGATAAAGACCCTTTGCGTTTGCATCAGAGCAGCGTGTCCTGGTGGTCTTTCAGGGGTCTCTGTGATCTGGGCATAACATGTCCTGACATAAGGGCTGGAGAGATGGCCTAGTGGTTAAAAGCGCCGACTGCTCTTGCAGGGGACCGGGTTTGATCCCCAGCACCCACATAGTGGCTGAGAACTATCTTTAACTCCAGTTCCAGGGGAATCTGAGACCCTCTTCTGACCTCCACGGCATTGCACGACATGGGTGCACAAAGCTACATGCAGACAGTGCATTCATACACATACAAAAATAATTAAAAAAATAAGTAAACAGACATAAAAACGCAAATGAAGCTCTTATTCTAAGACAGGATCTCTAACACCTGCTGCTTTCTATTAAAAGAAACTTACAAAGCTCATGGGACAATAAATAAAAAAATCATCCTTTGCATCATTAGGGTTGCCAACATTTCCCATTGGAAAGAAAATTGGTCTCTCCTTCAACAATACTTCTTGGTAAAATTCTTTTTTAAACAAAACATTTTTCTCCAGAGTTGCACTAGGTTCTAGAACATTAGGGATTTTGGTACATAGAGTGTTTCCACCAGAGGACACTGCAAATGTCTCATGAATTATAAATTGCTGCTGCCTCCTGGACACTTCACACTCCTCATGCCAAGGAGGCAAGAAGGGGTAGCTAACCCTGGTCATCAGGAGACAAAGCGGCTGTCATAGAACAAGAAGAAAGAAGATGCTTGAAAGCCAGGGGATCCAGAACTCTGCCCTGTGTGCTTTCTTGCTTATTAAGTTACACAGCAATGGCCTGAGGTGGGCACATGGGTCTGGGGGACCACCTCCCAGGGAAGAAAGTCCCAGTAAGCCTCTGCTATTATCCTCAGTGCTGTGCCAAAATGTCTGACAGAAATAAGGGAGGAGAGATTTATTTGGGCTCATGGTTTTAGAAGTGGGGAGGAAGGTGGTGGTGACTGACAGAGCAGCTCAGTTCACAATGGTAGGGCATGTGACAGACGCTGTTTACTCACTGTGGAGCAGGAAGCATACAATGAGGCTGGTCTAACCTTGAAAGGCCTGCCCTCATATTAAAACCTTTGCAGCACCTAGAAGGTAAGCTTCGTTAGGACTCATTATAAATAGTTGTTACAAGTAGGATCCACAGAGGGGTTTGATGTTTGTAGCAATTTGAGGCTTTTCTTACTTTCTTTCTTTTTTTTTTTTTTTTGGTCTTTTTGAGACAGGGTCTCCCTGTTGCCCCCGCTG